>CAIGQW010054063.1:4641798-4665678 GCA_903798125.1 Danio choprae | reverse complement strand
GTGTGTGTGTGTGTGTGTGTGTGTGTGTGTGTGTGTGTGAGTGAGTGTGTATGGATGTTTCCCAGAGATGGGTTGTGGCTGGAAGGGCATCCGCTGCGTAATACATATCCTGGATAAGTTGGCGGTTCATTCCGCTGTGGCGACCCCAGATTAATAAAGGGACTAAGCCGAAAAGAGAATGAATGAATGAATGAATGAATATATATACATCAATAATAATATACTCAAGCGATTTAAGTATAGTAGTTTTATGGTCCAGGGTCACATTTATATTTAAACACAAAATATTTGCATATAACATACAATTATATATAAATATATGTAAAGTATATACATGTATTTGTGTGCATTTAGAAATACATAATAAATGTGCACAGTAAGCATATATTTATGTAAATGCAAACTTATTTTGTATGCGATTATTCACAATTAAACAGCTCCATATTGGTGTAATGCAAAAGTCCTGAACAAAAATGTTAATTTAATTAAAATCATTTTTTTTCCCTCTGCTTTTTAACATATTAATTTTTTAATAATTCAATATATCTCACATAATTCAATAATATAAGTGAAGAATTTGATTTGATGCTGTTAGTGGCATCTGGTGGATGAGGTTGGTATTGTATGCTACATGATTGTTGACTACACTCCAAAATATACTGGGTTGTTTCAACCTAAAAGGTGAGCAAAAAATGGTTGGTGGTTGGGTGTTTGTCAATATTTTAACCAAATCTGGGTTGATACACCATTTTTGGGTTGATGCAAGCAGGAACATTTGTATTTAATTAATTTGTTTTTTTTTTTTACATTTTGCTGTCCATGGGTTCCAAAGTATTAAAAAGCATTGCAATGTATTTCTTTTCTTTTTTTCATTATTATGGTTTAGTTTGTACACTGGCAGAGAGAGCTCAACGCACTGCAACTTAAGAAAACACATGCAAATAAAAAAACAAAACACCAGCAAATTAAGAAAATATCTTCATCGGTTTGATGGCACACGTTGCAAATCTTCCCAACGCAAACACAATTAGAGAGCAGACTGAACTTCCTCACAACACATTAGGAAACGTGCTGCAAATCAAAAACAACACAAGGAAATAGCACGGACCACGATCTTTCAAGGGAATTAACTGAAAAAAAGTGAAAATAATAAGAAATGTGTAGGTGAGTTGAAGGTGACCTAAAAGGTGAGCTTTTATGTTTGTTTGTTTACATTAATGCCCTGATTACACTAAGCTTAAATAAACCGACGATTAATGTTGAAACGTTATTATACAAGATAGCTAAATTATCTTAATATTCTCTACTTTCTTTAAGATTAATGAAAATAAATTCGCAATGATTTTTGGTTAAAATGAGGTTACAATAAATTGCAGATAATAATAATATTATTATTTATTTTTAATTATTCAGGCCCTTTTTAGTAGACTACGACTAGGAAACGACAACATAATACAAATACAACATAATAACTTCAGTCGACTTGTTTGTTCGTTTTTCATATGAGAATGCGCATGTGTTGTGAGTATTTGGAGTGTGTTTCTTAATGTGCATGTGTTGAGGATTTGCGTTGTGATCAGTTGTGAGGATTTGCAACACTTTTCTTAATTATTTTTTTCTATTTGCATGTGTTTTCTTATGTGTTCTTAAGTTTCAGTGCGTTGAGCTTTCTCGGAAAGCATACGTTTGTCACTGAAATCAGCATGGTTTGAAGTTTGAACAAAGCCCGGTGATTCATTTACATATTAAAAACAATCTCTATTAGAGTACATTTCATGTGATATTTTATACCAACTTTACACTGTAAAAAATATCTGTTAATTAACAGCTTCCGTATTTTGTGATTCAGAAGTGTTTCCCATTTATTTACGGTTGTGAGTTGTATTGTGGGACCTCGATCTCTGCTCTGTCGGCTTTTGATGTTGATAATTCAACAGTTTAACAAGGTGACATCTCTTGACATTTTAGTAGTTTGAAATAATATAATGTATAAGAAATAATATAGAGAGAAGTAACAGAAAATGTACTGGCAGTTTATAACAAGGTTTTTGTACATCAATATACAACACCGACCCAGACAATATATGACTTTATTAAAAATGTTAATAACATCGAACTTTTCAAGGTTAAAAGGTGTTGGAAGAAAGATCAAGGTCACATAATGCAATTCAAAAGCATAAATAAATGGGGGGGTCAAAGTAAAAACATGAATCACAAAGTACGCTAAACTGCTAATTTACTAATATTTTTTACAGTGTAGTGTTATTCAAATTTCAATAAATGAACAGCAAATGCCTTTGAGATACAATGCTATTACAGGCATATTTCACAAGTTAACGATCCTAATCACATACTTTGCAGTAATAGAAGCATAAACATTTGACCTTGTGTGCGAACGAGCCGCCGTGCTTAATATCACAAAAGTGTTGATTAGAATTGTAAATGATTCTTATTCCATTAATGCTTCAAAATAGAAAACATTTCATTTCCAAGTTTAAAGTCCACATGAAGGGGAAGCTCCGGCCATTTTTTTTGTTTGTTTTCATATTGTGATGCAGTTCCTAGAGAAACTAAATATTAAATGAGACAACAGTGGGCGTGGCTTGTTTTTTCTACTGCAAGCTGATTGGATGTAGTAAAGTAAAGCATTTTATTCAGAAGGATCGGGAAATGGGGTTTAGAAGAGTTATTACAACCTAACAGACACCTGCTCCTTACCATTTCTGTTTGTTGTCAAAACTGACAGTTGGAGGGTCATGGTTAAGAATGTTAACCCCACCCAATATCTCAAAATCACGTAATCTGAGAATTTGACAAAAAAAATTAATAAAAAACAGGTTCGATTACAGTTTCAGGTTTCAATTACACGGATTACATGGGCAAACAATTGTTTTTTCTTATTGGCATCACATGGATGAATTGTTCACCACAAAACTGGCAATGTGAGATAACAAAATCATATGGTTTTGATTTAGTTTGTTCTTTAACAACATTGCTCATCAAAACCAGAAGCAGAGTTGTTTACCATCCGTCCTCTCCGAGTCTCTCCACATTGAGCCAGATGTGATTATTTCCACAGGAATTGAGTGCTCTCTTGTGGCATTAACAGAAACTGACCCTGCTCGGCATGCAGCCGATTCCGTGCAGCCTTTTGTCATGTTGTCATAATGAAAAGACCTATGTTTTTGTAAAGAAATCAGGGGGAGACATTAGATGAATATATTTACATCCAATACCAACCGGCAGCATTGAAAAGGCTATAAAAGAGGTGAGAACAAACACACGTAGGCTAGTACAAAAAAACAATCTCTCTAGGTGCCAATCAAGCGCTTTCTCTCAGCATGTCCAATTCTAGAGCTGCCCGTTCTCTCGGCTGTATCGGGAGACCTGGCTTTTCTTCTCTTTCTTCTTCAAGCTGACACAGTACCTCTTACAATCTGAGCAATAATCAAGTGTGTGTGTTTTTTTTGTGCACCGCACTGAGTCGTCTTATCCTGGTACACCTTCACAACAGTATTTTTTCGCAGATCCTCACCCTTATCTGTGCTTTTCTCATTACCTGCTTCTGTTTTTCCACATTGCTTTTTTCAGTAATCTGAGCCTATCAGTATATCATGTGTTGTCGCTATCGCACTATCATCGTTTTCTTCTCATTGGCAGTGTTTTGCCTCTTTTTTTGCAGTCCGACTTGCTCTTTCTATCTTTCGTTTACTCACTCAGTTATTCATATTGGGGTTTAGGTATAGAAAGAAAAGCAAGCTGGTGTGTAAACCGATCAATCTTGTTCCAGCAGAAATTGTTGTATATTTAAGCCCAGTGGGAAAAAAACAACCCTGTCAAAGTGTCCTAGAGGTTGGTTTTAATGATTCTTAAAAAAAGAGTGTTGTTTAATTTTACATTTTTATACACTGTAAAAAAAAATGATGGGTTCCACACAATCGATTTGTGTTGGGACAACATGAAGGAATTAAGTTAGCTTACTAGTTTTTACAAATTTGAGTGGATTGAACATAAAACAATTAAGTTGTTTCAGCTCATTTTAAATCACACTATCATCGTTTTCTTCTCATTCACAGTGTTTTGCCTCTTTTTTTTGCAGTCATGGCCTGACTTTACTCATTCATTATAGGTTTTGGGTATAGAAAGACAAACAAGCAGATGTGTAAACTGATCAATTTTGGTTTAGGACAAGCAAAAATGGCTGTATATTTAAGCCCAGTAAAAAAATATAACCCTGTCAAAGTGTCCTAGAGGTTGTTTTTAATGATTGTTAAAAAAAAAAAATGTTGTTTGATTTTACATTTTTATAAGTCATAAACGAGTGAATCACACTATCATCGTTTTAATGACTGTTAAAACAAGACAGTGTTGTTTGATTTTACGTTTTTATAAATCTTAAATGAGGGATTTAGCAAACTTGGTACAGATTTTGTGAAGTAAGAACGCTCTGTTTTTTTGTCTTTGGAAGAACTCATTTTCTCTTTGTAATTTTTCAAAAAATCTATTTATTAATCTGATTGTACACTGCAAAAAAAAAATGCTGGGGTCCACACAATCGATTTGTGTTGGGACAACATGAAGGAATTAAGTTAGCTTATTAGTTTTTACAAATTTGAGTGGATTGAACATAAAACAATTAAGTTGTCCCCCAAACAAAATCAAGAATTGTGCTGTTTCAGCTCTTTTAAATTAGTAGTTTGAACAAACAGCAAACTTCATTTTTTAAGTGTAAGTCAATGAAGGATTTAGCAACCTTTGGACAGATTTGGTGTAGTAAGAATGCTCTGTGTTTTGAAGGAGAACTCTGCTCTTTGTAATTTTCTGAAAATATATTTATTTATCTGATTGTACACTGTAAAAAAATGCTGGGCTCCACATAATTGATTTGTGTTGGGACAACATGAAAGGAATAATTTAGCTTATTAGTATTTTTTTTTACAAATTTGAGTGGATTGAACATAAAACAATTAAGTTGTCCCCCCCCCCCCCCCCCCAAAAAAAAAATCAAGAATTGTGTTGTTTCAGCTCTTTTAAATGAGTAGTTTGAACAAACACAATTTTTTGAGTGTACTTATATGTGTCTGGAAATTGAGTTGTTGTTGTTGCTTGGTGGGATAGGCTGTTCTTTTAGTATGGACTTTTATTTTTATTCAGCTTTTTATTTGTATTTTAAGTACAAAAGATGGTTAGTATAATGGTTTTGTAAAATCCAATCTCTCAATCTCTCTGTGTTGTTGAATTGTTGTCTCTCTTTATTGGTAGAATTTAGAGTTGCTGTTGAATTTGCATATTATAAACACAGTAATAATGTACCTTTTTTTAAATTGAGGTGTTAGAGAAGCTTCAGTGATCGTGAGTGTGGAAATTTTGCTTTTATTTGTTTTTCTGTGAGTTTATTTCTCTCTATTTGTTTTTCTGTTTGTTTGTTTTTTTGTTTTTTGTTTTTGTCTTGTAAAATTGTTTGGCAAAGTGTTATCATATTAGAAATTGTACATATTAAAAGGGTTTTAAAAGTCAAAATCTCTCTCTCTCTCTTTCTTTTTTTCAGATATTTTGATTGGTCAGGCAAAATTTGCCATTTGAAAGGGTTACAGAGTTGAATTGGAAAATCAGGAAGTTAATGTGATATGTTTAAAGAGCCCCTATTATGGGTTTTTGAAAAATGACCTTCCATGCAGTGTGTAACAGCTCTAAGTGAAGTGAAATATCCAGCTAAGGCTTAAATTTGAAAGTGCACAGTGTTTAAAACTTTTGATTCATCTATAAAAGAGTCGACTCTTAGTGGTTTGAATGAATCGCTGCTGTAACGAGTCTTTAGCCGTGCCAGCATGACGTCGATACGGAACTCAAGCCCCGCCCATTTGCTGCGCGCAGACCCGGGAAAATTTAAACCCCCTCTTTCACAAACACTGTAGCAGATCCTGGTTGAATCATGAAGATGCTGTGCTCTGAAGTGTGAGGGAAAGTTAGTGTTTTCTCTACAAGCCCCAGCCTTGTGCTGTGTTCCTGTCATTTTTCTGACGAGTGTTTCAGCAATCTACACGCTCACAACGGGGGATTCGTCGGCCGTTTGTTAAAGGAAGGATCAGAAAAGACTATTGATGTATGGGACTTTACAGTACACAGTTCATGGACCAGTTTCTTCCTCTATTTGACAAGTGTAAGTAAGTGCGATTTAAAATGGTTGCCTCCTGGTTTTCTCTAGCTTGCAAATTATGTATTTAATTGTGTTTTGTTACTTGTAACCGCTTGTACTGTATCTGGCTAACTCTTTTGTATTCTCATATCATGTCTAAAACCATGTTGAAAATGTGACGCGTGCCGATTTGTTTACGGCTTTAAATGCGTTTGTGAGCGTGATCCTCTGCCGTTTGTCTTTTCTATGGCCACCGTCAGCTATTCCTACACGTGTGCGGCGGTCAAGTTTCAAATGAGTTCAGCTTTTGCCGCTGTGTGGATTAATACTGAATGTGTGTCACTGTTTTTGCTCATGGTTAAGAGTAGAGCAATATGCTGGTGTTAAAATGCATTGCTTTAATGCACTCCTGCATTGGGCTCACACATACACTCTGCACTCTGACTAATGCCGTGCTGGGCATTTCTCTCATGTTGAACGCAGTTGACCAATCAATCACAACAGACTGGGTCATCGGACCAATCAGTGCAGATTAGCGTCATGCTAAGGAGGGGTTTGGGAACAAATGAATCGCTGAACAATCATATGGGAATCATTGGGATAATTAGGTAAACATAAATGCATATTATAAGACAATGAAAGTGTTTTTTGACCTTGCATGCATATCATGACTGTTGTTGAAGACCCCCAAAACCAAAATATGACCTTTTTAATGCATAATAGGGGCTCTTTAAGGCCTTTGTGTGATCGAAAAATTTGACTTGAACACGAATACCATCAAATTAACAATGATGAATTGAGTTTTGATGAAAAAAAAGGGTGTTTTAACAAATGTTTGTGTTTTGTAGAAGGTCTTCTGTAGATTTGTAGATCTTTTTTTAAATTAGGAATAAGATTAAATAATTGTTTCTGGTTGTAATGGTCAAATAAATTGCCTTTTAAAGTCAAGTTCTCTCTCTTTGTCTTTCAGTGCTAATCTTATTTTCATCTCTTATCATTAACATGCTCTGCAGTCCTTCTCGCCTCTGCACGCGCTCATTTATCTCTCTCCGTTTTATTGTTCTTTACCATGCAGCGCTGTCATTGCTTTCCATCATGGTGAAGTTTAGCAGGTAAATCAGTCGTCACTGTTGAGTAGCCCTGGAGATTGAGCCACGAGTGCTTTTTTTCAAATGAGTTCTGCCCCTGACCTGGAGGACTGACATTTAGCTGCTGGTGGAAATGACTGATGTTAAGTAAGGACAAACTGTGCAACACTATAAACAAATCATTAGATAATTTAATTATTTAAATATTTAGTTTAAAGAAATGCATCCCTCCTGCTGAGGAGACTGGGATTGCAATCAGCCTAAGCAACTGTAACATACAAAAAAATGAGAGATGATGATGATAATGAGTGAATATGGTAACTTAAGACCATGTAGCGGATACGTTTATACTAACTACACATACTGATGTCATTGTACTGTGTTCATTCACCAATGTTACATTTCTACAGGCACATACAGTTAGTCAAAATTAATAGCCCTCCTGTAAAATTTTAATTCCTTTTAAAGTATTTCTAAAAATGCTGTTTAATGAAGAGATTTTAAACATAAGTTTTAATAACTGATTTCCTACGATCCTCATAATATTTAACTTACTTTGCAAGATGCTAGTATTCAGATTAAAGTGCAATTGAAAGGCTTAACTAGGTTGTTATTAAACTTAAAAAGGACACCTCTAAATTTAATGAGGAGCCCGGAGTCTCATCTCCCATTAAAAAACAAAACAAAAAAAACTACGACGACTGACCAAGAAAATAGCGTAAAGTATCTTGCCGAGGTAAAGCCACAATAACAAACAAAAACTCAACAACTAAGATTGCACATCTAAGACACTAAGATTGCACAGCGTCTTACCTGCACATAAATTAAAACCAATTAAACAACATTCACTCACCGCCCTACTAACCACAAAACATGAGAAAACTTAATGAAACAATAAAGCATCCTCCTCATTACATGCGTCTCCATACATCGGTCTCAATAGTTTAACAGTCAACACTCAGCGTTAAATTCAACAGTAACTACGTTTACATGGACATCAGTAATCGAATGATTTCCCTTAATCTGAATAAGACAATAATATGATTAAGGTGTTTACATGAGTTGCTTTTTGAATGTTCCTTTCATAATCCTGTTTTACATGTTATAGCACATAATTCGATTAACGTCATTGCTTCACCGCGCTATTCTCATTTCCTCTGAAGTTTCATGTATTCTACATGCCCCATGTAGAATAGTATCAAACAGCCGTGTGTGTATAGACTATCCTGTCGCGAAATGCGGCGAAAATCCTACACTATGGTAATAGTTTAAAATGTTTACATGTCTGTACTGCACTTTAATATGTGACTAAAATCGGCATACTCCACGTCTTAATCCGATTTCTTTTTAGTTCGATTATTAACTTAATCGGATTAAATTAATCAAAACGCTGTTTACATGGTAGACTCTTAATCAGAGTATTGTCTTAATCATGTTAAAATCGGATTCTTGGTGTCCATGTAAATGTACTCACTACTGTCGCTGAGCAACATAAGTTCTCACAAAGAAACAAAACAAGCCGGGAGAGAGGAGACTTTCCAAACAATTGTCCAGCCCGGTTTAAATGGACTCCACCAACACACCGGCAAGTTCCCACGTGTCGACACCTGATTCACCGCACCTGTGCGTGCTCATAATGAGAAAAACAGCAATGCTGTCGAAAAACAGCAGAGAGAGGCGAAGGAGAAGAGAACAACAAAAAGTTGTTGCATAACAATAGTTTGTTCAGTAGCTATTGAAAATTATATATTTCTTAAGTGGTCTAATAATATAGAACATTTTAAAACTGGTTTTATTCCAGCCACACAAAAAGAAAAGACTTTATCCAGAATGAAAAAAATGTTATAGGAAATACTGTGAAATTTTCTGTGCTACATTAAACATAAATTGGGAAATATCTGATTTTTTTTGTAATATTACAGGATAGCTAATAATTTTGCCTTCAATTACACTTAAATTGCAATGTGTACACTAAAAACCATCGCATCCTCCAGTATATCATCCTTATGGCTGGAATGTGAATTATGAAGGATCCAATCCAATCTCCAGTCGGAGAGGGTGAAAATCACATATGTGAGGTAAGGACAAGCTGTGCAGCACAATAAACAGATCATTAGATATTTCCGTTATTTAAATATTTCATTCATAGGAGTAGATCCCTCCTGCTGTGGAGACTGGGATTGCAATCAGCCCAATCAGTTGAAAAAAATCAAATGAGGGATGATAGCAAGGAGTAGTAAATATGGTAACTAAAGAATATACTGTATGTCAGATTGGAGCACCTGGGAGTTTTACCTGTGAGACACTAGACAATTTATTTATTTAATTATTTGCTATGTAAATGTGTAAATATAAATTATATAGCATTTAATGTAGAATTCCATTTACATTTAGTCATTTAGCAGACATTTTTGTCCAAAGTGACTAACAATTGAGGAGGCATTTAGCGATTCAATAAGAAGAGGCATATAGTGTAGGTTTGTCAAACCCACTCACCTGTGTGAAGCTCACTACATAAATGCCCCCTTTTTTAGGTGTTGAGTGATTGTAAGAAAGCAAGTGGTGCAAAACTGGTGCATGTGTTAGTTTAAATGACAGAGATGAAAGAGTGTGTTTTCTACTGGTGGTTTATCAAGCCCACTCACCTGTGTGAAGCACACTCAGGCTTGCATAATGTTTTGAGATTGTCATGTGTTGTGGTGGGGGTTTGATGCACAAGATTGATACACAATCGACTCTAAATGATTACCCTATGCTCAGAGGCTGACCGGGATACAATTTCAGGCTGTGAAATTCCACACCAACCCAGGCTATCTTTTGGTATATTAACTATCACTAGTTGAGAGTTTGGCAAATGGATCAATATAAGAGAGTGTGACTTTTCACAGTATATCACCCATTTTCTGCTCTTTCTGTCTTTGCTGAAGATGTTAGAAAAGGCTTTGCTGTGGGTGGTAGTGGAAAAAAAGGGAACTAGATCCTTAGGCAGGGGTCCTGCAAAAGACTTTCTATTTGAAAGTTCACTCTCTTTCCTTTTCCAAATGCTCATTTTTCCTAAAATTGTTTTGTCTCTAACTTCCACCATGATCATACACTGAGTAAATAAAAGAACTGGAAACTTAAACAAGCCATCTCAATAGCAAAAAAAAAAAAAATGTCCCAATCATTTTTCATACTCGATGAAAGATTATGGAGTTTAGACCTTCTACTATCTCTTGGCTATGGGAGACTAAGCAGACGATAACATTGTGTTTAGTTTAATAAGTACACACTGCAATTATGTTGCCTGCTGCTTTAAACGTTCAGGTGGATTCTGATTCTGGCTGTTTTTGTCATTTAGCAGTTGGAAATAAAAACATTTTGAAAGTCATTTAAAAGATATTGGATGTTTCACTGTAATGTTACTTTTATAGTTGTGGTGTGAGCTTCTCCATGTTCGAATTATTACGATTATTAAAGCTTTAGTTGTTGATATCTTAATATTTAGCGTCCTTTTAAAAGAGCACAAAACATCTCTGGGACATTTTGCTGTTTTCTATCACTTTGTGTCATTCAGATTGTCAGACATTAAAGAGTTCACCCAAAAATGAACATTTACTCAACCTTTATAAGTGTCTTTATTAAGTTAAACAAAAGAAGATATCTGAAGAAAGCTAAAAACCCATGACCATTGACTTCCGTTGTAGGATAAATACTATGTAAGTAAATGGTTACAGGTTTTTTTTAAGTTTCTTCACAAGAGAAAGTTTTTAACAAGAGAAAGAAAGGGTGAAGGGTGAGTAAATGATGACAGTTTTCTTTTTCTCTGTCATTTTAAGTCCAATTTAACAAAAAATATATACATTATTGTAACATTGATAATGTTAATATTGTGTTTTCATTTGAATATATTATTTCCATATTAATATTTAATTATTCTGCACATTTTAAAAACATTATATATTTAAAAATATTTATATATGTGATTGGATGATTTTTAAATGATTTGCTACATTTAAAAAAATGCTGAATAACACAACAAATGCACATTTTTCAAAACCACACAATTATTTTCACATTAATAAGAATTTTGCATGTTTTAACGTAAATTAAAATAAAAATGTTTAGATACTCTGCTGGTTCACTACTTGACTAATTAGTGCTTTAATCTGACAGAGTAAATGTAACGCCTTTTTAATTCTTTTACATTAATGGAGTTTCTCATCAAATATTTTATATGTGATTAAATGCTTTTTAAATGATTTAAGGCGACACAGTGGCTCAGTGGGTAGCACTGTCACCTCACAGCGAGAAAGTCGCTTGTTCTAGCCCCGGCTGGGTCAGTTAGAATTTCTGAGTGGAGTTTGCATGTTTTCTTTGTGTTGGCGTGGGTTTCCTCCCAGGTGCTTCGGTTTCCCCCACAGTCCAAAGACATGCGCTATAGGTGAATTGAATAAGCGAAATTGGCCGTATATGTGTGAATGCAAGAGTGCATGGGTGTTTCCCAGTGCTGGGTTGCGGCTGGAAGGGCATCCGCTGCGTAAAACATATGCTGGATAAGTTGGCGGTTCATTCCGCTGTGGCGACCCCTGATGAATAAAGAGACTAAGCCGAAAAGAAAATGAATGAATGTTACACTTAAAATAAATGTTGAACAACACAACAAAACCACACAATTATTTTCATATTAATACTTAAGAATTGTTTTAATTTTTTATTATGAACATAAATTAAAATAAAAATGTTTAGGTACTCTGCTATCTAACTATCTAATCACTCTAAGTTTTTATTAAATGTAACGCCTTGATTTTAATGGAGTTTCTCATCAAATGTTTATATATTTGATAGATTTTTTTTTATTATTTGCTACACTTATAAAAATAAAAAATAAAAAATGCTGAACAACATCAGTCACATCTCAGAAACACTTGTGACAGTAGCTTTGACAGCAATCATGTGAGAGAGTCCTTATCAATGACCTCCCACAACAACCCTTCACCGTTCTTCCCAGGGACATTTAATCAGTTTCCAGATGCTAAGAGCTAATGAATTTCACACTCCAAACAACAATCTATAGCTAATGATTGTGGCTTCTCAAGCTGTTTGTGGAGCTCTAAAATATTTCCAGCGATTCCCAGCTTCTTTCAAGCAGATGAGGTCTTTATTTCCCATCATCCTCCCAGAACAAGTAGATGGCAAAGGGTTTAGAGTCTGTCCATCATCGCTTTTATTATAGCTCTTTTTTTATTATAGCTCATTCTTTGGGTTATGGATTTCAACCAAACCTTTAAGTATTAAACTTTGACACGCAACTCATCCCTTATCGTTTGTACTACAGACATGAATGATACCTAAAATCCTAAGGCTTGGTAAGAACAGACTGGTGGATTTTAGTCTTCGAGATGATAAAATGGACAAAATATCCCATAGACTTAGACTGAAGGAGGATCCTGAGCCATATCATAGACACTCTCTTGAAGTAACTGTGGTGGAGGCAGAAGTGAAAGGAAGATTTAATTTAGTATAAAACGTTTTCTAAAATGCAAACAAAAGCCACAAAACCAGTTGAACAAACTCTGGGTTGTAGAGTAAGATACAGGTTGACAAAACCAAACAAATCCAGTATGGTTAAAGTCAGCATGATAATGGAGTTAAGATTTAAAAAGCCCCTATTAGGGCGGCACAATATTGGAAAAATCTGATATTGCGATATGAACCACAAGATAGTTTGAATAGCACTATTTGATGGTTTCCTGGGAGTCTAATAGTATTCGGGTATACAAATTGAATACTCACAATGCAAAAAAAGCTTTTCTTACTTTCTTTAGTCTCGTTTCTAGTCCAATTATCAAACATTTCTTAGAGCAAGTAAAAATATTGTTTAGTTTTCACCGTCAGAAGAAATAAAGGAAAATTATTTAATTAATAGTTGTTTTTTTCTTTAAAACAAGCTAAATTATCTGCCAATGTGGTACTGTAAGTAAAATAATCTTGTTTTCACTTTTAAATGTAGATATTTGGACTAGAAACAAGAGAAAATCTAAGTAAATCATGCATAAATCATATAAATTCTGATTAAATACAATTCTGTAGCTCCATACTTAACTATAATTCAGACTCAACACTGCATATCTTTGCGATGTGATTATTGCGGATGCGCAGATTGCGATATCGATGCTGAAATGACATATTGTACAGTCCTAGCCCCTATTATGCATTGTAAAAAGTCATATTTTGGTTTTGGTTGTCTCCAACAACAGGCTGATATGCATTTAAGGTAAAAAAAAAAAAACACTTTCATGGTCTTACAAACACCAGCATATTACTCTATTCTTAACCATAACCCCAAGTAATAAGAATGACATGCATTCAGTATTAATCAACACAGCAGTTGAACTATTTAGAAAATTGATCAAGGCACGTCTGTGTAAGAACAGCTGATTATGGTCACAGCAATGACAAACGCAAGTGAACCGCGAGATCCGAAATGCATTTAAATAGGTAAAGGAAGAGACACGTCACATTTTCCATGCGGTTAATAGATGCAATATGTGAATAGGCCCATAAAGAGTTAACCAGAGAGATACAGTACAAGCTGTGTGGAGTGATTACAAGTTACAAAGCACAATTAAATACATATTTTGCAAGCTCAAGAAAAAACGAAGGCAACCAATTTAACCACATTTACAGGTTGTGATCCGGAAGAAAAAGAAACTGGTCCATATATAAACTATGAGACCTTGACATGGACTGTCAGTACACACAGTCTGATGCTTCATTCAATAACAAATGACCAGCGAATCCTGCATTGCAAGATAGAAAAACGACAAACAAACACAGCACAAGATTTACTCAAAAAAAAAAATTATTTTTTGCTGCTTGTTCAAACTATTTATATAAAATGAGCTGAAACAAAACAATTCTTGAGATTTTTTTGGGACAACTTAATTGAACATAAAACAATCCACTTAAATTTGTTACGTTAACTTAATTTGTGTTGGGACAACATTAATGAATTGTGTGGAACCCTGCATTTTTTACAGTGTTGGCTTAGCTATACTGTGGT
This sequence comes from Danio choprae, assembly GCA_903798125.1. Taxonomy (NCBI): domain Eukaryota; kingdom Metazoa; phylum Chordata; class Actinopteri; order Cypriniformes; family Danionidae; genus Danio; species Danio choprae. The sequence continues at coordinate 4,651,409 of CAIGQW010054063.1, read as the reverse complement.
ATAGTTGTGAAAATGAACTTTAACCATTTATTTCCCACAACCGCATCTCGAGCCATCTCAAAGTGATCAGTGATCACACTCATCTTCCCGTCATGATCAATCCCACTCCCCGCACTAGGCTACTGTTTGAAGTTTTTCCAGATCCGACGCCTCATGTATGGCAATGTTTCATATCAACGTCAACATGAAAAGGCTAAAGATTTGAAATCAAGTCGATTCATATACACTAGTCAACATTTGAACTAGATCAAAACCTTTCATCAAAGTTGTCCTAAAACTGCTGAATGACACTTATTCTCATCTTATGACAATTTTGAAAACTTTTTTGATCCACTTCAAATGTTGACTACTCTTCTGAGGCGACTCTGTTTTTGAGAATCGATAGTTTTAAACATGGTGCACTTTCAGATTTAAACATCAGCTGGATGCTTTCATTCAGCTGTTACACACTGCATGAAAGGTAATGTTCAAAACCCCATAATAGGGGCTCTTTAAATTTTTTCCTCTACATCCACTTGAAACAGTCCTGAAATAAGAAAAATTTAACTCTCTGGTTATTTAAAATAAGTTGAAACGACACAATTTTTGAGTTTTTTTGGGACAGCTTAATTGTTTTATGTTCAATCAGCTTAAATTTGTAAAAACGGTTAAGTTAACTTAATGGACTTGCATTGGGGCAACATGAAGGAACCCAGCATTTTTTTTAAATGTAGTATCTGGTAGATACAATAGCAATGGATCTAAATTCTCAGAAAAACAAATTTATATGTAAAAAAAAAAACTCCATGTAAAATTAAAGTGGGAAGAAGCGGCCCATAATTTTCATCCTGGCATATAATCACTTTTGTCATTTCAAGAGAAAACTTCATCTCACCCACAATGTCACATTTGACAGCAACCTGACATTCTCACCCCACAATTTACACGGTAAAAACAAACTGTGTTTCACTAGATAAACTACCGGTATGCCTTTGCCATGACTATTGCATTTCATTTCTCAAGCTCATCTTGAATACTTCAGCCCACCTGATTTCCAACCTTCTCAAGCACTCACACCTCTGCTTTGCTCCTGTTTCTTCCTTATTCCTGTCGGAATAAAAATAGAATAAAGCTGACAGGTACGACTTGTCCACTCCATCTGTTTTTCACACCCACACTTTGTAGCACCACAAGCATTGCCCTGTTCACACCTGGTATTAAGATATGTTTTTGTCAGTCCAGTCACAAGTGGATGACTAAATACAGATGTAAATGGGATCTAAAACATTTGGAGCTTGTCTACATTTCAGAGACCAAATCCAATATTATTATTGTTTTTAAAAAGAGAATGAGAAATTGACTGAAATGTCACAGTAACAGAGATGAGGCATAATTAGTATACTTCCAGTTCATCCTAAACATTTTGTACAAATTAATAGGGGAAGAATAAACGACATGCCTCAGCGGCCTACAGGGTTTCTCGGCAGATGAAGTGACATGACTTGAAGCAAGTCACATGTTCTATCAGTGTTTTAAAGATTGTTGTGCCTTTTTATAACTGATGTAACAGTTGACCAGAACATACAGAACATTTTTTTATAACTGAAATTACAAATGATACAGAAAATGTTTCATGCAAATGTTTATTTAACTTAGTAGAGTAAACTAAATAAACTAGAGTTAAAAATGTTAGTAATTATTTCATAATTGAAGCTCCATGTACAACCCCAAACCAGTCCAAAAGTTGGGACAGTATGGAAAACGCAAATAAAAAAAGAAAGTAGTCATTTCTAAATTTACTTTGACTTATATTTCATTGCAGACAATACAACAAACATTATTTAATGTGTTTCTCTTCTTGGTGGAACTAATGTGTTCCTCTTCGTCTTCCATCACTTGGTGGACTGAAGACACCAAGTGATGAAGTGCTTCAGGTGTAATTTTGTCCCATTCTTCCTGCAAACAAGTCTTAATGTGGGCAACAGTATGGGGTTTTCGTTGTCGCATTTTGCACTTCAAAATCTGCCACACATTCTCTAATGGAGACAGGTCGAGACTGCAGACAGGCCATTCAAGTACCTGTATTCCCCTCCTCCACAGCCAGGACTTTGTAATTTGTGCATAATGTGGTTTTGCATTGTCTTGTTGAAATATGCAGGGGCGTCCCTGGAAAAGAAGGCAGCACATTGTGCTCCAAAATCTCTATGTACTTTTCAGCATTATTGGTGCCATCACAGAGGTGCAATTTACCTTTGCCAAGGGCACTGACACAACCCCATACTATGACAGACCCAGTCTTTTGGACTTGCTGGAAACAGTCTGGAAGGGTGATCCTTTTCTTCTTTGGTCTGGAGCACACGGTGTTCATTTCTCCCCAAAAATAACTGACATACTGATTCATCTGACTACAGTACATGTTTTCACTGTGTGATGGTCCATCCCAGATGCTTCCGAACCCAGAGAAGTCAACGGCACTTCTGGACACTGTTAACATAGGGCTTCCATTTGGCAAAGTACAATTTTAACTGGAATTTGTGGATATAACTATGTATTGTGGTACTTGACAAAGGTTTGCAAAAGTAGTCCTGAGCCCATGTGGTGAAATCGCTTGCAGATGAATGACGATTCTTGATGCAGTGCTGCCTGAGGGATCAGAAAGCATGGTTGCAGCTTAGGTTTGCTCCCTTGTTCTTTACGCACTGAAATTCCTCCAGAATTCCTTGAATCTTTTAATTGTTATGCCCTGCTGAAGGTGAAATATCCAAATGTCCAAATCTTTCTTTGAGGAACATTGTTTTTAAACATTTCAATAATTTTCTCACGTATTTGTTGGCAAACTGGCGATCTTCATGTCCATGTTTACTCCTAAAGGACTAGACCTTTCTTGGAAGCTTCTTTTGTAACAAATCACAATTACAATCACCTGTTAACATCAACTGTTTCAAATCACATCACTATTTAACCAATTTACCGGATTACTAGCCCTAACCTGCTCCTGTCCCAAGTTTTTTTGGATTGTGTTGCAGGTCTGAATGACAGGAAAGGATGTATATTTACAAATGAAATGACGTTGACCGGACCAAACAATAAAATACAAATTGCGTTTTCTATAGTGTCCCAACTTTTTCTGATTTGGGGTTGTAATACAAGAAGCAGAGACGAGTCAAAAATATGTCTCAAATAGTCTTTAAGTTAATATTTCTTTAGGCTAAAGACAAAATGTCCCTAAATACACATACAAACATTATTTTTAAAGATAACTTGATATAATTTGTGCTTTGATTCAAAACTGTTTAATTTCATTCAAAAAAAGGTTTTGTTTTTGAAAAATAATAGATATAATAAAAAATAATAGACGCAAAGTGAACCCACAATTAGAATCAGCCATATCTCTATTACCCTTGTGAACAACTGTCCTTAATTTGATTGAATATGCGCTTGTAGTTTAAACCATAAAGGTTTTTAAAATCGTACTTGTAAATAATGTAATAATAATGACATTAAAAACAATAATAAAATGAAAAAATAAAGTGAATTTCCAGTATTTAGTATTCCATGTGTTCATTAACACTCTTAAGCACATTCTGTAGTAATGTCAAATTAAAAGTTCTTTAAAGTGTAGTTATGTTCATGTTCCTAACTAATATACAGATACTGATCTTTCAAAATCAATCAAATCGTAGAGCAATTCTGAGAGTTGCGTTCAATTAAATGATTGAAAACATTAGCTTCAGTATACTTGGGTATATTCTTTGTAAAAGTATGCTAAAGTGCACTTCTTTTCCACATGGATGGGTTTAAGCACTTGTTTAATCTCGTAGAGGAAGCACTTCTTTAGCTCATACTGTTCCAAATTACATGCTTGCCATCTGTTAACGGTCCCATATGAGATGTAACAAGACTTTGCTAAGTCGTTCTTGATAATAGCATCTGCTAAATTCCTATAAGTTTATGTCCATCTGTTTTTCTAAAGCATGTTGAATGTGGACCCAATATGAAGCATATTTTAAATTGCTTAATCAAACATTTATATTGACAATAGACCCTTTCCTGTAAGGAAACATATGGTTATGTTCATACTTACATTAAATACCTACAAAACTGGGTGGCATGGGGGCTCAGTGGTTGGCACTGTCGTCTCACAGCAAGAAGGTCGCTGGTTCGAGTCCCGGCCAGGAGGCATTTCTGTGTGGAGTTTGCATGTTTTCCACGTGTTCGCGTGGGTTTCCTCCGGGTGCTCCGGTTTCCCCCATAGTCCAAAGACATGTGCTATAGGTGAATTGGGTAAAACAAAAAACATATGCCAGAATAGTTGGTGGTTTATTCCACAGTGGCAACTCCTGATAAATAAGGGACTAGGCCAAAGGAAAGTTAATGAATGACCTACAACACTATCATTGTTTTTTGTAAATTTTCAACATGAACCTTTAGCTTGATGTACTTAACTATTTGTTAATTTGTACAATCATGGTGATCAATGTAAATCTACTTTTCCTACAAAGCATGACTATACCATGAAACTCATTAGCAGTAAATGTGAGAATTTCCAGGGGGGTGAAAACGTTTTGAATTTGGACATCAGGGTAGATTTAACTTATTTTATCTTATGGAAAAGATGCAAGTATCTTCTGTAGGTTCTAAAGGTCAGTGCTACGTGTGGAAAAAAAGAGACAAATATACATCCATTCTGTGCAAAAGTTTTCACCCCTTGGCAGCTGTTGTTGTTGTTTTTTCTTCTATAATAGCTTTAATAGTCCCATAGAAATCCCTCAGTTGTCTTCAGTGTGGAAACATGCATTTCTAATCTGTCATTTTTGGAAAGTGTTAAAATATACAAAAATTCTGTAAAACTAAACTTTTTTTATCTTAAAAACCTTTGAACTGTTCAGGACAAACAACTGGCTCATGAACAACTATCACTATACATAGGAAATTGTTCAGATAACAATATAGTATTGTATTAATAATGTTAACAATAATAATAATATATGGAATCATTTTTATAAATTCAGCTTTTATTTTATCTTCTGGATTATATGAAAATGTTTTTCATGTAAAATATCTTTTTTTCAGGTCAGTAATAAATAAAAATAAAAAAACATTTTGTATGATCCTATTAATTTGGTAAACAATGTAATTTAAACTTTTGGTTTGTCTCTGTATCTAGTGGCTATACCAGGGGTTGTCAATCTCGGTCTGGAGGTTCGGTGTCCTGCAGATTGTAACTCCAACCCCAATCAGACACACCAAGGCTAGCTAATCAAGCTCTTACTAGACTTTCTAGAAACATCCTTGCAGATGAGTTAAAATCTTCAGGACACCGGACCTCCAGGACTGAGTTTGGGAACCCCTGATGATTTATTTTCTTTCTTTCTTTCTTTCTTTCTTTCTTTCTTTCTTTCTTTCTTTCTTTCTGTCTTTCTGTCTTTCTGTCTGTCTGTCTGTCTGTCTGTCTGTCTGTGTCTGTCTGTCTGTCTGTCTGTCTGTCTGTCTGTCTGTCTGTCTGTCTGTCTGTCTGTCTTTCTTTCTTTCTGTCTTTCTGTCTTTCTTTCTTTCTGTCTTTCTTTCTTTCTGTCTTTCTTTCTGTCTTTCTTTCTTTCTAATCTGCCTCAATTCAATGAATTTAGTAATTTTGCTTGATTTTTAACACACACATTTACTGGGAAAAGTGTTTCCTTTTTCCATTTTATGCATACATAAATCATAATTCAGATGTGAATATAACATAAAATACATATTATAAATTATATAAAGTGCAATAATCTGATGAAAAATACAATTATCATATACGACTATGGTGTTGACTATAATAATGTGACTCCAACACGAACACTTTTATATTCACCTAATATAAAGTCAGTCCAGTTTTTAAGTCATTTTAAGGTTTTAATTCTTTGAATTTGCGCACCAAAATAACACAATAATAACACAATTCTTGAGATTTTTTTGGAACAACTTAATTGTTTTATGTTCAATCCACTTACATTTGTTAAGTTTACTTAATCTACTTGTGTTGGGACAACATGAATGAAGTCTATGGAACCCTGCTTTTTTTTGTGTGTGTACATTGTAAAAAATGCTGGGTTCCACGCAATTCCTTCATGTTGTCCCAAAATAAATGTATTAAGTGGATTGAACATAAAACAATTAAGTTGTCCCTAAAAAAGCATAAGAATTGTGCTGTTTCAACTCATTTTTAAAAAGAAGCTTGAACAAGCAGCAAAGGTCATTTTTTGTGACATTTCTTTAGCGAACTTGCAGCCTAAATCTCACCTAGTTTTTGTTGCTATCAGTATGTTAATGTGATTTTAAACCGGCATTACACAGAAATGCAGTTGCATGCATGATTGTATAAAAACATCTATCAGACGCATTCAGAAAAGAGACGTTTATGCGCTTCAGCTCTGCTAAAGGTCATGTTGAAGTCAGGCCTGAAGACAGCTTAATTGGAAATCAAAACCTCACACCGTGGAGAGGGAGAAAGAATGGAGGCAACAGATGTTACAATCACAATCACAAAAAAACAGGGGACAGAGACATGAGTCAAAGAAATGGACAAACAGACAAGTATAAGGGAAAAGCGCACAGCGAAAACTCTCAAGACCAATATTGATTTGCTTTGTAAAGAAAAGTGTGTGTGTGTGTGGAAACAGAGAGAGACTAAGAGAGAATGATAAATAAAAGATTAAATGTCCTGACATTGGGTTGGACAGAAATCAATGGAAATAACAATGTTACAATGCACATTTTCATTAGTCTGGGGAGAGACTGAAGGTGGACCGGATGTCTAATGTATCATTCAAAGCGAGCAGGTCCCAGCTTACTTATTTGTTTTGTGAATATAATTTAAGGCACACTTCAGGACCGATTAGATTGAAGGGACGATTTTCACTCTGACGTACTGCCTCCTTACAAAGCCAATACAAAGTAAATAAATCATCATGCATCCTGTTTTAGCATTCAGGATTATGGGATGGGACAGCGGGCAAAGAACTGTCAGCGGCACCTAAAAGCTGGACTCAAAAGTTGTGAATGCGCTCTTATAGTGTACTTCAAAAACTTAAAGGAGGGGGGAGGCTACTTAAACTGGCTACTTAAACTGGGCCTGTCATTTTTGAGATTTAAGGATTTTTGGCTTTTCATAAAGTGTTTTTTTTCAGTCTGTTGTAAAGAAAGCATACAAAATACATGTTTAAGTCTTATTGTCACACTATTAATGATATTAATTAGATTTCAATTACAACACATTGTACAATTAAAAATACAGACAACCCCTCTAAGCAGCAGATATTGCATACTGTGTCTTTAAGACTTAATTGTTTTTGATTCATGTTGTTTAATGGAATCTCTATTTCTATTGTCTCATGTTTCTCAGTTCTGCACTGTTTTCATTTCTCTCTCATTCTGTTAGTCTGCAAAGATGCTAGATAAATGGATTTTTTTCTTTCTTTTTTTTTTAAATAAACCCCACAATTAACAAAGTGGTGGTCTCAAACTCTGACCTTTCCAATATTCATTTTACTGCTGGTAAAACTGACACAGAAAAAGATGCAGATTTAGCATGAAATATGTTTTTTATTTGTATAGCCTAACACTTACTATTAATTCTAAATGTATTTTCAAATGTAAAATGGCTAGAATTACTGAATTACTCTCTTGGTATGATGAAGATGTGCCAGTTTCTTACTGTGAACAAATGATTATTTGTTTGAAAAAGGACCAAAAATAACTATACTGCGCATTTATGGAACTATAAATATTGTTAATGTAATGAATATAATTCTGTTTTATTACTGTTAATTATAACAATAAAATTGCAATACATACTTTTTTATTCATTTTCAGTGTATTATAAATATAATGTGTTTACTAAAAGAAGCTTCAATTATTTATAACAAAAAATGCAGTTTTAAAAAATTATTTTAAATAAATTTTGTTAGAATAAATCTAAAATAAAGATATGGCAGAAAGTTCATATAATTATATTTATGTACAATTTATCCTTTAGCTTTATGTATTTATTTTTTGACATTTTTCTGATCTTCTGAATGGATGTAAAGCTTGACTAAGAGAAGATAAATTCTACATTAATAATAAAGTAAAACTAATACAGTAAACGTGTTTAAACTAGATATTTGTACTACTCTTGCAATTACTGTAAAGATGAAGGTACAAGGGATTTATTTTAGTTATTGCAAAATTTGATTAGACGACACGGTGGCTCAGTGGTTAGCACTGTCGCCTCACAGGAAGAAGGTCACTGGTTCGAGTCCCGGCTGGGTCAGTTGGCATTTCTGTGTGGAGTTTGCATGTTCTCCCCGTGTTGGCGTGGGTTTCCTCCGGGTGCTCCGGTTTCCCCCACAGTCCAACGACATGCGCTACAGGTGCCGTAATTAGCCGTATGTGTAAATGAGTGTGTATGGATGTTTCCCAGTACTGGGTTGCAGCTGGAAGGACATGCGCTGTGTAAAACATAGCCTATGCTGGATAAATTGGCGGTTCAATCCGTTGTGGCGACCCCTGATGAATAAAGGGACTAAGCCGAAGGAAAATGAATGAATTTTATAAGTTTTATTTGTACAGCCTAACACTTACTATTAATTCTAAATGCTTTTTTAATGTAAAATGGCTAGGAAACATTTTTTGGATACACTGCTGACATTTTTAGCATGGTTTTTAAAAAAGTAGTAAAATGATTCAACACTGTTAACGTGTTTCTAGCATTGTTTAGCACATCGCTAGCATTTTTCTAACATGACATTACTCTGATAGCATTTTCAGCATTCTGCTATCACATTTCTAACATGGTTAATACTCTACTAGCATGTTTTAACATGTTGCTTACATTTTTCTAGCATGTTTTTTATACTGCTAGCACATTTTACCACAATGCTAATATGTTTATAGCATCAATTTACACAGGTCTGGCCTTATTTTACACATTCAACAGTTAATAATGTAAGCTATATCAGATAGTCATTCAATTCAAAGTAACCTGCAATGGAGGTAAATAAGCTTCACTTCAGATAATATAGTCTTTTAAGATAAACATAATATATTCAGAGGCCTCTGTGGACCATGGTCTGGCTTGGTTGGTCTTTGGATGAGCAATGAAAAAATATAGTGCGATCTCTCCTATTCACTCTATATTGTTACAAGGCCATTTTCTTTCTTTAATCGTTCTGCTTGATTGTCATTTAATTTGTTTTTAATTGCGAATAAGTCATCGCTGACTGATGAATCATTCAATTAGTTTCCCCTCAGTCTGTCCTTTGAGACCCATGTTTTACTCCTTAATTGAGTTGGAGAAAAGTACTGCCTACATGTCACCTCATCCCAGCCCGCAAGTGAACCGAGACGCCTTAAAACCCAATCAATATCTCCCTGGTGATCTTCTTTTCTCACCTGTAATTTCTTTTCATCTTTTTTTGTATAAAGATGCAGCACAGACAGAGTGTTGTTTAATTGTATAAGCCATAGAATTCCTTTGTGAACTTTTATGATAATAATGATTGAAGTGAAGTTATATAAGTTATACACACACACACACACACCTAATCAATGTGTGATACACTTTATATATATTATATATATATATATATATATATATATATATATATATATATATATAT
>CAIGQW010054063.1:4615135-4631798 GCA_903798125.1 Danio choprae | reverse complement strand
CAAAAATACATACAATCACTAAATTATCCTAAATACATTAATCCAATAATTTTAAAACTAATTTTTATGATCGAATAAATAGGATAAGTATAAGGTAAAAAATTACTGGATAAAAGGTAACATTTGCAAGTGACCACTTATTGTATTACAGTTTTATTTTTTATTATTAAACCTGTATTAAAATTTTTAGCATTTGTGTTTTTATCATTGTTTGTTTAGATTCATCAATATATTATTTTTTTTATAATGGTACTATAGTCTTTATAATATTTATTTTAACTTTGTTTAGTAAACTTCAGATTAAGTATCTTTGTTGTTTTTATTATGTCTATATTCATTCATTCATTTTCCTTCGGCTTAGTCCCTTTTATTCATCAGGGGTCGCCACAGCGAAATTAACCGGCAACATATCCAGCATATGTTTTACACAGCCGATGGCCTTCCAGCTGCAACCCAGTACTGGGAAACATCTATACACAGTCATCCACACACATACACTACGGCCAATTTAGTTTATTCAATTCACCTATACCGTATGTCTTTGGACTGGGGGAAACCGGAGCACCCGGAGGAAACCCACGCAAACACGGGTAGAACATGCAAACTCCACACAGAAACGCCAACTGACCCAGCCGGGGCTCGAACCAGGGACCTTCTTGCTGTGAGCCGACAGTGCTGATCACTGAGCCACCGTGTCGCCCCATATGTCTATTCATTCATTCATTCATTCATTCATTTTCATTTCGGCTTAGTCCCTTTATTAATCTGGGGTCGCCACAGCGGAATGAACCACCAACTTATCCAGCATATGTTTTACGCAGCGGATGCCCTTCCAGCTGCAACCCATCTCTGGGAAACATCCATACACACCCATTCACACTCATACACTACGGACAATTTAGTCTACCCAATTCACCTGTACCGCATGTCTTTGGACTTGTGGGGGAAACCGGAGCACCCGGAGGAAACCCACGCCAACACAGGGAGAACATGCAAACTCCACACAGAAACGCCAACTGACCCAGCCGAGGCTCGAACCAGCGACCTTCTTGCTGTGAGGCGAACGTGCTACCCACTGCGCCACTGTGAGGCCCCGCATATGTCTATATATGTTTTATTATTTTTTGTTTTTGCTTTAGTTATTTTAGTACATCACATTAAATGGGCATAAGAAATTAGGAGTTGGCAGCTGAAATTAAACTAAACCAGTTTGTAGCCAGTGCTTGCTAAGCACTATTCCAATATTAACATGGTTTTCTGATTCATTAATGTAATATGGTCTACATAATATGAATATGAAATCAAAGATGCTATATTTCCATGATACCCTGTAAGAAACAGTCTCCATGTTGATTCAGTAATCTGGCCTATACCTTGATCTCTGTAATGTATGTTTATAGAGCACATTTAACCTTGCTCTAGTCTGGAACATCCTCTTAAAGATGCTAAATCAAAACTGCATTATTCATATTTATGTTTAGTAAACACAGGGGAGTGACTGGAGAAAGAAAAATGCCTTGCAGCAGATCCTCGGATGTGGACTGATGTGAACAGTAGTTTTGCTTAGAGTCGCTGCTTAATATTTCAGAATCTGCTGAATCTTTCATATCATGAATTTCAATTTATTTAGCTGGAGGCAAAATATTGTGGCTCATTTAGCGATGAACTAAAATTAGAGGTTCCTGGCAATAGTTTTGTACTATGCCATACTAATAAAATCTTAATACAATGTATACATACCGTGGCTGAATTACTGCCATCTCTTGGTATGATGAAGATGTGCCAGTTTCTTACTGTGAACAAATGATTATTTGTTTGAAAAAGGACCAAAAATAACTATACTGTGCATCTATGGAACTACTGATCAATATTGTTAATGTAATCAATATATAATTCTGTTTTATTACTGTAACTATGACAAGAAAATTGCAATACATACTACCTTTTTATTCATTTTCAGTGTATTATAAATATAATGTATATACTTAAAGAAGCTTAAATTATATATAACAAAAAATGCAGTTTTAAAAAAATTGTTAGCATAAATCTAAAATAAAGATTTCATATAATTATATATGAAATCTTTATCCTTTAGCTTTATGTATTTATTGTTTTACATTTTTCTGATCTTCTGAATGGATGTAAAGCTTGACAAAGAGAAGATAAATTCTACATTAATAATAAAGTAAAACTAATACAGTAAACGTGTTTAAACTAGATATTTGTACTACTCTTGCAATTACTGTAAAGATGGGTACAAGGGATTTATTTTAGTTATTGCTTACATGGAAAAATATTTTGGATTGTTATTTGATTAGGCGACATGGTGGTTCGAGTCCCGGCTGGGTCAGTTGGCATTTCTGTGTATATTTTGCATGTTCTCCCCGTGCTTGCGTGGGTTTCCTCCGGGTGCTCCGGTTTCCCCCGCAGTCCAAAGACATGTGCTATAGGTGAATTAAATAAACTAAATTGGCCATAGTGTATGTGTGTGAATGAATGTGTATGGATATTTCCCAGTACTGGGTTGCATATGCTGTATAAATTGGCTCTTCATTCCACTGTGGCGACCCCTGAATATAGGGACTAGTCCAAAGGAAAATTAATGAATGTCATTGGATTACAAAACATTTTAAACTATTACACATGGAAGCAATAAAGATATAATATAGATCTTCTGTAACTGTAAACATGGGAAAGTTACCATTAATAACGTGACTCCAAAAAAAAGAAAACATTCAACATTCATTGCCTCGCTGTAAAAATTATTTTTCTCTTTATCATTGTTTTACAAAACGGCGTAATTAAAAAGTTTATAATGTTGTATGCACATTTTTCACGTCGGATAGTATTCATATAACTTTTAAACCGGTTATAAAATGCTATTGAATAGGCCTTTCTTTTGTTTTACCTCTCTTCGGAAATGTATTTTAGTGAGACTAGTTTAAACAATTTATGCAAATAGACACATATTTTAAAACTTTAACTTTACTACCATTATTATTATGACTAAATATAAATCACGTTTGTGGATTTAATCTCTAACATTAGCTTTATTTTGTTATGAAACGTGTGTTGTTTTCTTTTGTTATGTTTTAATTTTAGAGTAAATATAAAGTTCGTATCAAGTAGCTCGATAAACGATGTCAACAACACAACATTGCTATAAAACAGCGGAATGTTTGATGCGCATGCGCACTGAACAGGAACCACTTCCAAACAAAGAGGAAGCGCTCGTGTGATTTAAAGGGGACGGCACACAATACAGAAATCATGTTCTTTTGCTAATACATCTATGAGTGCTTTTTAAAATGAAACCCGGGGCTTGGGATCGATTAGCAATGAAGACCGAGGTAATCCGGAATTAAAAATAGCTTCTATGTTGCCTCTTGTAGTTAGTTTGTTTATGGCTGTTGGTGCAGAGTTCAGCTAAGATTAGCATGTGAGCTAATTCCACGTTGATCAACAAAGCGACACGTAAACAAAACGATCAAAAAATTACTTTAAGGGACCATTGAATCTGTACGAAATGGCAATTTCAAGACACGGTTTTTGATGGTGATAGTTAAAGTATTTCTAAAGTTGCACTAGATTGTTTTACTGCAGGTGTTTTATAATTCCCACGACTAAATTCCTTATAATTGTAACGTTAGTACAGAACCTTACTGTATGATCTTTGTGCAGATTCGGGCAGTATGCTGGCTTTTTTTCGAAAATAGTATAATTCATAGAAAGATTAATTATTGACTGCATGTATGTAGCTGGTTTTGCATTTTGTCACTAACGTTACAAGCCCGTTTTCTTATTGAGGTAATGTTGGTTTTATATTCGCACATTCGTTTAATGACAACTTGTGACATGCTCCCTATATTGTTTACCACACTACTTTGAATATTCGGCCTTAAATCGCATGTAAGTATGACTTCAAAACAACATTAGCACTATTTAATTGACTGTGAACAATGTTGTTACTTTGATAGTCATTGGCTGCTAATATGATTTCCCTATTTACAATTAGCAAATAATACTTTTCTGAAATGATATTAATAAGGAGAGCGTCTAAATGTGCGAATATATGAAGCCAACTTTACCTCAATCTTTTTCTTTACTTTTTCTACATTGAGTATTTGAGTTGTTTCCCAATACAACTCGTAGTCTTAAAAAAAACCCAGATGCTATTATTATTGTAATACGTTTTACTGTTGTTTAGAATTTTAGATCCACAAAATTGAAATATATCTCTTGCTACTAAATATAACTAAGCATCTAAACAGAACCACTAACACATAATTGAGGTAATTTTTGTTTTGTATTTGCACATTCAGACTTTTACCTTCTTGATATAATTTCAGAAATGTATTATTTGCAAATTCTAAATAGTGAAATCACATTAGCAGCCAATAACTATCAAAGTACACCATTGTTCGCAGTCAATGAAATATTGCTAATGTTGTTTTGAGTCTTACGTGCGATTTCAGACTTTATATTTAAAGTAGCTTGTCGGAAATTGTCTCTGTTAAAAAATGAACGAATGTGTGAATATAAAACTAACTTTGCCTCAGTCAAAAAATAAAATGGGAGTCATTAATCTATTAATGTCAAATAACTATTGTGGCACATGCTTTTGAAAAGGAATTGTATTTTAATTATTTAAGAAGGTTAGCTAAAGATTCTTATGATTATTGACTGACAGCAAGTGTTTTATTTTTATAATTTATAATTTAAAATTTCAAATTAATAGCATTTTAGTATGAAATATAACCATGATAATCTTTTAATTAAATGTCGACGTTATTAAGAAAATAAGTTCTTTGAAAATGCATATGCTTGGATTAAAATGTATTTGCATTTTAGCACTGTAAATTTTAAGATACTTAGACTTTTTTGCATGTTTTTTCCCCATTATAACTCTTAAAATAGTCATTTAAAGGTGTCCGTTTTTTTGTCATAAGTTTCTGTCTTATGTTTATTAGTTTATTTTGCAATTTTCTCCTATTTTATTATTGTTTTTAGGGATTATAATTATTACATTTACAGTCTTGATTTTTCTTATTGTCATCATTATTTTTTTGTTTTCTTTTCTAATTTTGGTCTGGGTTTATTTATCTGCCACCTTACCAGCCTATACTTAAAATTTTAGCCTTAACTTTTCCACGCAACTCAAAATGACCACCATTTAACCATTGTAACTTTCTATTTTTCTTAAAGGATTCACATCTACTTTGTGAGATGAAGACTTTGTCTTACTAAACTTTATGCCCAGTCTTTGGCTTGGCAGGGCATTGAGAACACTCAGCAGATCATCTTTGACCAAACTTTCTAGGGAGCCTTTATTCAGAGCAACACTCAAACACCAATATCTTCAGGGCTCGAGGACTCTTATATTTACCCGGGTCTCTGAATCAAGCCCCAGTGGCGTCTTTTTCTGTGTCCCACACACTCCACAGTTTACTTTAATCTCCAGCTCTTATTTCCACATTTCCTGGCCAGTGTGGAGGAGCGAACAAGCGGATATGGCGGAGCAGAGATACTGTGTGGAATATGCCAAACGTGGCACGGCTGGCTGCAAGAAATGCAAAGACAAGATCATGAAAGGTCTAGTCCGGATTGGCAAGATCGTTCCAAACCCATTCAGCGAGTCTGCAGGGGAAATGAAGGAATGGTACCATGTGAAGTGCATCTTTGAGAAGCTTGAGAGAGCGCGGGCCACCACAAAGAAGATTGAGGACATCACTGAGCTGGAGGGATGGGAGGAACTTCAGGATGAGGATAAAGATCTTATCAATAAACACGTTTCAGGTATTCGGGCACCGCATCCTTGTTTTGCTCTTTCTGCTTAATTTTCATTACTGCAGATCTGATATGTGCTGAGCAATGTTTCTTCTCCTAAACAGAACTGGCAGCTAAAGCTAATGCAACCCCAAAGAAGAAAGTGCAAGCAAAGCTAAACAACAGCGGGCAGCTGTCATCGCCGCTAGCTGATCCAACAGTCAATGCTCCGCGCAAGTTTTCTGGCTTCACAGGTACAGTTATATATTTCTTTTAAACTGCAGTTTTCTTTAGACAACACCTACCAAACAATTAGTTTTTAAACAGATGTCTAATAGACATCCAAACATAGACATTTGGGTTATCAGTAAAAATCTAATAGACATCTAAGAATAGCCCAAAACTAGACTACTCATCAATACACAGATTAGACAGACTTTACGTGTAGTATTTGATGACTATTCTAGTTTTGGGCTGTTTTTAGACCCAACCCAAATATAACCTTGAAGTAACCAAATCGTCTGTTTACACGTCTTTTAGACATCTTTTAAATAGAAAAGTTTTTTTCATTGCTTTTGTGTATTGTTATATACTGTAAAATTCAGAAGTTTTGTGGAAGTAAATTTTTTCCCCACAAATTTTCTGTGTAAAATTTGAATTAACAGTGTTTATTTTGCTAGCACATATGATTATTATTATTATTATTATTATTATTATTATTATTATTTAGGTAAACAATGAATCCATGCAAGTTAATCCAAGGAATAAAAAAGTAATTTTTTGCTGACCAAGCCTGTATTTATTTGCTCAAAGTACATCAGAAACATTGTGAAATATTTGTATGTTTTTTGTCTCTCTCTCTCTCTCCCCCTCCCTCTCTCCCTCTCTCGTTATCCGTCTGATAGCAGTTCTCAATGTTCCATTTTTAACTGCTGATTGGATGATCAAGAAACATGTACTTGTTGTTGTTGTAATAAGTCTAATAATTAATTTTTGAACGATTTTTAAAATAGTCCGTTGAAAAGGAGCATTTATTTTAAACAATATATTTGTTGCGTTATAATTGACTTTACTGTCATTTTTTAAAATCAGTTTAATGTATATTTATAATCAAATTAAAAATATAGCTTTTAAGCAAATATAGTTTAAACAATCAGTGTAAAATCGTTGTTATAAAGACAGTAAATATTGGATATTACAAAATATTACAAAGTTTCACACAAATAGACAGCAAGTTTCTCACATTTTAATGGTAGCACTTTACAATAATTTACATTCATATACATATATGTGTGTGTATATATGTGTGTTTGTGCATAGTTTAAGTTGAGATAGGTTAAAAATATAATTCTTTTACTTGTATTTACAACTGGCTGAGTGTTGATTTTAAACCATGATAATCAATCAGATGGGTGTGCAGTCCTGTTCAATAAGGGCTGTCTTGTAGACTGAAGCTTTTAAGCAGCTCCTACACAAACCCAATTGTGTGGAAATTTCTATTGAGTCTGAAAAACCTTGATTAGCTGGTTCAGGTGTGTTTGACTAGGGTTGAAGTTAAACTTAGAAACAGGTTTAGACACCCCTAATTTAACATTAAGTTGTCATATTCTGTCAGCTTAATACAATGCTCAACACTTTGTGTCCACAGCTACCAAGGCCGGTTCCTCTTCCTCCAGTCCTGGACCATCTCCAGCCAAACCCACTCAGTGTAGCGTTTTATCAGCTCAGATGTGTGACCCCACACACAAAGACAACTTACTTCGCGAGTTCAGAAAACTCTGTGCTTTAGTTGCAGAGAAGTCGGGCTACAACGCCAAGACAGAGATCGTCAGAGACTTCTTAACAAAAGGCTCAGGTAGAGGTGAGCATGGAAAATATGAGCCATCAATCATTAAAGGGATAGTTCACCCAAAAACAACAATACTCAATCATTTACTCACCCTTCACTTCTTCAAAACCTGTTTGAGTTCTTTCTTCTGTTGAAAACAAAGGAAGATATTTTGAATAATGCTAGTACCAATTCACTTCCATAGTAAGAAAACAAATTTCTATGGAAGTCTATGGCTGCCAGCAACCAGCATTCTTTAAAATATCTTTTTTGTTCAACAGAAGAAAGCTCATAAAGGCTTTAAAAACACATGAGCGAGGGTAAATGATGAGGTCATTTTCATTTTGGTGAACTAACCCTTTAATATTAACACTAATGAATTATCTCAGTGACCCGTTTTAATGAATCTCTCTCCCAAATATTCACAGACAAATTCAAAGGAGATTTGTACCTGACAGTGAAGCTTCTCCTCCCAGGTGTAGTAAAGAATGTGTACAACCTCAATGACAAACAAATCGTCAAGCTTTTTAGCCGCATACTGAATTGCAATCAGGATGACATGGTGCAAGACTTGGAACAGGTTTGTAGTGCAATTTTGAAGATTTCTTTTAGAAAAGAGGAGAGATGTTTGACCGGTTCCTCATTGATCTTCATAGGGAGATGTTTCGGAGACGGTGCGGATGTTTTTCGAGGACAACAAGTCTTTCCCTCCTTCCGCAAAAAGTCTTTTGACCATCCAAGAGGTGGATGCTTCGCTGAGCCGATTATCCCAGCTCACAAAGGAGGACGATCAGCAGGCAGAGCTGCAGAGCATTGCTAAAAAGTGAACACATAATATTTTTTTCTTAAGAATATTTCACTCAATTATAGTCATTTTATCAATTTAATAATTAGGCATTGGAATCAGAATGTGAAAAACGCATATCCTAAATAAATAATAATAAATGTTAACAAAAAAAGTGCAAGGTAGTTGTGAAGCAGTTTAAGAGCTAGTTCACAAAAAAAAGAATCTTTTATTCTTCCATCGTTTAACCACCCTTCTCTTGATCCAAACATCTTCTATTGTAAGCAAGATAAGATTTTCAAGATACATTTTGTTTCCTACTATGGAAGGTAATGATTGGCAATTTTTTAATGAACTATTGGATGAATATACATATTACATCAGATATGATGTTCAGAGCATGCACACACTGGGATTGGCACTGAATGCAGTGTATACAGATACACATAAATACAGATGCAGAGTGTTTTTTTTGTTTTTTTCAGAGTTTGTTATTTGGGACCAACAGTACTTTTATTAATTAATTTATTTTGTTTTATTATTATTATTTTGCATTATTTTTGCATACTGACCTACCAGTATGACTAATATTTAAAAAAAAAATTATTTTCAAAATACTATTATAACGTAGTAGTGTTGTCATGATACTGGAATTCGGTATCAATCTATACTAGAATTTAAAAAACGTCCATTTCCTGCTTACATTTGAGCACTGTTGAGCACGTTCTTGAACACCGCTGATTTGCCATTGTGTTTACGTGCTCAACAGAAATGACAGTGATTGTCCGTGAAGGTCATCAGTTCACCGAACTCACCGCTGTTTACTGAGTGTAAACACTGATACAGGGACACTGTATCAGGCAAATCAGCGGTGTTCAAGAACGTGCTCAACAGCGCTCTAATGTTAGCGGGAAATGGACGTTTTTAAAATTTCAGTATCGGTTGGTACTTGGTCCAGTATCATGACAACACTTTAAGATGGTGAAACTTATTTTCTGGAAAATGTGGTGTACAAAATTGGTTTGTCTGTTTAACTTCTAAGCATGGTCACCTAAAATGTATTTCTTGATTCCCAGATGCACTGGGAATGATCTGAAGTGCTACATTCGTTTGGTCAAACATGATTTGAAAATCAACTCGGGGGCGAAACACATGTAAGTGATGCTAGCAAATTGTTTTTAAGACAACTGGTACTGAGATGCATTTTTTATCACAAGTGGACTAACTTAAGTACAAGTGTAAATGTAGTCTGAAACATTTTGAGCTTGTCCACTTTCAACCACATCCAGAAGTCAGAAACGCATCCAAGTCGATCCAAGTCCAAGTTGTTTGAACAGATGCATTTAAACAGCCAATAAAGACCTACTCTGTATTGTCCATTTTTTTTAACAATATAGGACTTGTGAAAGGTCCTGTGAAGTGCTTTAAAATTAGCATTTTTAGTTAATGTTTGACATAATCTCAACTGAAACATGAAAACAGGGCGGGACATATAGTAGCTCCTCCTCTTTAATAAAAACAGCCAATAGAGTTTGGGTTTAGTGGTTCAGCTCAAGCACATCAAATAAAAAAACAAAACAAGTGAGAAGCATCTTCAAGGGGGCAGAACATGCCAGTTACAGAGCATTTGATTAGTCAGAAGATTTGATGAGAAGCTAAAGTATGAGGTGATCGTTTCATTCCATTTAGGCGGAAGTGACAAACTGCAAGCTTTGGATGTTTATTTCTTCTGAATGGAAATTTTGTCACTGTTT
The DNA here is from genome assembly GCA_903798125.1 of Danio choprae. Taxonomy (NCBI): domain Eukaryota; kingdom Metazoa; phylum Chordata; class Actinopteri; order Cypriniformes; family Danionidae; genus Danio; species Danio choprae. The sequence goes on along the minus strand of CAIGQW010054063.1, from coordinate 4,621,666 downwards.
TGGAGCACACATCTAAAAAACTTTATTTTAATTTTACGGGACCTTTAAAGCATGCTTTAAGGAATTTACTCGAACACCTTAAGTTTGATTTGAAGATGAAAAAATGTAAAAAGCAAAGTGTTCACCGTCTTAATTGTAACAAACTCACAGTGTTCGGTGTAGTTTTGCACTATAAGAGCAGATGTTATTGTGGTTTGTTGTTCGTATGCAAATTGTGCAATCTTAATTTTGTATTAATAGTTCAAAAGAGTAGATAAAGCCCACACATACACCTGCCTATAGAGTTTATCCTCAATATATCAAGAAAACTTGGTGTAAATGGTAATGGTACTCCCTCATCTACTTGTTACCTGAATGACCAAAGGGCCTAAAGAAGTTATTTGTTCTATCTTAATCTTTGTAACCTTTTCTCTCATCAGTTTGGATGCTGTAGACCCCAATGCCTATGATGCCTTCAAAGCCTCCCGTAATCTCGGTGATGTGATAGACAGAGTGCTGCGTAACCAGCAGGATGCTTCTAATGGAACTGGACCCCGGAAGATCCTCAGCATCGAGGCATCTCTGATGACCCCAGTACAGCCAATGCTGGTATCAGTCTATAATATACTTTAAGGAATAGTTCACCCAAAAAATTTAATTGTCATCAATTATAACTGTCATCTCTTATACTATGAGGACAAATACAGCATCTGAAAAAAATGTAAAAATAAGCAAAATAATACTGAAAGTATGAACATTTTCTTAGTATAAGCAAAATAATCTGCTCCAATTTGTTGAATTATTGGCCAATAATGTACACTCGAGGTGTTTTGCTCCTAAGCTGTGCATTATTTTCTAACAGACTGTCATATATTCTGTCATAAATTCAAATATTTAATCATTTGTGTTGGTTTTAAGTAATATTCAGACTTTCTGAAATATTGCATTTTGGGTTTTCATTAGCTGTAAGCGTCATCAAAACTTTAGGGGACCTATTATGCCCCTTTTTACAAGGTGCAAAATAAGTCTCTGGTGTCTCTAGAGTGTGTATGTGATGTTTCAGCTCAAAAGAGCCCACAAATAATGTTTTAGAATTTTTTGAACGTTTTGGTCGCTTTAAATTCAAATGAGATTTTCAAAAGAGGCCGGAGTAACAAATGCCTGTGTGTCAGCATAGTGGCAGATTCAAAAACAAGACTAACCTCCTATGCTAATGAGGGTGAGATCATCACTAATAGGCGGGGTTTTCCCCCTCTGATGACATGTACAAAGGCAGAATGTCAATCAAAGTGTTTCTACAGATTGTTTTTATAAAGTATAAAAATAAAATTACTACATTTTTACCATTAGAAGCTGGTTATTTTCACACACTGTTGCCACACATCTGTGTTTACACCCCTTATAAAAGTGATTTTTGCATAATAGGTCCCCTTTAAAGAGATCAACACTTGAAATGTATCAATCTGTGTGTAAGGAGTCAATAAAGTATATGACTTTCACTTTTCAAATTGAATTACTGAAATAAATAAACTTTTCAATGATATTCTAGTTTGAGATGCACTTATGTCTTTTCAAACTTGTATGATTTAATAATTTTTTTTAATTCCACAAAGATAACAGAAAAATTTATTTTTAGGTGAACTAAACAGTCGATTCATTGTTACTCATTTATGAATTACATCCGATATTACGAATGACATGATAAATGATGTACATATGTCATTATTTGGACTAGTCTGCTGGTTCGTAAGCCGTAAAGAGATTAAGAAACGGTAACAATATTATCCCTGCTATTAAAAAAGGTTTTCTTACTTTGTTTAAATGTGTTTATTTTTTGTCTTGTTGTATTATTTGTTTAGGCAGAGGCATGCAAGTCCATTGAGTACGCCATGAAGAAGTGTCCTAATGGGATGTATTCTGAGATCAAATATGATGGTGAGCGCGTGCAGGTCCATAAGAACGGCAATCACTTCAGTTACTTCAGTCGCAGTCTCAAACCAGTGCTCCCACACAAGGTAAGGTCCTCCCCCAGGAATAATTAACTATTCAGGTGAAGTGCCATGGGATGTATTTACACTGAAACAATTAATATCTGTTTTAAAGATGGCTTCATTTTGTCCCACAGGTTGCCCATTTTAAGGACTTCATACCGCAGGCGTTTTCTGGTGGCCATAGCATGATCCTCGATGCTGAAGTTCTTCTTATTGACACAAATACTAGCAAACCACTGCCTTTTGGAACTCTTGGAGTACACAAGGTAAAACAGAGAGCAATATGCTGTTGATGTTCTCAAAAAAAAAAAAAAAAACACCATTTGAAATTTTTATCTATTTTTATATTACAAGTTTCTGTAAGTGGTTTATGCTCACCAAGGCTGCATTTATTTGATGACATACACAGAAACATCTGTTATACTGTGATGTATTGCATTTTGACTTTCTATTTTAATATATTTTAAAATGTTAATTATGATTTTCAGCATTGTCGATCTTTAGTATCACAAAAACATTTAGAAATAATTTTAATATGCTGATTTGGGTTTTCTGATATCATTTTATTATAACCATTAAACATATTACCCCAAGCATCCTAGAGGACGTTCTTGGGCAAAATTATTTAGTTTTAGTTAGAATTTAAAAAAAAAAAAAATAAATACTTTCCTTAATTTGAGTACTTCAAGACTTGGCTGGTTTTTGTGAGTTTGCCGTCAATACACACAAAGAGAACTCGAATTAGCAAAGATAAGTGGCTAAAAAAAACAACTCTGTGCCCAAATGGCACCCACAGGAAATTAATGGGAAATACCAAAATTCTACGGACTCTTTTGATTTATTTATTTTTTGTGTAAAATGAAAATGATTTTAATTTAATTATTAAACGCTTTCTATTGTTATTTTATAAATTTATATACAATCATAAGCCACCATAGTTGGATGTCTGAACTTACAGGAATGATTTTTTTACTCATAGGAAATATTAAATGGAGCATAAAATATGCATATTTTACATAAAAATATGGTACTTTTAGAGGTCAGAATATCAGAAAAATATATAAATGGATTTTTATTTTATCAAAGACTGTGATAAAACATTTGTTTAAAAAAAAACAGATCCTCGTGTCAGAACAATTGAGGGCTGCAATATGATGGATGCTTGAGGGTTAAACTGTTACATTTTTGATTCAGAAAGTTGAAAAGAACAGCATTTATTTGTAGTAGAAACCTTTACAACATTAAATCCCTTTCACCTTAATTCGATCCACCTTTCCCAAATAAAAATGTTTCTTAACATTAAAAAAAAGTTTGACACATAGTGTATATTACAAACATTATGAAGCCATCTGAACTGCAACCATTGTCTGTTTTGATGTGTGCTTTCAGAAAGCGGCTTTTCAGGATGCTCAAGTGGGCCTGTTCGTGTTTGACTGCATTTATTTTAATGGTGTCAGTCTAATGGACAAGTGAGTCAACCTAAAGGAATTCATTTTTCGTTTACGGTTTATCTTAAAGCTGTTGCAGGTTTTAGAGAGCAATAAAACCATTGCACTAAAGACTGATTGAAATTTTCAAATAAAAGGCTTCTAAAATGTTTATCTGGTTATGATTTGTAGGCCTCTCTGTGAGAGAAGAAAGTTTCTCCATGACAATATGGTGGAAGTTCCTAACCGAATTTTGTTCTCAGAAATGAAGCATGTCACAGTAAGTCCTGCAGTGTTGTTGTTTCTTTCTTTAGACATAATGGAAGATTCAAGAATGTTTACCAAAGTGTGGGCAGGTTAAGTTAAAGGATGACGTTATGGTAAGCCTTCAGAGTGGGTGACTTTTTATAACAAATTAATGTCATTGTGTCTTTACAGAGAGCTCCTGATCTGGCAGAAATGATCACGCGTGTCATCAGAGAGGGACTGGAGGGCTTGGTTCTGAAGGATATCAAGGTAAATGAGTCCTGACTAATCCTTGAAATGGTGTACTACAGTGTATACCACGTGTTGTGTGTTTTGTAAACTCCAAAACAAGTGTTAAACTTTAAAACATTTTCATTTTAAATAAAGGCCAGTAATGAGTATGTTCAGTACTACAGAAACACATGGCACCAATGCAATTAAGTTGTTTGCCAGACGTGTTCTAATCTCTTTTTCATGACCCTTCAAAAAAAATTTTTTTGTCATTGGTCTAGAATCGCTGCTGTTACATAAAATTATGACGTTATTCAAAAATCACACAATTCCTTACTATACAGTTGGCAAAAAACAAAAGAATTTGACACAAATTTGTCCAAACTCACAGTGCTCATTAAAAGTAGGGGATTTTTATTTATTTGTTTATTTTTTGGTGAATGTCAGGGTATGAAGCAAGGTAAATGAGACAGGTAGTTTCGGTGACAGTGACCCATTATAGTTCTATGTAGACTTTGTCTGTAGTATTCATATCATCACTTATTTTTTAGTGGTTGCAAGGTAATTGCTTTCAAAATAAGTACGTGATCAGTAGAATATGCAATATCTGACTTATCACGACGCTCAAAGTGTTTTGTTAAGGTGTTGAATGTAAGTTATTGAAAAAATAAAAATGCCATAATGTTTGCTAATATTTAAGAGACTTGCTAAGTAACATACTTTTTGGTCTGGTTAACTTCGCCCACTGCAAGTTTACCTAATTAATTTACTCTATCCTGGGTTGCCTTGGTGGAAAACACAGCACATTTAATTTCTTTTATAAAGGCTGTCTCAATGTATGCAGCTGAAAATGTGACCTCTGGAGGACAATAGCAGCCTCCAAAATGAGACGCAGTTTCAGAGTACGAAAAATCCACGAGTTGGTTTTTAATTGAAAAATAATACAAATATTACAAACATAGTTGAGCAGCTCACATTGTAAAGCTCGTTTGTCAGGCACACTTGCTCCTGTCAATCTGGCAACCTGTGTTTATGTTGAGTCCAACATTTTGAATTTGTACTCCTATACATAGTTCAAGGTGTCAATCCTACACACTGCACCTTTTAAGTGAGAGCGATTAGAAGAGGAAGAATCCAGAACCAACTCACTTCTCTTTTTTTTACACTTTAGTGTGAATGGAAATATAATGGGCCAGAATTGGATAAAGGAAAATTCATTCCGTTACCTTCATGTAATAAAAGAAAAATAGAATTTGTAATCAGTTTTTTTGTGTGTGTGACATGTCTCAATTCCTAGCCGTATAGCCAGATGTACATGCATGAATACATACATTTGAAAGACATCATACTTTCAGTATTATTATCATTTGTCATACTGAAAAATACCTTTTAGGTTGAGCACATTGCATTTTGTGATGCAATAGTCAAGAGTAGTGCATACTTTGCTGTCATAGAAAATGTGCATTATTTACACAGTAAATCCACTGTAAAAACAGTAAATGATCTGATAGGCCAGTCTAATGGCTGATCAAAAAAATCCATATACTTTGAATTGCTTTCAGAAAAAAAGTGCTGTATGTTTGTGCTTGTTGGTTCAGTTCATGCTACATCTGGGCTTTATTTTGTTTCAGGGTCCTTATGAACCAGGAAAACGCCATTGGCTGAAGGTGAAGAAAGACTATCTAAATGAAGGAGCAATGGCAGACACTGCTGACCTTGTGGTGCTTGGAGCTTTCTATGGCAAAGGCTCAAATGGTCTGCATCAGCAATACAGTCTATATAGTTCTGAATAGTAACTCTGCTTTTTTTAATGGTGTGACATTATGATGTTTCTTTTTCAGGTGGAATTATGTCCAGTTTCCTCATGGGCTGCTATGACCCAGAATCCAGGAAGTGGTGCACTGTGACCAAGTGTTCAGGAGGCTTTGACGATGCCATGTTAGACAGACTGCAGAAAGATTTGGACGTTATTAAAATTGGCAAGGTAAATCTCATGACTTAATCAGTAGTTTTTCCCGTTTGAGACTTCTAAAAGTTGCATGTGGTAAGTTTCCTGTTTATCTCGCCATCGTCACAGGATCCAAGCAAGATCCCAGGATGGTTGAAGATTGTCAAGAACTATTACCCAGATTTCATTATCCGAGATCCAGAGGTAAGACTGAGAAAATCCTCCTCTAATAAGACCGAAGGGATGCTTAATGTTTATGTGCTTGTAATGTGAAGTGAGTTTGATGAGACTGTGTTAAAAGCCTGGTTACAGTTGAGTGTGGGATCGAAAAACGGCAATGAAGGATCTTTATTGGCTTGTTATCTTTTTAAGTCAGATGAATGTGTTAAATAGACCATACAACACTGAAGTGTTAAGAGTGGTGTTTGCCATTGTTAAGAAGAATATATCTTCTGGTTCAATACTTACAGAAAGCACCAGTGTGGGAAATCACAGGAGCAGAGTTTTCCAAATCTGAAATGCACACTGCTGATGGCATATCCATCCGATTCCCACGATGCACCCGAATGCGTGATGACAAGGACTGGAAGACAGCCACTAACCTTCAGCAGCTCAAGGTACCCTTAATTATCAAAGAAATTTTGCATATTCAAATGTATAGATATGCAATCTGTATTAAAATAATTTCTAATTTTGTTTTGAATTTTGT
>CAIGQW010054063.1:4580674-4614735 GCA_903798125.1 Danio choprae | reverse complement strand
AAACATTTTTGCTAATTTATGGATATATGCGTGTATTTATATATGCATAATAAATATACACAGTACATGCACTTAAATTGTCCAAACACTTATTTTGGATGTGATTCATTTTTATCTATCTCTTTTTTTTTTTTTTGTATTTAACATTTTTTACATCTTTTTCAATATATTATTTACAGTATGTCCTATTACATTTTTCTACTACTGAAGAAAGTCTTGTTTTTTTGATGGAATAACAATAATTATTTTAGCCCCTTAGGAAATTATAATTTCTTTTGTTAGATTATCACAGAACCACTGTTGTCCAATGAATTGCTTAAACTAACTTGCCTTTTTAGCCTAATTAACCTAGTAAATAAACTGAATACTATTGTCCTGTATAATATCGTGTGCTTTGTTTAAAGTGACTCTGTCTTTCTCTATACATTTCAGTGTTTTGTATTTAGGAAACATTGAAATGTAAGAAATCTGACTTTTTTTTTTTTTTTTTAGGAACTTTATCGGATCTCAAAGGAGAATTGTGATTTTGAGGTGACCGCTGGTCCGTCCAAAGGGAACAAAAACGACAAGAGCTCCTCAGGAGGCGAGAGTGGAGGAAGCTCTCCATCTGCATCTCGCGGAGCGTCCACAGCTAACAAAACCAGTAAGCAACAAGAGCTTATGGAGAACAGATTTTGTTTGGTCTGTAGCAACATCAGCATCATAAAAGTACCATTAATGTTCTCTAATTGTTCTGTAATTGTACTAATTGTTTAGAAAATGGTCATACCCCCAAAGCAAAGGCTGTGAAAACAGAATCATCTGCTCCGGCAGTTAAGAGGAAACTACCAGCTGAGAAACAAGATGTTAAGAAGGTTTGTGATCTGTACACCATATGTGTAGCATTGAAAAGTTTGGGGGGGTCGCTAATGTTTTTACACTTCCCTTATGTTTATAGGTAAAAGGTAATACAATAATATTGTGAAGTTACAATTTAAAGCAGCTGTGTTCTATTTGAATATAGCACAAAATGTCAACTAAAGTTGCATTCTCAAAGATCAGCTCTTATGCAGAGCTTGTGGAAAAACTAATTTATGTACACAGTACTAAACTAATTTGACATAGACTTGACATAGCATCCGCATGTTCCTTTTTTGGTGACTTGACTTGCTTTTATTGTCCAAAGGTGTCACCTAAATGAAAATCTAAACATTAAAGGTCTTTGCACACTGAAGTCTGAAATTTTCGTATGCGTTTTTTTTTCGTATTCATACGTGAACATAAATGAGGCTTGCACACTGAGTCCAATGCGTATTAATTAATCCATTACGAAAAAATGCAGAACATTTCGGAGTCAGTTTAAGCAGTGACACTTTGTTCTCCTCTCTTCTCCAAAGTATAAAAAGAATACCATTGACACAACGTGAGGTCGAATTAATTTTTTAGTGTGCGAAAATTACAGGCGCAAATTTGAGATTCAGTGTGCAATAACCTTAAAGACCATTTCAGTGATGCCAAAGCTACATTTTCAGTCTTAATTGTCACGTTATCCTATGAAAATCATTTTATTTTTGCTGATTTTCTTGATGAAAAAACATCCTTATCAATTTTGAAAATATCTGTTTCTTAATATTTTTATGGATAATGTTACAAGAATATTATATGATTATATGATTATATTTTTGTCAAAAGTCTCAAAAAAGCATAACATATTGAAAAAATAATTTTAAATGTAGTCTGGTCTGACATCAGTTTACTGAAAAACTCTTGAAAAACTTTTGAACCGCAGTCTGTCTGAACAAAGGCTTAGTCTGTCATGCTCATTCTTGCGCTTTTGGTTCATCTTAAGTCTTGTGATCATGTTCTATTTCAGATAAAAACAGAACCGGTTCACAGCAATGGTCAAAGCAAATTGAAGCCCATTCAAACAACCGACCCGAAGCAAGAAAAGGTTTGTTTTACCTCTTTTGGTGGTTTAGAGCTTTATATTAAAGTGACTGTTCACCTAAAAAAGCTTTTACCTTCATGTTGTTACAATACTCTGTCAATTACTTTCAAAAGTATGGTTTATAGCTTTACAAGGTTTGATAAGCTATTTTGGTCTATACAAAAAGTCTATGGGTTTTGAAACATCATTGGGCCTCATTCATTTTCATTGTAAGAACCAAACATGACATTTTTGATGGGTAAACTGTCCTGAAGTGTGTAATTTTTTTCTATCATATCTTAACCATAAATGGCTAATTAGTAGTTGTTTTTTGTCTGTTGAACAGAAAAAAAATACTTTGACGAATGTTGGAATTTGGTAGCCACTGATTTGGACACATAGTAAGAAAAAAAATACTAGAGTACTATTCTACAAGTCAATGGCTACTGGTTTCCAACATTTCTTCAGAGTTTCTGCTTTTGTGTTCAACAGAAGAAATACAATTGTGTTTAGGGTTGTAATAGAACATGCCATCATGCTTGGTGGTTTTAAAAAAACATTATTTTTCACATAATTTATGTTATTACAACCTTTCTTCCCAGCCTGGCACAAACAACTTGATTAGTTCTGGGTTTGATGAAGGCTCGCTAACTAAAAAAGCTAAACGTTTTGTGATTGGTTCGCTGTCCCAGTGCATTGTAATTGGTGAACAGCTTAGATGGTGTTTCAGTACTGCCACTCCTTCTTCCTCTGAGGCTGGTAAGCATTTGAATTAATGCATGTAATCGCAAAACAAAACATTTATGCCTTGTAAAATACAAGCTGATACCAATGGATATGGCAATGATAATCATATTATGCATAATCTGATAATGATGATGTGTTATTAACAACAGATACGCACTGTTTAAGTAACAAAAACATTTACTTTATTCTTCTCCCAGCATAACAGCTACTTACTTTCATGTATTTTGGGAGAAGTTGATCAATTTGTGTTGTAAATCTAGCAGCTCTAATCTTTCCAATGCAGTGCAGACTAGCACAGAGGCGTTCATCAGCCGTCAAAGAACAACTAATAATCATTATTAAGATGTATACTTGTTCCTACACACATTCAAGAATTGGAATCAATTTGAGCAAAGATAATTGATCAAGAGGACTGTGTAGAACCATACTATAGTTAAATTACCGCTCCGGTATGTTAGTTATGTATAGGTTCAAAATAGCTTTTGCGTCCAGTGTGTTGTTTTCTTATTTATGATTATGTATTAGGGTTGGGCGATGTCGACCAATTTGGCATCGTGTAATGGTCGTGTGATCGTCGTCGTAGGTGGCGGTGAATTAATCATTTATGAATAATTAATTAATTTATAACAAATTAATTATTTGTAGCCTACCGTTTCAACTACTGACCCGCATGGTCTTTGTTTTATCCATAACCAAATCATAAATAAATAAAGTTACAGAGTGATCTGTGTCGTTATAATGACGTCGACAACTTGGTTGATAAAAAAGGTGCACAACCAACAGTATCTGAGGTGATCACTAAAATTACTAAGTACAAGCGTGAAAGTGAAAGATTGAAGCAATGTACTGACGCTGTGACGCGTTATCTGATAGATTCAAAAGACCAGAGACAAGATTAATTAAATAATATGTTTAACAACTATAGTGAGACGCGATCCAGTGGTACATCCTTGATAAACGGTCCGATGTGCACTGCTTTCTGGGGTTTTGTGCTCAAAGCACTGCCTGGAGCTCAGACGAGCGCATGACTGTTTGTGTGTGGTCACGTGCGTTTTCAGCGGTATAATGTGGACGGAGGGCTCAGAAATGCTTGATGAAACGCCAGTGTGGATGTGGATCGTTTTCATTCTAAAATGCCATTTTAAAACTAAGACGTATTAGTGTAAACTGGGCCATGTGTATTTTTCGCGAAAAAAAAAAACAGCCAAGTGTTTTGTTTTATCACCGTGGTTGAGCTCAAGCGCATTAAATGTGAATCGTCCTGAAGGAGGCGGGGCATGTCAGATACTGGAGAGCGTTTGATTGGTCACAATTTGATGAGAAAACGAAGTATGACGTGACGTGAATTAAACCGTTGATCCATTTAGGCAGAAGTGACAAAATACAAGCTTTCTATAAGTTTTATATCTCCTAAACGTGAATTTTGTCACTGTTTTGGTGCGCACTAGTTTATAGATATCCTAAAAACGAACAAAACTCATACTAACATCTAGAAAAAAAACTTTATTTTAATTTCATGAGACCTTTAAGAAGATTAGATCTGATCGACCAAATTTCAAATCGGTGGTCTATAGTTGTTTATTAACATTCAACCACATGAGCTTTAGGACATTATGCACAGCTTTTATAGGAACACAATTTAGGCACTTAAAAAAAGTTTCTCCACTAAAACCTTGTTGTCTTTCTGCAGACACTACTGGACATTTTCACCGGAGTAAAGCTCTACCTCCCTGAATCAGTGAAGGACTTTGAGAAACTTCGACGCTACTTCCTAGCATATGATGGAGACTTGGTGCCCGAGTTTGACTCTGCATCAGCCACACACACGCTAGAACAGCCAGAGGATGGCAGTTTAGCCCAGAAGGTCACCTCCAACTGGATCTGGGAATGCATCCGGAAAAGGAGGGTGGTCCCCCCCTGCTGAACAAAACACAAAGAGACTGCTGGAAGGACACTAGCACAAAGCTCAGGTTTGCTGTTCTCTAACAAGCAACGCCAATACATTAAAGACCCCCATAGCTTCTGCAATAACGTGGTCACTTATGACAAACAGTGTTGAATGAACGTTTTCAAAAGTTAGCTTCTGAATAATTTTGTGTTCGATTTACCGCATCGTGGTATTAGTTTCTTTTGCTTTTCATGTTGGTGTTGGTTTTGACATGGCAACATTTCTCATATTTATGATTTTAACCGTTTCGGTGTCATGACTAATGCTGGCATATTCGTCACTAAAGTCAGTAAGTGTAATGATTTCAGGATGCTAGTGTCATTTGTTTGTTTTGATGAGGATTGGGTGTGTGGAGTGTGCTCTTGGGCGCAGGACGAGTGATTAACAATAGTAACAGCCATGATTGCGAAATGAATATAATTGTGTAGAGTAAATTGGGTGAGAGCCCTCTTGCTTAGTAATGGTAGTTGTGTGTAATTTCAGCTGTTCCTGTTATTACAATTAAAACGAGCCTTTTTATGCACAAAGACATTGATTTGTGCCTGAGTGACAATGGTTGAGCACGCAACGGGGAACCTTATTTCCAGTCTCCAATATGAGTGATTATATGAGTGTCTGTATAACACAACATTAATTTTCATAGTTTTTTTTTCCCCTTGTCTAATCAGTAAGCTGCATTTTTAGACTTATACTGACACATAGAGGTGAGATTGAGCATAAAGCAAACATTTGTTTTTACACTGATGGCCAGAGGGTGCTTTTTTTTTTCTGTTGGTACTGAGGAGGACCTCTTTATTCAAGTCATGAATTTCATGTAGAAAATATTAAGGTGCCAACATTATGTAAGAGATTTTAATAAAAAAAACAATGTAAGGCGTTTGTGATTTCATTAATGACGTACAAAAAAGTTAATTCAAAGACGTACTTAAGTTATAGCTTGTCATTGACCACTACAGAAATCATATACATATATATACACCAACTCATATTTTTGCAAAACAAGGAAGCCAGCCATTAATATCGTCTCTGAATCCACTAAGCTTTTACTGCTTATCTAATTTCCTTTTGCCTGAAATGGTTGTCATCCTCTCTTCGGACCAGTGACAAAGATCAAACTCCTTTGTCATATGACATGCCTAAAGATACAACAAATAAAAGCAGTAAATAGTAATGTTCAGTCAAATGAAAATTGTATTAGTTTGTTCTTGAAGCACCTGTCTTGTTGATTTAGTCAGCGTGGCTGTGCGTGAGGAGGAAGTGTCCTCGCTTTTCACTCTCTGCAGGAGTACACGTGTGCGTGGCACATGGCTCCATGACTGGCCTAGTCCAGCCTTTACTTGGCCATTTCCGTCTTTGGTCACATGGTTTGTCACCTTCAATCAAAGATTTTAACAATACTACTTGTCTCAAAATTTGTAGCAATATTCAACATCTATTCTGTACTAGTCTTATATACTATTATAGAGATTTGTTCCCCAAATTTCTATATAAAACTGAGCTGCTTTTTGTTCAGTATTCACAATATAAATCAAATTCAAATTCTGACCTGATAGTGGAAAAGCAGCTAATGTTACCAGGATTTCCCATAAGAGTAAATAAAAATGTTTATACCAGTACAGCGATGTTAAAATCTTTGGCGATCATCTTTAGCTCCCCAGCAACTTGCATAAGCAGCGACATACCTGATGTAAAGCAGCAGATGTGACGTCTGATGCATAAGATAAAGTATTACAACATTAAGCAATGCTATAAACAAATACCCTCATTATGCTTCCCTCCAAGGATGGGTGAGAGCACAGCAGAGACTGAATCCACCATCAGTGCTTTGACTGATCCGCCTCCAACAGACGTCTGAGGCACAGTCAAGGATTACAAAAAAAACAAACACTTATAAATAGTCTTAAATATAGAACCGTACCTTCTGAAGGCCAGTCGATCTCAGGTTTTGAAGACATGCGAGCAGAGAGAAGACGTCAAATACTCGGAACACCTTGATTTTTTGAAGAGCCTCCATCTGTGTATTGAAAAAAAAAATTAACTTTGTAGCTGTAACAGTTTCAATGTAGTACAACTGTGCTACAGTCAGATTCTCGACATTCATTTTCTCCATTTTAACCTCATTTTTATGGATAACTTCTAAACATTTAAATCGATGCTTTTATTGATCCTATTCATTCACATGATTTACACACGTTTGTCCTATTTCCATATACATTTATTCTTCAAATCAAAGTTTAACACAGCGATGTTTAAATGAATATTCTGGGTTCAATATTAGATAAGATTTATGGCATAATGTTGATTTTTCTACAACAACAAAAATGAGATTGCACCAATCTGGATTTTTCATGTTGTTGCTTTTTAAGCAAATTGTCCAATTCCGTTTTTTATTAATCTTATTGTATTTTTTAGTTCTAGATTATTAGACTATAAATATCAAAATATACTAAAAAGTATAAGATCATGATCTCACACAAAACAAAAAGCAATTTTTCAGTAAGTAGCACATATAAAAACAGTAATTTAGCATAAGCAATCGCTAAAACTGAAGTTACAATGAAATATTACAATAAGAGTAAATGGGCTCCTTAAACTAACTGTAAAACATTTAAAATGGATTTAAACATCTTTAGTGTTAAATTTTTTTTCATGTTTTAAATTATTTATCTTACTGTATTTTTCATTTTAGTTCATTTAGAATCTATAAATATCAAAATATACTAAAATAAACAATCATGGTCTCACACAAAACAAAAAACACTTTTCAGTAAGTTAAAAACCGTAATCTAGCATAAGCAATCGCTAAAACTGATGTTACAATGCAACATTACAATAAGAGTAAATGGGTCCCTTAAACAAATTGTAAAGAAGTTTAAAACATTTTATTTGAACACAGAAATGGTTGAACAGTGGTTTTAATTGAACTTACGTTATGTGCCGAATATGCATTATGTGAAAATGGGAAAACCTGGTAACATTAGCCACTTTTTCACTGTCAGGCCGAGTGGTTCTCTTTGCTTAACCATTCCAATTCTGTGCTGATCTGGACTAGTCATCATGGTTACCGTTTCATTTTCTATGCTAGTGCTATTGACCTAGCTTTTTGGAATGCAATACAAATGCGTCAGCCATGGCCTTGGTGATGTAAACTGTTTTGGAGACTTTTTTTCTAATATTTACTTGGTTGAATAACAAAAAAATGCAATAAATAAATTTTATGGAAAAAGTTAGTGGCGATGACAAGTCCAGCATGGAAATACAGTTGGAACCACATCTGACTGTTCTTAGAAATGTTGATAGTGGAAAATTGTAAGTTTTACTGTTTGGCTTCATTCTCTTCCATTGTAAGGGCATCTCAATCATTGACACGTTGTGACACAGCACCCTTTACATATTTGAATAAAAAAAAATAGCAATTACTAATAAATTCCTCTTTAATCACCTGCTCCTCCAAATTAGGGGTCTTGGTTTGTAGCATCTGAAGCAGTCGGTTGGCACACATACCACCCTTTGTGTCAATATAAACCACGGTTTGCTTCAGCTGGTGTGATATATTAACTGCAACACTAAAACACACCTGCAAAGTGATAGGGAGACACACAGAGCATTATTGAACGAACACCCACAGATTTGCCCACCCAACCGTAGCAGGTAATAAAAGCAAGGGTGGACTTTGACATTGTAGGGCAGGACCAAGCAACTGAGGACAGTTTCCAGGACAAAAGGTCACCTGTGTTTTCCCGCTCCCAGGACTTCCTGTCAGCTCCGTTATTTCCCCTGTGTACAGCCCAGAATCCAACAGCTTGTCCAAACTGAAGACAAGACCGCACATTTTTGCACACAGCTTTAGTGAAAAAGAAAAATACAGACACCAGAAATCTCTCGCTCGTGTGTGTGTGTGTGTGTGTATATAATTTTTTTTTAGGAAACAGTAACATTTATTAAATTATATTTTAATTTTTAAGAATTACTTTGTTTCAATGTGTTTTAAAATATATTTTCCCTGTGATGACAGCTATATTTTTACACCAGACTTGAGTCACATGATCCTTAAGAAATCTTTTTAATATTATGATTTACTGCTCAAAAAACATTTACCAATGTCAACGCTGTCAAATCACTACTGTGTAAAATGTTTGTGCAAATCTAAATATTAAAATATTAATGTTTCGTAGCATTTTATTATAGTTATTTAATTTAGTTAATTTAAGTATTAATAAAAAAAAAGCCTTTAAACTGTATTTATGCCATTACGATTTTATATTCTACAATATATACACCTATCTAATCTATCTATCTATCTATCTATCTGAGAGACTAGTTTATAAAATTTGTCTCTTATGCTTACTAGGGCTCAATATATTTGAACAAAAATCAAGAACATAACATTAGCATTATTAAATAATAAATTTAAGTTTCTATTTTTAATAGATATTCTACTATTTTATTTATTGCTGTGGTGACAGCTGAATGTTTAATGTCGTCTTCAGTTTGACACAAACGAAAGTGTCACTTACAGAAATGAATACTTATGTTGTAATACTTCCATTTGTGTATTTTTCCCAAAAGAATATCGTCAATTTATATATTACAATAAATCATATTATAAATCATCCAAATATAGAGAGCATGTATATTAGAAATGCACAATACAGTTTTCTGCAGTTAAGGTTTCTAAACAAAATGAAATGTTTCACTGTCATTTGTTATCAAACTTATAACATGCTTATAATATTTTTGTAACCATAACAAAGATTCATATGTATCACCCTATTTATACTTTCTATATTGTTTATATTCATTCATGTTGGTTTGTTTGCGTGCGTGCGTGTAAGTGAGTGAATGACCTGGGACTGCCAGTAGACAGAATTGCAGTAGAGCTCAAGAGCTCCTCATAGAGATCAGCTCCAGAGATGGGATAAGCAGTGTACTGAGCCAAAAGCACACGCCGGACAGCTACTAGAGCCTGAAAGATGACATACGCACACACAGTATTTCGTTAACACTGTTTAGTTCAGTTCCACCAACTCTATGAAGAATAGTGGTAAATAAAGGGAAAGGCCCGATTAGGTATTAGCTGAATTATTGAACCTGGCAGACTGATGGAAACAAAAAAGGAATTCCACAAACCTTGTAAGACAACGAACACTTTTGCGCAAGCTCTTCTGGATTCCATGAGACAAAGTCTTCAACTGCGAGAATCAAACATGTATTATTATTATAAGACTATGAGCAAAATACTGTGCTGAAGTAAAGTGGATTAATCCCTGTGTAGTGTTTAGACAGTAATAATGGATAGTCTTGTCATTATCTATTCATGTTGCTCAAAAAAAACATCCTTTATTTTTTGGGAACGACACACAATGTGAAATTATTAAATTGTTACTGTAATTATTTGCTAAAGTAAGGGATTGCTTTTCATTTTAGGTCATTTAAGTAGTTATAATGTACTTGGTTTAAATACTGTACATTCAACAGTATAAATCAATTCGAGAAGCAGAGTAAATGTATTTTTGTTATACTGATATATTTTTCAGAATAATTCTATTTTTCCAATTAAACGGTGACCTTTATCAAGAAAATTGCACATGCTTAAGGAAAAAAAAGGTCATGATAATGTATGGTATAAATTCAGAGAAAGAGTAATACTAAAGAAACAATTTGAGTAAGAAATTCATGTCTTACTCAATGTTTTGATATGTTTAACTTTTATATATATTTTAATAAAGCTAAAAAGCCATGTTTAACTCAAATATAAAGAATTAAGTATATTTTCTATTACCTATGTGTTTTTTAGAGATTTTAGTAGTATTTAGTCAAGTCATTCAATTACTTTTCAGACAAAGTAATTTAAATACAATTTAAATTAGTAACTGAATTTAAACAATTCAATTTTACCCAACCATACAGCTCTTAAATAATAATAATAATAATAATAGATAAAATAAAAATCACACATTAAATGAGAAATGCCCTCACAATATAAAAAAATAGGATTGGATTATTGACTGTTGTAGGTACGTTAGCACCCATAAAAGCAATAGCAGTATTACTGTAGTATTTCTTCTTAGTGCATTAAGAATAATGGCATTAACTAAAACCACGTGCTCCTATAAATGTGATGTTCAAAATCAAGACCTGTTCTGATATCCTCCGTCTGTAAAGCCTTAATAAAGTCCTCATTTATTCCAGGGCAGATGCCTTCCCTCAAAACCACCATGACTCCCTAGATGGAGATTGAGAACACAACCAATAACGTAAGCTGTATTATCAAACGGAGCTAATAACAACGCTACGTTAAACGTCTTAAAAACACCAACACATCTACTCACCAGATAGCTAGAAACCCATCAGCAAACACTTATCTTGAGGTCTTCTGGGTATCTTTTCATCTTGAGAATCATTTTCAAGACTTCATATTAGCGCCCGCCACATTTTCAACACCAGGCAAGCGATCAGCGTAATTGACAGAAGTAATATCCAATCACAGCCCTTGTAATGTTACATAAGCCTATGGCATGCCTAGCGCTGTGCTAAGCCCCGCCCCGCGTGATCAAGGCGTGCGTCGAGAAGTGAAAGTAACGCGATTGGTTATCCTGGTTCCTAAACACAGAAGGCATCCACAGTCAGCTTCCGTCAACCAGCACCCCGTCTCCCAGTCGCAAGGCCACACAAAAACCGTGTTTCGAGAGTATTATAACGTACTTGCAAATAATGGGAAGGAGTGTCGTGGACTCCTGCACCGCTGTCAGCTGTTTGTTTGTCGCTCAGGCCCGCTAGGCGTTGAGTCTGTTAGCGTTAGCCGCCTGCAGCTGTCGTGCGCACTCGCGGAGCCAAAATGGTGAGTTTGAGATTTTCAGCTTGTTTCAAGAAAATCCCTTAACGGGTCATATTTGTGTGGTTGCATGGTAATAGATAAGCCCAATGGGTGTTACTGGACTCATAGTTTTGTTTGTGTGTGTGATTTCTAGCGATACATGTTTAAAATTGGGCTCGTAGCTAGCACAAGCAGCTAGACGTCGGACGTGTGTCAAAACCTATTGAGCTTTCTTCCTGTACTCCATGTACGGGTGTCACCAGACTTGTCAGCGGTGTCCTAAGGATACTGTTTTGGTTGGTAGCTCACTGGTATTTAGCACTGAGCCGTCGTGTAGATTTGACAGCCCGATATGTGCCGCAGACTGTGACTAAGAGGTCGAGAGATTCAGGCCATCAGCAGCGGTTGCAGTCTGGGAACAAATATGATACACGCCAAGGGAACGTCGCAGAGTGTACCTGTCAGTTAGAGCCCTAGTGCTGTCTCCAAAGTAGAGATGGAATCTTGGGGAAATTAGCAGTGGTGATTCATGTTCCTTTCGATTGTAACATACGATTCCGGTTTGTTTACATCGTATGAGGAAGAGATATGTAAAAAAAAAAAAAATGCTAGCGTCATTTTATGTACTTTTATTTTTTCTTATCGGTCTGTTACAGATTTTTAAGAGTAATTGTCATTTTAGCAGAATAAATATATGACTAGCAATTCAGAAATAACATTTCTGAAATTGTTTAACCTGGCAGTTTGAGGTGGCATATATGCAGTTTTATTTGACCACTGCTATGTTAAATAAAATGATTAACTCTTATTTCACTTGTATCCTTTTTAAATTGTTTTTATCTGGTGAAAATGTATTTATATAGCAATATATATATATATATATCGCAGAATAACAAAATATCGCAATGTTAGATTTTTTCAGTATTAGTGTAGCCCTCCTTTCAGACGTCAGACTGATTTACATAATTTTCCCTTTTGGGGGATCTATGGCTTTAAGGGGGGAAAGCTGTTTCCTTATAGTGGATTAATGTCATTATTTACAGGATTTAATTAAATTTGTATTTTGATGTTTTCTGTTTTTCGTTTTATTTATATATATTTTTTGTATTTGTGAATGTTTTCAGTCATGTACAAGAGCTCAGGGTTTACTTTTTTATTTGTATTTATCGTCATTGTTTGCACTTTTGTCTCATCAATCTGTTGTACAGTTTTAAGAGTAATTGTCATCTCAGCAGAACAAATATACGACTCTAGCAAATCAGAAATAACATTTCTGCAATTGTTTACCCTGACAGTGTGAGGTGGCTAGTTTGCAATTTGGTATTTGACCACAGCTGTTAAATAAAAATGCTAAACATTAATAGAAAAACACTTTTATTCTGATGAACACTATACAACACAACACAATATAAATGCACAGCTATGAAAAATCAAACCACTTGAAAGTGCCTTGTTCATCTGGATTTGCTGGATTTATTAGGTGTGGGTTTGAATGATAATATTTGTTTTATTCTAAAAAGGGCTGATTAGCGGTTCATCCAAATTTCAAATTAAGATATTGTTATTTATTTAAATGCATTCTTACATATAGTGGTATATTATATGAATCATGAATAGTACTGTGGAACAAGTTAAATGTCTAGATGTAAAAATATCACGTAATGTTGTACGTTCCGGTTGTTCTTAACAAAATGTTTAAATTGGTTTTATTCCATAAAGTTCTGATGACATTTCTTCTAAACTTCAAATTAAAGTAATTATTTACAGCCTTTTTTTTTCAGAAAATGTTTTCATTTGTTCTAATTGATTGAAAACACAAAATATTATTTAATATTAACACTTTTTTTAAAAAAGTTAACACATTGCTAACACATGTTGTCTAATAAACAATGTCTGAAAACATGGCATCTTTTTTTATATTATGCATTTGAATATTGCTCTTAACATTTTAATTTTACATTTGAAAGAAATGGCATCAGTGTTTTACAGAATAAACCAAAAATGTTTTACTCAAACACAATTATTTTTTTGCAAATGGAGAGATTAAAAAATGTGCTGTTTGCACTTTTCCATATAATGGAATATTACATGAAGGGTGAATAATACTGGTGATCATACAGTGATCAACATTAAACTTTGAGAGATGGATAAAAAATGTATATAATGCTCCCATGATGTGATGCTTGTTGCAAGTGATGCATGTTGCAACGAATATGATGATGAACTGACCATTTGTCTTCATGTGCACTTCCTTGAAAATATGTTGTTACTTTAGGGCTGAAATTCCAGCTGTCAGATTAAAGTTACAATGACAGTTTATGAATTAATGTGATGCCTTGTTGTATGAAAAACACAACAGTTAGTATATTTATCTCTGAAAAATGAGTATGTGGAATGTGTTTGGTCACATTTCTGTTTATTGTAATATCTCTCCCAACCTGTGTGCTTTTCTTGGGGAATGTTGTAGTTAATAGTCTAATGATCATGATTTTCAGTTAACAATACAATAAATTTATCTTGTTTTTTCTCACCAAACCCTATAATATATCTCCAGAACACTTGTAGTGTATCACACTGGCCCATTCTGTTTTTTTAATAAGTTTAATGCTTGACCCTATTCATTACCAACATAAGCATGAGAGGGACAATTTCTCATTTGGTTCAAAAAGAAAGGTGGCATTAGGATGGAATTAGAACTCCACTAGGGTGATTAAATGATTTATTTTCAGTTTTGCATGAACTATCCCTTTAAGGCCAGATCACAGCTAGAGTGTACTTTACACCATAACTTTAACTGATCAATAACTTAGTTAGTTTTTTATGTTTACTTTTTATGTCTAATATGCATTTTTATTCTTGTTTTGCAATGCATGTTATATTGTGTCTCTATATAATAAACAACTTTTAAATAAAATATTCAACAATATAAATTGTATTCACAGTGCTTTATGTGCTTATAGTTCTTTTTTAATTATTGTACTTTTTAAATTTACTTTATAATTGAATCTATTTTAATATATATAAAGTACATTGTTTGCTTTAAGTTTGTAATGCTTTGATTTCACATTGTAGCTGGCTAGTTTGGTTTATGACTTTAACTCTTATACAAGAAAAAAAGTCTTTAAGGGAAAAACTTTCCAGAACCAAAAATTGAAAAAAGTGGCAGGGAACTATTGCATTATAAACTTTATTACAGTAGACTTCCATATACATTTGCCAAAATATCCAGCATTCAAGATCACATTTCGCAAGAAATACTCTAATGCCACATTTACACTGCAAATGGGGCAAACAAATGCTTCATAAAGAATGTGTTTTGGCTGTTTATTGCTAATCAAAAGTGATGTTACTTGCACAGCAACCACAATATAGCATTAGCTATTTTGACTAGCATCAATTCAGGCTTTCAAGCAGCATTGCATATTTACGTAGAACCTTTTATGAATAATATTTAAAAAGATATATATAATTGTTTCCATCACTCACTGAATATATAAATCATAAAACATATAAATCTGTAAGCAGAAATGGATGTCCAAGTGTTATTGTCTGAACCGAACATCACTAGCACACATCATAGGTTTTTGATGTTAGTTAAAATGAATATATTTTCATATTTTAAATAAAGCCATAACTGTGGAAAGCAGGGTTTTATAAATAAATTGAATTTAATGAATACGCTTTGGCGCACCCTGATGCATATGTCTCAAAAACCTACACAAACCATAGGCTGCGTCCGAAATCACATACCTCCACACTATGTAGTACACTAAAAACAGTATGCGAGACGAGCAGTATGTCCAAATTTGTAGTAATTGAAAAACAGTATGTGAGACGAGCAGTATGTCCAAATTTGTAGTAATTGAAAAACAGTATGAGAGACGTATCCAGATAAGCTATTACTTCAGGTGAGATTCTGAAGTGCGCATCCGATGGATGCTATGCTATCCCATGATGCGATGATTGATGCAATGTGATCTTTCACAATAGTCACTTGCAGGATGTACAATGCTGCGTCTGTATTATAATTTATCATTTGCATGTGTTTTTGAGACCTGTGACAGTATGGTAATTTTTAAAAACATTCAGACGGTACAAATTGTACCGCTTGTAACTTTAATAACCATCAATTTTTTATTTATTTATTATTATTATTTATACCACAAAGATTGTGCAGTTTTAATTTATGTTTAATTATTCAATTACTATATATCTGAATACTGTTAGACTCCTTTTTGTTTCATTTGTATCATTTCTTTATTGTATTTATCTATGCATCAAGTCAAATTGTATTCATATCGCAATATATATCCCAGAATAACAAAATATTGCGACGTTAGAATTTTCCAATATCAATATTCAGTCACATACAAGAGCTCAGAGTGTTTACTTATCGTAGTTTGTCCTAATACTTGTTACTAACTCATTCAGCCTTTGTTTGTTTGAGTTGGTTTATATGTGTGGGTTGTAGAGTTCTACACGCTATACTTGCATCATGTCGGGTTGTTTTCCATGCAGTCTACAGAGATTTATTCCTCTAAACATTCTTAAGCTGCAGTACTTTTTTGATTATTTTATTAAAAACCTTTTTTCATATGATAATTGTGTGTCACAATCTAGACAACAAATACTATTGGAGTTTTGGCTAGTATATGGGGGAAAACTTCACAATTCAGCTATTGTTTTACAAAGTGAAGAGAGGTCAAAGTAGTGCATACAACCAAGATATTGATTTAGAAAGATGTATGCTAGTGTGTGGCATACCTTTGTGCCTTACTGGTAGGTTTGAGAATACGAAGCGATTTTTATTAGAAGATAATGACAGAAATTATTTGTAATTCACCTCTTTACATTCATGCAGTGCCATTGTTGATCAATGTACATTTTTTCGTTTTGTTGCAGGTGTTGTTATTGAATCCATTGGAGAATCTGAAGACCTACATAAGTAACCGTCCACCGCTGGTCATTTTTATGGTTAGCGTCAGTGCTGTGGCCATCGCTTTCCTCACTATAGGATACTTCTTTAAGATCAAGGAGATCAAATCACCTGAGATGACTGAGGTAGGAAATAGGCCAGAATGTGAGAGAACCATTGAAAATACCTTTCAATGCTTCGGTTAATGATTAGTAGGCCAGTGCTCTTTTAGGGTTTTTATACTGCATTTCAGAGCTGTCATTCAGACATCACCTAATTTCTAAATGACAGCATTTCACCTGTACAATCACAGCAGTATAGGTATATAACTGTATATAATATGTAGCTATAGTTTTTTTGTTCCTAATCAAGTTATTTCTTTAAATGATCTCAGTACTGCTACTGGAAGTATCGGAGTTAAAAAAAAAAAATCACCTTTTGAAAATTGAGGATTCAAATAAACATTGTATCAATTAATTTTGTGCCAGTAGGTGGCAACAAGTAACTGTAAAAAAGACTATGGGTTATTTATATATATATATATATATATATATATATATATATATATATATATAACAATATGGGTGACCTATTTCTAAACATTTCAAGATACTGAAAAAATGTTGTTGTTTCAGTGTGCACATGAGAATGCCTGTCCATAAATATTGTACATGAAATGGTGGAAATAAGCTTTGTTTCATCACTTTTGTGACCATTGTGTCATTTAATTACCCTTTAGGATTGGAACACATTCCTTCTCCGATTCAATGAGATTGACTTTTGCATCTCTGAAAACGAGACGCTCAAGCATGGCTTAAATGAGTCCATCACACCAGAGAGCACAGTCACCAGCAGTCAGACGCGATCCAGCACCCAGTCACCACCCCTACTGGAGGACCCGGGCCCCATCAACATCTCTGTGGCCATCACACTAACCCTGGATCCGCTTAGGCCATTCGGTGGCTACTCGCGCAATATTACTCACCTTTACGCCAGTGTGCTTGGGCAGCAAGTTGGCCTTGCTGGTATGTATCTTTTGACCTTTGTGTGGGTGTTTGTTGGAAATTTAACTTGAAGTATTTGAATATATTGTTTCAGCATTCATATCGCAGTGTGAACATCCGCAATAGTCACATCACTCACAGGATCTGCAATGTTCAGTTGGAATTATAAATAACCAGGAACCACAGTCCAGAACAAATGTGCTTTGTGGAGCCACTGCAGGGTTTAACCATAATAATAAAGTTTATCGTTTGCATTAGGGCTGCACAAAACTTCGCAAAAAACTTTTGTTATCACAATAATAGTATTTGTACTATACGTATCACAGACATGTGTGGTAAATTACCTTGCTTTTTTAGCATTGGTTGTTTATTTAAATTTCACCAATCAGATGGGTTCTTATTATCTTTATCCCCACCTTCCTAGTAGTTCCTCTTCTGCTATTGGCTGAAGCGGACCAAAGGTG
Source organism: Danio choprae (assembly GCA_903798125.1). Taxonomy (NCBI): domain Eukaryota; kingdom Metazoa; phylum Chordata; class Actinopteri; order Cypriniformes; family Danionidae; genus Danio; species Danio choprae. The sequence continues at coordinate 4,596,934 of CAIGQW010054063.1, read as the reverse complement.
AACCCAAAACTGAAAATAAATACTAGTGATGAGAGTGAGGAAAATGACAACAGCCAATGAGGCTTTCACTCATTTTATAGCATTTTAAAGACTAAATGTTTGCACCTTGACACCGTTTTTAGCTCTGAATTAGAATTAATTAGATCTGAAAAATATATATTTGACCTTTTAATTTGTAATATCATTAAATAAATAAATTATTTAAAAACATAGCTTATATATATATATATCACATATTATCCAGTATTGTATCATGCAGCCCTAGTCTGTATGTGGTTTTAAGGCTCTTAACTGTGTGAACAGATAATAACAATAATCATACCTTTTTTCTGTTATTGTTAAAATGGTCATACTTTTTAAAAGTAATGCAAGTATGTAGACTACCTTTTTCTTGGAGAAAATGCATCTATAAATAAAAAATATATTTCGTCTTTCAGACCTCTTTTGACTGATGGTGTACAACATATTTTCCAACCAGAAGGCTGTTTGACTGCAGCAGTTCTAATGAAATTTATGGTCTGCATAAATTTCATAACCAGAAAACACAGTTCAGAACAAAGAAAGATTTATTTAAGGTCTGTGAAAATGTATGATTTCAAACAAGTTTAACCCATTTGAGCACTAGAAGTTATATTTGTATATATTGTGTTATATATTTGTAAACAAACAATTAACAGTGATTAATTGTATTTAATCATTTCTATAATGAAGACTAAAGTTGTCAAGATTCGAGGCAGATTAAAAAAAAAAGGTTGTCTTTAGACAAGAATGGATGTTGTTGATTAATTTTAGGACAACTTTGATGAAAGATTTGATCCACTTTAAATGTTGACTACTTTATAAAGTATTATTTTACATTCGATCATTCCATTTTTGTACCGCAAACCTGTTAGACTCCAGAAAACCATGAAGAACTGTTTATGGAATTTGCATGTTTGTTCTATTAATTAATTTGTTTATAATTTGCTTATTATGTTTTTGCTGATTCACTCCCTTGCAAAATCATCACAATCGGTGTAAAATTATGATTTTCTTTTTTAAATTGAGCTGTCATCTTGTGAAATTGTATTCATATCACAATATATAATCGCAGAAAAACAAAATACCGCAATGTCAGGGTTTTTTTTCCCAATATAGTGTAGACCTAGTCTGCATGTGTACAAATTGAGAACAAAATTAAACCTCTAAGGATATTTCAGCCCTACACATCTGAGAGAAACGTCACTACTGTGATATGTTTTTTTCCTGGGGTTGTTTTTGAATGTAGTCCAATTATAACAATGGTCCATTGTCCACCAAGGGATAACAGTGGGAGAGAGGCCGGAGCTGAATACCTTCTAGATATCACTTGCAGGCACATCTAAGCTCCCTTTGTTTAGCAGAACATGCTGACTATGTGTGGGTGTGTGTTTGTGTCATTAAAGGCAGAGAGGCCCATGAAGAGATGAACATCACTTTCACACTGCCGGTAGCCTGGAACTTGGATGAGTGTGTTCTGCATGGCCGCTGTGAGCAGATGGTCTTCAGCACCTGTATGACCATCACAGCAGCCAGTAATGTCTTCCCAGTCACAGTGTAAGTGTCTGTACAAACTAGTGTTGTTACAATTACCGGTTTTTCATGGTAAAGCATGGTAAGTTTTTAGACTGTTTGTAATATCGCTTCAATTTTTTTTTAACCTGCGGTAAATGATAATGATGCATTTTGCACCATTGTCTAAATAAGAGAAGGAGACATGGCAGAAGTGTTGATCAGTATTAAGCATGTTTTAAAGCTGGCTCTCTTATTCCAAATTTCCAAATATTTTTATATGAAATTTAAAGTTGCTTTGAAGACATTTCTTTGCTAAAAGGTTATAAACCGATAAATGTAATGCTCTCTTTTTGAAATAAGAACTGTTTGTTCTTTATAATTCATTCATTCATTTTCCTTCATTTTCCTTTGGCTTAGCCCCTTTATTTATCGCCACAGCAGAATGAACCGCCAACTTATCCAGCATATGTTTCACACAGCGGATGCCCTTCCAGCTGCAACCCAGTACTAGGAAACATCCATACACACTCATTCTCACTCATACACTTTGGGCAATTTAGTTTATTCAATTCACCTGTACTGCATGTCTTTGGACTGTGGGGGAAACCGGAGCACCCGAAGGAAACCCACATCAACACGAGAAGAACATGCAAACTCCACACAGAGAGACCTCTTTGTCACTGTAATGTGACCCTGATAAATACATCTGGATATAAAATAGTTTTTATTCATTATAAATCTGGGTTTAGTTATTTTTGTACTTTCCACTTAAATTAAATGTAAATGAGACATATTTTTTTGTTAGCCGGCTGAAATAATTTTTTTTTATTTAATATCCTAAGTAAATATTTAATTTAAGTAATAATTGTTCTTGTGTTTTCTAATTTTCTAACTATAACAATATATTTCTAAATATAAACTTATGTGAGGGAGCTTCACAACTTTCTTCTGCAGTTTGTTTTTCTCTTTAAGACGTGCCCTCTAATATCTCCATGTATTTTCAGCTTTGGATTTTCTCTATAAATTATTTTGTTTGTATGCTGACCATGGTCAAGTCAAGCTTTATTGTCATTCCGCTACATGTGTGGACATACAGGGGAACGAAATGTCGTGTCTCACAGGACAACAGTGTTACATAAATTAATCATAGATACAAACACAACACTGGACATAAGAGCTATTAAAAAAAAAACTATGCATAACTAACATATACTATAAAGTACTTAACTATACACATAAGACAGGCTATACAAGTACTTTTACATGAGACTGAACAATGTTGTGCAGGACATTGTGCAAGAGAGGTATTAAAGGTGAATATTGTTCAAAAGAGGTATTTAAGGTTTAATATTGTGCAAAAGTTATTTAAGGTTGAAGCAATCAGTGCAACATGATACATGGTACGTTTATAGTAAACATCGTTTTCATTATTGAGTCCTTGTAAGATGGAGTTCTAAAGATAAAGTGTCAGGTGCATAAGAGAAAAGAGTGTTTCTGCAGCACATACATGAGTATTTGACATGGTGTTTTTGCAGTGTAGTGTTGCACAACTGAAGCTAGTTTAGGATAATTATTTGAGTTTCCTTCATCTAGAATGATTAATTGTATGCCTTGTTTTGCAAATCCTCTTCAGGCAACCGCCTCACTGTGTCCCAGAGACCTACAGCAATGCCACATCCTGGTACAAGATTTTCACCACAGCACGAGACTCGGACACCAAGTACACACAGGAGTACAACCCGTTCTGGTGTTACAAAGGTGCCATTGGGAAGGTGTATCACGCACTCAATCCCAAACTCACTGTCATCGTTCCAGATGTGAGTGTTTCAGCATCTGATGGTGATTAAAAGCCCTCGTTGAAGTACAGAAGTAATGTATAGCAGACAGAACACCCTAGCAACATTCAGAGACTAAATAGTGATGTCCTGAAAACCGCAGCAACACACTAGCATAGTGCAGACAAATACTTGTGTGGTTTTAGTTTACATTTATTCACTCTTCAACTTCATGTTGGTGTGTTTTGTGACAGCCATGAGATACCTGGAGTTACCTGCACACATTCAGCACAGTGCCACCTAGTAGTCTGCAAAATGACTTAAATGATTTAAATGATTTAAAATGACTATTTGGTAACTTCATACTAATAGAAGCAAGTCAGAGTCAAATAATATCCAATTTTTTCTTTATTTGTGATTTTGAAGTTTGTCTTTATATACAGAAATGTGAAATATAGTATTTTAAGTTAAAGGTCAGCACCACCTTGTGGTCAAATTTAATTTCCACATTGGCATGAGATTGGTTTGAATAGATTCCTTGGTGCAAAAACCTTTTTTGTTTACTTCATCAAAGGCTGATGTCAAACTAAGACCGTATTTCAGCAAAATTGTAATGTTATAGCACCAAATTGTATGTGCCATTATCAACTGATACCAGTTTGCCATTATTGATGAAAAATGGTAAATCACAGAATGTAAACATGATTCAATCATTTTTGAATTAATCTTAGAACTGGACCATACAGCCAAAATTTATATCATGATATATTTCTTAATTTTGGTCAATACAATAAAATTCCAATATCGATATTATATTTTAAAATCATCAGAAAAACTTGCAAGAGCTCACATTACGTCTATACAAAGTCACCAAAAATTATTGCCCCAGTCTATGAAACCTCCACCTATAAAATGTTTTAGAAAAAAAAATTAATTTATGTTCACCTTTTATTTGTATTTAGCCTTCATACAAACAGGAAATGTGAATTATGTTAGATGCTATAATATATCAGAATACCGGAAATGGCCTTAAATATATCACAAAAAAATCTATTGGTATTGAATTATTGTACTTTGTCATAAATGCTATTTTTTTATTATTAATTTTCTTGAATTATTAAATGTATTATTTAGTCAGTTATTTTTGTTGTTGTTTTGTTTGTTACATTCTTACTTCGTTGTACTTGGCCACTTAATTGCTGCTTGCAGCTATTTTTTCTTAACTTGATTACTGGAGCCTTTCTTCAAAACATACTTTTTTTTAATAATTAATATTTGGTGCTTGCAAAGGCGGCACAGATATTTATGTTAGAAAAGTGGTTAGCCCTAATAAAGAAGGAAACAAGCAGAAGGATTGTGTTTGTATCCTGTTTTCCCCCCTCTGATATAAGGTGATATAATTTTATAGTATCAACCTAACCAGATTGATGTCAATAATTTAGTTTGATAGAATTGATTGATTTAATAAAAAAATGTTTTGGCTTCCACTGGATAGTCTCTAAACAGTTATAATTTGTACAGGAATCTTGTAAATGTGTATTTAGATTTACAAGATTGGATTGTCATATGTTTTCTTCAGATATACGAGAATTGAAAGTGCTCTCTTTTCTCCGATAGGACGATCGCTCACTCATTAACCTCCACCTCATGCACACCAGCTACTTCCTGTTCGTGATGGTCATCACTATGTTCTGCTATGCAGTCATCAAGGGCAGACCTGGCAAAGTTCGACAGAACAACCCCGATTTCTGTCAAGAAAAGGTGCGACTGAGGTGATCTGTGTGAATAATCTACTATTTAAAGCCTGGCTGAAAAGCCATCTGGTTGCTACTTCAGTTACATAATAGCTCACATCAGACACACACCCTGGATGGATACTTAAAGTGCCTGTTTTTTTCCCACAGGTGGCCTTGTCAGCAGGATAAGCGGGGTCAGAGGTGAACACCTGAAGCGAAGCATATCGGAAAGGGAAGTGAGAATACTACATGTTGCCTACTGAACCCAGGAGAAGGGTGCAAAAAAACAAAAACAAAACACACAAAAAAAAAAGCTCTGTGAATGAATTTCTCTGCAATGTTGGGTCACTCCAACCAAAGACTTTTAAGTGCCTGTATCTACTGTGTAAATAATCATAAAGGACTCTTAAATCGAGTACAGAAGCAGTCTGCCTGAGCTTCCCCTGCACCCTGTGCCATCCTGTAAATGTTCAGTATATCCAGTATCGACAGAGGATGATGAGCGATTGACGAGAGATGTTCATATGGAAAACATCACCTCCATTCCTTTGATCCTTTCGCTCTTTGTGTTCTCGGTCGGCTCACAAGTATCGACCCTACTTCCTACGACCTTTGATTTTCTCTGGAGGTGACCTTTGCCTTGTCATTCCTTTCGTGTCTTTTGTCTTAACCGACCCTTTCGTATGCGATTCTGCATTAGCGTTTCTTTTAAGATGCGTAAATCTCTGCCGTTCTACCATAATCATGCTGCCGGTCAGGATCTTGCGGTGATTTCCACCAGAGATGACAGTAGGCATCTGAATGATGTGTTCATTTATCATTGGGACCCTTTCTGTGAACATCTAAATAAATGCCGGAGTGAAAGTATGATAGATGGGGAAAAAAAACAAGAGAAACGTCAGATAAAATAAGTGGAGATAAAATGCCTCTTTGTTGGATTGATGGGTTTGCGTGTTAAAAAAATCTGGATTCATGGCCTTGGGCTTCATGTCTCATTTACTGTATGTCCATGTCTGTTTGTGGACACTTTAAATGAATGTATTTGTAAAAAAAAATGGGCAAATTAACAGCAGCGATGCAGCATCATTCTCTTGTACATTTAACATTTTGAAGTTTAAAACGATGATCGTTATTGTAGATATATTGTTTTTTGTAACCGCATTACCTAGTTTTGTTTCTTTACAAAACTTTTTTTAGTTTATCCATTTATCAACCATCCATTATTTCTTGCCTTTTGTTTATTTACACTCATGCCTAATTTGATACGTAATGCCTCTGTTTTGTGCAATATTTGACCTTTCGTTTTGCCTTTCTCATTTTTAAAGGGGTAGTTCACCCAAAAATGAAAATTCTGTTGGTTTCTTTCTTCTCTACACAAAAGAAGATATTTTGAAAAATGCTGGTTGCTGGAACTCATTGACTACCATAGTATTTTTGGTTTACTATGGAAGTCTTCAGCATTCTTCAAAATATCTTCTTTTGCATTCAACAGAAGAAAGAAACTAAAAAAGCACTTAAGGATGAGTTCATTTAAATTTTTGGGTGAACTATCCCTTTAATGTCTTCATATCATGCATCATATCCTATAGTCGTGCATGAAGCGCATTACTTCCTCTGTATCCTGTCTAGTTCATGCTCCTATTTAGATTTGCATTGAATCTTTGTCCTTTTCCACTTACAAAGTTTCACAAGTAACCCATTTTTTCATCATGCCTTGCTTAATTACGGCCGTCTGAAACTGCATCGGTCACAATTCATCAGCACACCCCAACCCCTCACCCCCCGTATTGAAGCCCATAACAAACAAGCGTCCAACCACTAATGTGCCTTTGCACTGTGTCACCCATGTTCATCACGATGTCTCTTTATGTTGCTTTACTTCAATCTGCTTATGCGTTTAAATTGGAATAAACGCATCCGCTTTGGCATTTCATGTCCAACTCGGAGTCAAACCTGCAGTAATGGCTGTGAAATAGTGGGATTCAGTTGTGCTTTTTCTGCTGATGATTCGGAAAGTACACCTCAGATCGATTTCTTGATCAGATCCATTCTCTATAAGAGGTTTTGAAATATTTCCAGGTGGAGAATACTAAATCTTTGCATTGAGCGCCAAGTGAAAGCTCGTTTTCATGTTGCCAAGGAATAAAAAAATAATAATAAAAATGTAATTGTGACTTTCACTCACAATTCTACCTTTTTTATTTTTTACAATTACAGTTGCAAAATAAGAAACTTGTATCTGATTTGCATCTTCAAACTTTTGTCTGACTTTTTTTTTTTTTTTTAGCCTTTTTTAAAATTTATTTGTACTTTTCATAATTGCTTCTTTCACCATTCAGACTTCTTTACAATTGCAATTGAGTTTTTTTTCTCATAGTTATAAGTTAATTTTTACAGTTGCAAAATATAGCTTTGTAATTTGTTTTTGGACATCAAACTATATATAATTGTGTGTTTTTTCTGTTTTTGAAACTATACACAAAATAATTGCAAGTTTATATCTTGAAATTCTAACTATGATTGCAAGTTTTTATTTCAAAATCAATTACGTTTTGTTTTTTTTCCTTTTCCTATTTCAAAATATAAACTTGTAATTGCTAGTTTAAATCTTGCGGTTCAAGCTTTTTTTCGGATAGTTGTGATTTCATCTGATTGTTATCTATCTTACCAAGTTCCATTGCATGTTTTTGGCAGTAGGCAATTTAATTATTAAATTGTAATCCGAGTTTATATCATATAAGTTTGTCACGTTTCACACTTTTTTTCACAATCGTGTTTATCTCCAGAACGTTTTACATGTGTACATCACAACTGAAAAAAATAAACTTGTAAATGCAAGTTTACATTTTTCAGATCGAACTTTAACAATTGTGCATTCCTTAAAACAATCTCATAATCATTTTTTTTAATTCTTTTTTTTCCTTTTTTTATTTGATTTTGATATATAAATCAAGTGTGATTTAGAATTTTCAAAAGTCACTTTTACTTTTTTATTTATACTTGCTTTTATTTTCTGGTGGAAATAAGCTTCCGTGTCAAGCAGCCCGTTTTGAAACCTCTTTCAAAAGCAATACCTTGCATTTGAGGTGTTTATTTGTTTGTGTGACTGATGCATTTGTTCCTCTGTTCATTTTTTTAGTACAAATACGTTTGGTCACCTCTAGTTTGAATTTGGGATCTTGAGATCAGATCAAACCATTGTGATTGCAGAAGGAACCTTTCTGAAAGCGAAAGCATTCTTCATAACTGCAGCTAATGCATAATTTCTGTGATCATTAAAGTTGGCCTTTCAGTGTTGCTGGAGGACAATGGAAAATGACAACGAATTCCACGGATGCTGCCTGATGCTCAGATCATATTGATCTTTTCCCTTTGTCCTTCCTTTGGGCTCGTAGCATTCGAGTGAAGTGTATTTGTAAGTGGTAGAAGGTCCTCTTTTCTTTTTGTCTGATTTTGCGGTGTTTCCTCGTGCTGGCGAGAGGCGTCGCGAACCCTTTGACTCGCCATGATGCATGATTGTAAATGTTCTACCTGCTGACCTGTTTGAATGAGGACTATCCCTCTGTTTTCGTTCTGTTTGTAAGATATTGTAGGCACATGCTTTGCTGAATAAAACCTGAGATAACACTGACTTCGTGTTTTGCGTGATTCGTCTTCAAGGTTTATGCAGGGTCTTAAATTTTATTTTATTATTTTTTATGTCTTAAAGATGATGTATGTTAGGGGTAGGAATCACAGGTTAACTCACAATTCTGTCACAATCACCAGCGATCTAGTCCATACAAATTGCTGGAAAACTACAAATCTACCACCAAAAGAAATACAAATCCTGTCATGCACCTCACACACACCTTTTCCGGTTTTCGATGAGTACACACACAGCTGGAAGCTAATCAAGGACTCATTACACAGACTATTTATACATCACACTTGCGCGCACACATGGCTGAGTCTTGTTATACTGTTTTGTGAACATTATGATGAGTTTCCCTTGCCTTGCCGTGTTTTACCTTTGCTTTGTTTCTTTGTTTATGTAGTTTGCTGCCTGAACCGACCATTCGCCTGTTTACCGACCACGCTTTGGATTACTCTCCATACACCTGTTTGTTTCTGTTTTGACCCTTGCTTGCTAGACAATTCTCTTAAAAAAACTGCAATTGGATCCTCAACTCTGTTGTCCAGCGTCCTCGCATGACGAATACGATATATCACGATATTTTGCCCCCAATATTGATAAATCATGATATCAGCAGTTCTGCTATATATTAATATATCACAAGAAAACATCCACGATATATCACGATTTTTGTAAATGAAGGGTAAATAAATGGATCAAAGTTATAAAATGCATTCCTTTTATTAACAGCACATGCTTTTTACAATTGCAACAATGTATAATAAGCGCATTCTAAAGCATTAAAACCATAATATGTTTGCAGTATTTTTTTAAAGAAACATGCTAAGCGAACATGTTTATCTGAAAAACAATGCTAAAGTCAGTTATTCTCCTTTGAAAAGGTGTGCGTTTCCCATCGGAACGTCTGTCTTTGATTTGCTCTGTGTAACTCCGCCCACTGCCAGTTTACATAATTATATTTTGGCACTCTGGCTTGCCTTGGTATTTCATTTCAGTCATGAAGACTGCCTCAATGTATGTGGCCGTGGCCCAAAATGCAGCCTCCAAAAAAGAGACCGTAGCAGCATTGGAAATTAGACGTAGATTCAGAGTTATAAAAATTAACATGAGGTGTTTGGACAGAACTGTGAGCAGGTATAGTGTGTCCACAGTCATATTGGAGTGATAGAAACACAATAAGTCTCCTTTTTTTTTTATTTCCTGACATTTCCTGAAGATCCAAATCCCTCCCATTTTGAGGTCGACCGCAACGTGACATAGGAGTGCGGTGTTCCCGCCCACCGAATTGATTGACAGACGCGTATTAATGTCTCTGTAGTAACGCGTATAATCATAACAAGTGCGCAAAGCAACTGGGATTACAAGATCTGTTCAGCTCGTTGTGATCATCAATCATCATCAAATGTGATCAAGAATTAGTTTTACAAGTTTAAAACGTTTTTAAAACAGTGCATGAATGACAGCAATTTACTTCAGCTTTACTTTATCACCACAGCCGCGTGACAGTACAATTATAAAAGAAGAAGCTTCAATCCCGGTTTGTGGACGTTAAATCAGGTATATTTTGTACATTAACATAATAGATATCCATACAGCAGTGGATATTAGCGTGTATTCTGTCACATTTGCTGTGCAAAAACAGTACAAAGTTAAATGCACGCACTGTGTGTGTCCGGTGTGTGTGCGCGTGCATGAACTTTGTAACGACATTGTGTGTGATTCATTGTTACAAGTTCACAACAAATACTCAAATAATCAAATAATAATGATTGGTAAAGTTCTTACTGTAGTATTTCTCACAAAATGTTACCTGAGATCTGCTTTCTTCATGTCTTTCACTGTGCTGACGCAGAGATTGAGGCACACTCTTACAGGCATGTGGGAACAGTGGGCGGGGAGAACTAGCATTAAAGGCACAGGCAACAAAAACAGCTACATGGTGTCCAGAGCAGAACATTCTAATGTTCTGAAAGGTATAATAAATAATCTGATGGGTGTTTTGAGCTGAAACTTTACAGACACATCCTGGAGACACAAAAGACTTATCTTAAATCTTGAGAAAGGGGTAAAATAGGTGCCCGTTAAGGCTCAATTGTCAGGCACGCTCGCTCCTGTTGGTGTTGTCAATCTGGCAACCTGCATGTGCATTGAGTTGTTGGTAAAAAAAACTAAAAATATCCAATATTTTACATTTGGACTGCAATACCTAGTTCAACCAATAGTCTCTACTACATACTGTGTCTGAGTGTATTTATGCACCATAATTGACCTGTTTGAAGTTTTTACCTAACCAGCTACAACTGCCCTCCTTCTACCTCTTTTTGTTAACAGATAGAAAAGTGGCTAACTGTGCCTTTTATTTTCTGCTGTTTGTAATTTTAGAGTCACAGGTGCCCTTACACAAAATCCCAGCTTCAGAAGAGGTAACAGTGCAATTGATTAGTTTTATATATGGATGGCTTGTGTGTGGAAAACATATTTCGCTGGACTGCTTTTTGAGATCATACAATATGAAGGTGGAATCGCATCAAAATTGCTGCCTGAAAGAGGCAAGTAATATATATACCAGCAAAGCAGCAGTGTCACTTTTCATATGTGTAGATGTTTGTTTGAACATATTCGATAATGGCAGGCTACAATGTCAAGCAAAAATACATTATATCCTATGTTTATTGGTGCGGGAAATGGCCAGGCGCGATCTTATAGTGGAAATGGTTTCAAATATGCATCCAATGCCACCTTTAAATTCACTTTGTTCTAGGTCTTAAATAATTTCAAATGTGTTTTAATTTTCCTGCGTTCATGTAATGTGATGCCTATAATACTCAATGAAATGCTTCAAAAGCACTTTAGAATATACATACACATGCATGCATACATACCTATACTGTTTGTGTGTGTGTGTGTGTGCGCACATGTACAGTGCATCCGGAAAGTATTCCTAGCGCTTCACTTTTTCCACATTTTTTGTTACAGCCTTATTCCAAAATGAATTAAATTCATTTATTTCCTCAAAATTCTACACACAATACCCCATAATGACAGTGTGAAAAAAAGATTTTTTTGAAATTGTTGCAAATTTATTAAAAATAAAAAACCTGAAAAATCACACGTACATAAGTATTCACAGCCTTTGCTCAATAACATGTTGATGCACCTTTGGCAGCAATTACAGCCTCAAGTCGTTTTGAATATGATGCCACAAGCTTGGCACACCTGTCTTTGGGAAATTTTGCCCATTTCTCTTTGCAGTACCTCTCAAGTTCTATCAGGTTGGATGGGAAGCAACTGTGTACAGCCATTTTCAGATCTCTCCAGAGATGTTCAATAGGATTTAGGTCTGGGCTCTGGCTGGGCCACTCAAAGACATTCAGTGAGTTGTTGTGAAGCCACTCCATTGACTTTTTTTATTTGGCTGTGTGCTTTGGGTCATTGTCCAGCTGGAAGATGAACTGTCGCCCCAGTCTGAGATCAAGAGCACTCTGAAGCCGGTTTTCATTTACAATGTCTCCTGCTGCTGAAAAACATCCCCACAGCATGATGCTGCCACCACCATGCTTCACTGTAGGGATGGTATTAGCCTGGTGATGAAAAGTAACGCCTAGCATTTACTCCAAAGAGACCAGAGAATTTTGGTCTGAGAGTTCTTCAGATGCCTTTTGGCAAATTCCAGGCGTGCTATGTGCCCTTTACTAAGGAGTGGCTTCCGTCTGGCCACTCTACCATACAGGCCTGATTGGTGGATTGCTGCACAGATGGTTGTCCTTCTGTAAGGTTCTCGTCTCTACACAGAAGAACGCTGGAGCTCAGACACAGTGATCATCGGGTTATTGATCACCTCCCTGACTAAGGCTCTTCTTCCCCGATCACTCAGCTTAGATGGCCGGCCAGCTCTAGGAAGAGTCCTGGTGGTTCCAAACATCTTCTACTTACGGACGATGGAAGCCACTGTGCTCATTGGAACTTTCAGAGCAGCAAAAAATTTTCTGTAACCTTCCCCAGCCTTGTGCCTCGAGACAATCCTATCTCAGAGGTCTACAGACAATTCCTTTGTCTTCATGCTTGGTTTGTGCTTTGACATGCACTGTCAACCCTGGGACCTTATATAGACAGGTGTATGCCTTTTTAAATCATGTCCAATCAACTGAATTTACCACAGGTGAACTCCAATTAAGCTGCTGAAACATCTCAAGAATGATCAGTGGAAACAGAATGTACCTGAGCTCAAGTTAGAGCTTCACGTCTTGTGAATACACAGTGTATACAGGGTGAATTCAGGTTAATTGGGACACTTTTTTTTCCATTGAGATGACTAAGATGTGTATGTATAGATGTATATGTAGGGTGAATTTGGGTAATTTGGGACCAATTGACCTGAATTCACCCTACATACATATACATTTTTTGATGTTCTTTCTAGTACAAATATATCTTGCTGTTTTACGACTACAGTTGAGATCAACATTCAAAATAGTCTTATTGGAATGGACTTTGTGAAACCTGCAGAAACCCTGCTCTCTATTCTAATACTATTATATGACTTCAATCTTGCAGATCACGGTTAATCAAAAACTGTGTAACCTCTATAAATGGGTAATGGGATACATGGGATATTGTCAGTTTGCTACAAGAAGAAAATGTGTTATAAAATGAAGAAGTTGGTTTTGTGTGGAAAGCGTGACGGATTCACTCAGTTGTGTTAAAGGTCATCTGGGTGTTACTAATTGTATTTTCTGTCAATAATAGATTTGATAGCTGCCGCAGCTGGTTTTCCTGAGAAAACGAGAGGCTGAGATTTCATCTTCTCATTTTTCACAGTTGTTGAATAAGCAGCAGTAAACTTTGTTAACCTGTGCACTTTAACTGTCACACTTTTCATGGTGAGTATATTTATTTATTCATTCATTCATTCATTCTTTTTCTATTGCCTTAGTCCCTTATTTATCAGAGGTCACCACAGCGGAATGAACCACCAACTATTCTGACATATGTTTTACGCAGTGGATGCTCTTTCAGCCGCAACCCAGTACCAGGGAAAGGTGAGTATATTTTAGTTAATTATTTTGTATATAAATGGAAAATAATCTATTATTTCTCAAGAAAAAAAAAGTTTAACATTGTAATTATCTACAATAAATAATTATGTAAAAAAAATTACTCTGTTTCATACTATACAATGTACACTCACCCGCCACTTTATTAGATACACCGTACTAGTAGTGGGTTGGACCCCCTTTTGCCTTCAGAACTGCACATCCATGATGTGAACCTCCCGTTCCACCACATCCCATAGGTGCTCTATTGGATTGGGATCTGGTGACTGTGGAGGCCATTTAAGTACAGTGTCCTCATTGTCATGTTCAAGAAACCAGTCTGAGATGATTCGCGCTTCATGACATGGCGCGTTATCCTGCTAGAAGTAGCCATCAGAAGATAGGTACACTGTGGTCATAAAGGGATGGACATGGTCAGCAGCAATACTCAGGTAGGCTGTGGCGTTGACACAATACTCAATTGGTACTAATGGGCCCAAAGTGTGCCAAGAAAATATCCCCCACACCATTACACCACCACCACCACCAGCCTGAACCGTTGATACAAGGCAGGATGGATCCATGCTTTCATGTTGTTGATGCCTAATTCTGACCCTACCAGGTGAGTGTATATACAATATTGTATACAATAAAACTAAATTGGGTAGCTTGATCGCCTCACAGTAAGAAGGTCGCTGGTTCGAGCCTTGGCTGGATCAGTTGGCATTTCTGTGTGGAGTTTGCATGTTCTCCCCATGTTCGCGTGGGTTTCCCCCGGGTGCTCCGGTTTCCCCCAGTCCAAAGACATTGGGTAGGCTAAATTGTCCATATTGTATGTGTGAGTGAGTGTGTACGGATGTTTCCCAATGATGGGTTGCAGCTGGAAGGGCATCCGCTGAGTAAAACATATGCTGGATAAGTTGGCGGTTCATTCCGCTGTGGCGAATCCAGAATAATAAAGGGACTAAGCCGAAATGAAAATGAATGAATGAATAATACTAATTTTATTGTACTTATCAAAAGTTAGATTGTGTACTTTATTTGATTGCTCACTCATGTAAATGTATTTTAGTTAGGTGTAAGTGTGTCCAAAAACTTTTTATATTTTTAGCTATGTTGAAAACAGTTGCTGCTGAATATTGTTGTGGAAACTGACTGTGATCTTTTTTTTTTTTCAGTATTTTTCACTTTTTTTCAGAAATAACTACAAATGCTGTCACTGACATGTTTGTACCTAAAAGGTCCATATTAGCACCTCAAAAGTAGATATTGGTTTGTTTGCGGTTAGCGTCTTAAGCTAAAGCTCAAAATGGCGGGAAAAGTCAACTCTGTTATTGTCAGCTTTCTTAGTGGCCTAGTTGACAGATATCTCTGTAAATGTTTTGACTTTTAGAATATATATTTGAAATCTTACAACTTTAAACTCAGCAAATGTAGTTGAAGTGGGTTCTACAAAAATAAAAAGAATATTTCTACTCTAAATGTACCTGGAACTGTTCCTGTAATTTCACTTTTCTAAATTGGATTTAAATCATTACATTGGCTAGATTCATTCTCTCCAATAGTTACTTTAAATTGAATTGTTCAAGTTTGACTATATACTTCCATTTATATTTATTATAACCAGAAATAGGTGCA
Source organism: Danio choprae (assembly GCA_903798125.1). NCBI lineage: Eukaryota > Metazoa > Chordata > Actinopteri > Cypriniformes > Danionidae > Danio > Danio choprae. The sequence goes on along the minus strand of CAIGQW010054063.1, from coordinate 4,581,582 downwards.
TTCATTTACATATTTACATTTATAGATTAAACAGTATTCAGGATCTACACTTACACTTAAAATTAATATATTAGTAATGTTTCCACCTCAGAAGAGATGCACTGCAGCTTGTTGTCTTTATTGTTTAGATAATGAAGCTCGAACAAAAACTCCCACACAAACAACTGGCAGAAAAAAGACACCTGTCAGCAGCACAGACGCCAGTTTTGTGAATACGTTAGGGGAGGATTGCCAGACATACTGCCCACAAAGGCATTTAAACTGGCCTGAAAGATGATTTGGACATCAATATAAAACAAATAAAACCTTATTTTGAAAATGAAACAAGATGCATTTGCTACAATATTTGATTTGACAGCTTAGGATGGAAAAAAAGTAGTACATAGTATCTGATTTTGTGGTATTCGAACTGTGGACAGTTGTTGTTTAAGTTTATTGGTGATTCCTAATATGAAATTTAATTGTAAGCTTTGCAAGCAATGTTGGAGAATTTGATGTTTCCCTATTCAAACAGAATGCCTGAGCATACTGCCCGAGAGGCGTTTCAAAGATGGATGCCAAGTGAAATGAGTTGCCTTAAAGGGACTTTGCCAGCACTCTCTTCCACCCTCAATACCACGGCTGAGGTGAGTGTATGTTCAAGTGGTGTGTGTATGTGTCACACTGGATAAAAGACTACTAAATAAAAGAAATGTATATCTAATGTCTTTCTGGCTCTCGAATCTGATTGGCTGACAGCCGTGTGATATTCTACTAGTATCAGCACTGTTCTAGCCTTTTTGTATCACTCATAATAATATTGAGGCTAATAAAATTGACCTTAAATGTTTATTTAAAAATAAATTAAAACAGATTTTAATTTAGCCAAAATAAAACAAATACGACTTTCTCCAGAAGAAAAAAATATT
>CAIGQW010054063.1:4561930-4572644 GCA_903798125.1 Danio choprae | reverse complement strand
TGTGTGTGTGTGTGTGTGTGTGTGTGTGTGTGTGTGTGTGTGTGTGTGTTAGAGAAAGAGAGGATGGGAAAATGCCATTTTTTTAATAACAGGTGCTTAAAAATGACTTAAATTTCTGCACAATACAGTAAATCGATGTCATTTAAATAAAAAGTTTATTAGTGCATTTTATTTATTCATTAATTAATTTTCATTCATTAATTTTCCTTCGGCTTAGTCCCTTATTCATCAGGGGTCGCCACAGTGGAATCAACCGCCAACTATTACACAGGGATGCTCTTCCAGCCACAACCCATTACTGGGAAACAACCATACACTCTCGCATTCACACACGCACCCATACACTACGGCCAATTTAGTTTATTCAATTCACTTAAAGCACATGTCTTTGGACTATGGGGGAAACCGGAGCACCCGGAGGAAACCCACGCCAGCACGAGGAGAACATGCAAACTCCACACAGAAATGCTAACTGGCCCAGCTGGGACTCGAACCAGCGACCTTATTGCTGTGAGGTGACAGTGCTAACCACTGAGCCACCATGCCGACTAATTAATTATCAGTATTGGGTAAAGTTACTTTAATATATTACAATCTTAAGTCACTTAAAGTAGCTAAGTGCGTTACTTGGTTACTTTTAAGAAAAGTCATGTTAAAGTTGGTTGATTTAGCTTTTTTTTTTTTAAAGCTTAAGATTGTAATATTACTTTTTAAGCAATACTGTTAATTAGTAATGTTAGCTTTGTTATTGTTGTTATTACTATTGTTTGTTTTGTGTATATGATCAATATCACACTCGTAGTAGTGCGATATGGCTGTATATAGTGTATATATATATAGTGACGATATGCAGTCTTATCGCACTGCTTTGAGTGTGATATTGTATTTAAACAACAGTTCGACGACATAATCATGTATATAAAAAAGAAAATCAAACACGGAGAGTCTCAAATCCTTTTGTACGAGGAACATACTTTCTTCCGCTATTTATTCACATCTGCAGCTGACGTCAGAACAACAGTAATCTTTTCTGATTCACAAACGTCACTTCAGAACTATCATTTGAATGATTCTCTAGCATAATATATAAAGTGATGACAAAACAGGTGATTTTGCTCACATTTTAAGATTATAAGGCTGAACGGCATAAAATGCCATCAGTCTACAGAGATTTCCCAGTATTTCTCTGTTGCAATCAGGATATCACAATAATTAACCCCGAAAAAGCCAAAGCAAACCAAACACTACCAGATTACTATGGTAAAAATACAGCACTACAACATACAAAAGAGAGATCAACTTAGAATGTCACTTACCTGTTTTATAATGGCTTGATCAGCTGTAGTTTAAAATTTATCAAGTTTTTCTCCTCAAAGGACTTATTATGCGGTCTCTGTCGCCATCTTGTGGTGGAACGTCAACCGTCTTTGCTCTGCTCAGACAGGCTGATGGCTGCCGATGTGCTGAATCTCCGAAATTATAAATATTTAAAATAGGCACTATCCTTATGAATAAACTGCATAGTTGCAATATAAACAACAACATTCTCGCCTAAAAAAGCCTCAAAAGTACATTATGTTGTCCAACAGCTCCAATATTTGTCAAACTGTAGTGAGTTGTTTAGTCCCTTTTTAGTCCTAGTATGGGCGGAGTAATACACAAGGGTGAAGAGGCTGTACGAGTGCTGATATTGCTTTAATATCTCATGGCTATCAGCCAATCAGATTCGAGAACCAGACAGAACTGTATAAATACATTTTTATAATTCTTTTACATTAGAACGAAAGACAATATTAATTATGTTAGTTAATAGATTAAAATTAACGTTAATTAAATGTCCCAACACAAATCGATTAAGTTGATTTACTTTTACAAATTTAAGTGGATTAAACATAAAACAATTAAATTGTCCCAAAAAACTTAAGTTGTTTCAACTCATTTTAAATAAATAGTCTGAACAAGCAGCAAAAGTCGTTTTTTGAGTGTATGTTAATATTATTTAAAAAAATACAACAGAATTTAATTTGCTGTTATTAACGCCATTTAATGTAACAATTATGACTTGTAATCAAAGATTAGAACTACGATTTTTACACGTTATTAAGCATTAAGAAATGAACACAGTAAAAAGTAGTTTTCACTGTGTTTTTAACTAATGTTAACAATTGGAGTCTCATTGCTATACTATATAAATAATCCCAGAATTTCCAATCAATATTACAGCATATAGTAGGTCATATTTGAATTATTACACTGAATAACCAACGCTATCTCACGGCAATTCGTAACTTTTTGATTTGGTGGCTAATTCATATGAATTCGTACAATCTCATTCGTACAATTTAGTACGATTTGCTCATCCCCCAATGATGGTTGGGTTTAGGGGCGGGGTTAGGTGCCACGCCTCATTTTTAAAATTGTACATTTTCGCATAACTGATCTCGAATTAGCCACTAAACTGACAAAACGTAAAATAGTTAAGTTTCCTCGTGAGATCAGGCTGAATTAACTTGTAAAGTCTGTAGGCATTTGGCGCTGTTAAGAACACCACTGCAAATACAATCTGAACATTCTTAAAAAGCACTCAAAGTTTAAATAGTAAATAATTATTCACAGTATTTTCAAAGGCCCATGATCGATATTGTGGATGTTCATTATCACAATATATAGAATTATTGAATATGTCTAGTTGCAGCTTCATATAAGTTTCATATTTTTACCTGTTCTAAATTCAGCAGATTATCTGATAATGATTTTAGTCATTCTGATCTGTTACAGCAGCAAGCGAAACATGACGGACACAATGTTCAGCAGTGAGAACGAGCAGTGGGTCTGTCCAAATGACAGACAACTCACGCTTAGAGCAAAGTAAGTTGGTTTTTTCTCCTTTTTTTTTTTTGGTTGATCTGTTGCACAATTACATTTCAGCATGTCATTTGTCAAATCATCCCATGACAAGTATTTCTAAAACACGTTTACATTATCAAAACTAAGGTTCTTTCTAATGAACAAATTTTTTACATGCGTGTTTCAGCTTTAGAAACAGATTTTTGCAAAACCTGTAGAAAGCATCATTTAAAGTACTCTTTTATTATCAGGACATGACAATGCGCCAACCCGATGAACATTTCACAAAGCTGAGGTACAACGTTTATGTTGATAAATATTTACCATACAATAAGATCCTCATAATAATAATAATAATAATAATAATAATAATAATAATAATAATAATAATAGGTAAAAATCATATATGTGTATCATTACCATACTTAGAAATACTGACTAATTGTACTTGAGCATAGTATGAAAAACACTAGCCTGAATACATTAAATATAAATACAAATGCTTACAAATCTTAATAACAGTTACTTTCCATTACTTCTTTACATTTAATACATGTCTATGTTAATAATATAGTTAATTCATATGCATATCTCCCAATTCATCATTCATGGCACATTGTTTCTCCTGTTTGTCAGTGCCATTGAGAACGTCACTGCTGTTACACCTGACTTAAAAAAAACAAAACAGATATTGTTCTTCACTAAATTAAAGCGCTTCTCTTAATTTGGAGCTGAGTGCATACATTCAATTCAGGACCTATCCAGATCTAAACAAACCTATTGTAAACTTACATTGTGCTACTGTTGGGTCTGATTCACTTAAATGGATATAGTCTGTGTGCCAAAAACGAGCCACACCGTTTAGCTCTGTTGTCGAGCATGAACATTATATTAAGCGTGTTATTGTTTTATGACAGTAAAAATATATTGTAGCAATTTACAGAGTCTAGGGCTAGGAGATATGACAACAAATCTCATGTCCCGATTCAAGTTATCTCATATCCTGATAACAATATATATCACGCTATTAACCTTGTTCTTCACGTACGAGCGGGCACAGCCATTTGAATGTTTTTGCCTCAAGACTTTCGGTCTCATTCACTTCCATTAATTAAAAACAGCTCGTTATGCTGCTTGATGTTGCAAACTGATGTTTTCTTAATATGTTCTTCTACTTTGTCTGTATAGTCATGAACACACTTGTTTGTAGAGGAACCGCTTTCTGCCGTTTATTATTCCTAGTCATAGTCAACTGAACATAAAACAATGTTTCTAAAACAATCGCAAAAACGAACACACTTCCACATTGAAGAATAAGGTCAATAGCAGTGGTTCTCAACCACGTTCTTGGAGGACCACCAGCTCTGCACATTATCCATGTCTCCTTAACCAAACACACCTGATTCATATCATCAGCTGATTCAGCTCACTAACAGAGACTGAAAGACCTGAAATGGGTGTGACCGACAAAGGAGACAAAACATGCAGTGTTGGTGGTCTCCAGGAATGTGGTTCAGAACCACTGGTCAATAGTACAATTTCTGTAAATTCGACCAATTAATAGTGTTTGACCACATTTAAAGGACTTTTATTACATTTTAAAGTATGTACTCTAACATTTCCGCATTCACATGTGATCATATTTCCCACTTTATTTAGCACTTCAGAGCAAGTGTTTGATCCAAAATGCAGAAATTCATTCATTTATTCATTCATTCATTTTCATTTTCCTTCGGCTTAGTCACTGATTTGTCAGCGGAAGGAACCGCCAACTTATCCAGCATATGTTTTACTCAGCGGATGCCCTTCCAACCGCAACCCAGTATTGGGAAACACCCATACACACACACACACACACACACACACACACACACACTCATACACTACGTCCAATTTAGTTTATTCAATTTACCTATACAGCATGTCTTTGGATTGTACGGGGAACCGGAGCACCCGGAGGAAACCCACGCCAACACGGGGAGAACATGCAAACTCCACACAGAAATGCCAACTGGCCCAGTCAGGGCTCGAACCAGCAACTTTCTTGCTGTGAGGCGATGGTGCTAACCACTGTGCCACCATGCCGCCTTAATTACATATAACACTTAATCTATTAACAGGTTCAAAATAAAAGAATAAAAAAATATTGCTACATGAAATGCAAAATGTAAACATTGGTGTTCATTCACTAGCCATGCGTACATACAAATCTATGCGCAAATGTGCGAACGGACATTTTCACAAATAAATCATGATTAATCAACTTTTGTACTAAAATGTATTCTCAATGTACGAAAAATATGCAATAATCATGTACGCCCGGGGCCTTATAAACATGTATAGGCCTGTCAATATAATCAATATATCGACTTATCGCACAACGCATGGACATGACCTCAATCATTTTTGGTGATGCAATATCTATCTATTATCCATACATAACCGATTCTAGCAACATTTTAGCTGATTGTGCAACATCTCTATTGGAGGTATGGTGTCAGTGTCAGTATGGTTAAAAAAAACACTATAGTATTTACTATAAATTACTATAGTATATTTTCATGTGCGTGCCTGACAGCTGAAAATAGATCTGGTAGCAGATATCGTAGGCTCGGTTACATTTTTACCTTGGACTTTTATTGTTAACATTTATTATTATTTATTTAGGATATGCGTTTTCACATTTGGATTCTAATGCCTAATTATTAAATTGTTAAAATTACTATAATTAAATGAAATATTCTTTATAATAAAATAGGATGTGTTCTTTGGAAGACTGTACTTGCATTGTGATGCTATTGTATTGTTATTCTGGCATTACATAATGAGTGGCATAAAATGGTCTTAAAATGACAATAATATCTATTATTGCAATATGTTTTGGTGCAATATATCGTACAACAAAAAATAGATATCATGACAGATCTAAAAATGTATAAAGAACCCTACATATAGTAAGATATGTTATTTACTGGGTGAATGAAAAGCATATATATATATATATATATATATATATATATATATATATATATAAAATTAGAGGTCCAAACAACAATCACCTGCTCTATCCTTATATAAAGTATGATTATTGTGTCTGACCTTGTGTTTGGAGGCATGACAATTGTGACTGCGTCTTTATAGATTAGACAGATATGTTTCCTGAGTATGACGAATGGCTGTACCGGCCCTGATCACCAAATGCATTTTTTTGCAGTAATATGTGTCTGTTTAAAATAGTGTTCTATTTGGTATAAAGTGTTTTGCGCTGTGTTTATGTGCGTGCACCTCTTGCTTGTGCCTGCAGTTGGAAAAAGTCAACTATGCAGAATTAGCACCTGAAAATCAAGACCATTGATACAGTGGTTGCCTATGCTAGCATTATAAAACATGCAACACTCTGTTCTTTTGAATAGTCTTTTGTATAGTCAACACAAATGCAGTGCGTTTTACCTCGCATTTTCAAAACTGAAAGCGTGTTCCACGTCCAACATCAAAACCTTCATTAGCGTTAATGTTCTTATTCTTTGGTTTCTAGACCATAATTTTCTCTTCTTAATTCATAATAGGGTGACACGATGGCTCAGTGGTTAGCACTGTCACCTCACAACAAGAAGGTTGCTGGTTCGAGTCCCGGCTGGGACTTTTAAACATATGCTGCAATAGTTGGCGGTTCATTCCGCTGTGGCGACCCCTGATAAATAAGGGACTAAGACGAAGGAAAATGAATGAATGAATAAATGAATAATTCATAATATGACTTCTTATCATGTTCTTTGGACAACTGCCGCTTTGTGGAAAGCCCTTATATGAAATTGGTGTGGCTGTGCTTTATGCAAATTACTAATTTTGTGCACGAGAACGATCCCTGAGAATAATTCAAATTCACTAACAGAGGACGAGTTTAAGAACAAACTCATGTGTGTACACGCGTGTTATGAACTAGGCAGAAACAAGTTTAAATGTGCATATAAATACAAAAGTATATAATTATTAGTGAATGAGACCCATTGTACTTTTAAGATTGCAACTTTCTCACAATGCTTTTATTAATGTTTCTGTATGCATTCCTGTAATGGTGTGTAATATTGTGCTTATAAATTACGAAAAAGTATTACCATAAACAATGTATTTTGTGACACCTCATAATAAACTATACAGCGTAATATTAAATGATAGACTTTTTATTTTCTCCATGCAATAAATGTTGTCATATTGCACAGCCCTACTCGAGCCCTAAATCAAAATCAAAATCACTAATTTTTCTCTGATCTATTTCTGATCAGTTTTGTGTTTCTGTTTTCCTCCCAGGTTACACACGGGTTGGTCCATCCACACGTTTCAGTCGGAGAGACAGAGGAAAGCTCAGGTGCTGGAGAAGAGAGAGCTGGATCTCATCATGAGTGTCATTCACCGCGCCGAGCAGCTCGAGCTCATTGAGCAACACCGCATCGGGTTAGACTTTATCTCTCTTGCTGCACATTGATGCTTTCTGATGCCTTTTCTGTAGAGGTGTGAACCTACACTGGTCCCACGGTTCGGTTACAATTATCATGCCATCGATTTGGTTCAATTCGATATCTCGGAGCATCACAGTACATTGACTATGCTTTCCATATACAATTTTATATTTTACTTCACTGCACAAGAAAAGATTATAAATATATTTATATAATAATTGTAATACAATTTTGTCCTTTAATACAAACAGTCAGAACTGTACCTTTAAAAACTCAAGTACATGCACAGAAAAACATGAGCATTTATAGCAAATAAACAAATGTAAATATCCAGCTCGCTTTATGAGCCCTGTCGAACAAGTTGTTAAACCCCTATGATTGGTCACGCGCTCAACAGAAAGGGCTGCGATTGGCTCTAACGAGCTGATGCTGTTTACCGATGAGTGACACTGATAAACGGCAGCAGCGATCACAGCTGATCCATGATAGATGGTGAAGAAAACTCGCTCTGCAGACACGCGCTCGTGTCTGTATCCAGAAGTAACGCTGTAACAGCCGAGAGGAGAGGAAAGGTCATGCCAGCAGGTCAAAGGGGAAACAGTGAGAGAGAGAAATGGAGTTTACTTTCATTTTCTCAATCGCAGTGAAACAGGGCTTCTGCTGTACTTCAGTGTCAGTGAAAAAATGTCCAGCAAACTCGCGTCCCTCTCCATAGTAAGCTACCGCGACATAGCACATATGAGATAAATAACAGTCAGTACATAAGAACCAGTTATGATTATTACTGAACCGATACCGAATTGTCCGCCTCTGCATCGCGGTGCACAGAAGAAACAATTAATTTTGTCACCCCTACTTTTCTGCCTTGTCACAGAACATCCTGTCAGAGAAACATTTTGAGTCTAAGGGATTTCAAGAGGTTTAGAGACAGATAATTCATATGCTTGTCTTAAGGACTTTCCTTAATTGAATAGAAAGATCAAGTCTGTTTAAAACACTTCATGAGAAACTACTGGTTGGTATTGGTAAGATTTATAAAATTTTTCTGTGTGGGTGAAACAAATAAAAAAAAACTTAAAAATAAAACAACAAACAACATAAAACAAATGTACAATCTACAGTAAGCTGAATCCATTATTAATGTGAAATAATGCGGTCCCATGAAATAAAAATAAAGTTTTTTAGATGTTAGTATCAGTATTGTTCATTTTTAGAATATATATTAGCTAGTGTGCACCAAAACAGTGACAAAATTTGCGTTTGGAAGATATAAACCTGATATAAACGTACAAGGCTTGTAGTTTGTCACTTCCGCCTAAATGAATCAACGGTTTTATTCAAGTCACCTCATACTTCAGTTTCTCATCAAATCGTGACCAATCAAATGCTCTCTAGTATCTGACATGCCCCGCCCCCTTCAAGACGCTTCTCATTTGATGCGCTTGAGCTCAACCACTCTCATTGGCAGAGCTGTGATAAAACAAAACGCTATTGGCTATTGGCTACACTATGTCCCACCCTCTCTTCATGTTTTGGTTGAGATTACGTCAAACATTGAATAAAAATGCACATTTCAAAGCACTTCATGGGACCTTTAAATGTGATCGGAAACATTTGATTGTTACTAATTGTTGATTCAATTATTGTATACTTTTTAAACCACTAACAGCATTGACAGTAACAGAGCTTAGACATTTTCCACCATTCTGTGCTTTAGCTCAAGATGCTCATTTTAAACCAGATACCACACGGCATGCGCAAAACATAAATTCATGTATGTTCATCATATTACTGTTTTTAAATATGAATGAGAAATTCATTGAAATATCACAGTAACAGGGTTGACAAACAATTAATAATTAAATTAACAAATAATTAAAGAATAATGACCTCAATGCCTTTTAGTGTTTCCTGCTGGAGGAAGTGACATCACCTGAAACAAGTCCCAAGCCTTTTTCTATCAGTGCTTTACAGATTGTTATGGCTTATTAAAACTGATATAACAAAGTTGAGCAGAACGCATGGACAGACAGACAAGTTATTACTTTTATTATTTTAAATGACAAATAATATAGAAAATAAATGTTTCATGCAAATGTTTATTTAACTCCGTAGAACGACCCCAAAAAATTTAAATTAGAAATTATTTCATGACAATTAAAGCTGAACATAAGATTCACGATGCAGTAAATATACTGGCAGACTATAAATGAATATTTACAAGACAAAATGTCCCTAAATGCACATACTAACATTAGTATTAGAGATAATATGATGTACTTTGTGTTATTCAAAACGGTTTCATTAAATGAATGGTTGAATGAGTGAATTGCTCATGAAGACAGGGATTTGCGACAACCTACTAGCAGTTTAGTTGTAGGTGTATTTACCCATGACAGTCCTAAACCAGCTAAAATACCAGCAGCACAAAAACACACATCAAATATCCAATGCAAGACATTGCGGTTTGCCATTGTAGTGTTCATGATCCTTTAGACATCAATGTTAATATGCGGATTTAGTCCTCAAGAAAGATTGATTACTATTTGATTTGATCAGTAAATAAAAATTTTATTGATCAGTATTTATTATTATTATTATTATAATTGATATGTGTTCGCTTTTGTTTATTTAGTTACTGTGATTAAGTTTAAACTAAAAGCAAATGAGGAATGCTTATTAATTTCTTTCTATGATTTTAGTTAATGAAAATTACCCTGTTAGGACTTTTACATTAATAGCCTTCTGAAATTGTAATATTTTGTCTAATAAATTTCTTTCCTGTCAGTTTTTAAAATAAAATTGAATGCATGCTGGAAAAAAAAATCACATAATATATTATGTATATATGTGTAGCAACAGTTAAATCCTATGGATTATGAAACTTTAATTGTTAATTGAACTTCGGTTGTATCAAATTGAATGGAAGATAAGTTTGTTTATACATATAAAAACATGACAACTTACTGCACAGTAGGGCTGGGCCGATAAATGATATTATATCGAATCGGGGTCAAATTTATGTCCATAACAATGATAAGCTCTGGACTTTTTTGCTCTATATTGATCCAAAAGCCAATCACACTTCAGAAATGTGCAACAATAGGAATCTAGAAGTGTGTTGATATTAGAGATGCACTGAATTTTCGGCCGCCAAAAATGATCAAAACATATATCGTTATTGTTCAGAATGGAAAAGAATTAATCAAGATTGCATTTTTGCCATATCACCCAGCCCTATTGCACAGCATAAAAAATACGGAAGTCTAGTCTACCTCAAACCATGAAGTTTCACAACAAGCAGTGCTCTAATTTATATATTTTTTTCTCCATTATTTTTAAAATTAATCTGTGTGTGTGTGTGTGTGTGTGTGTGTGTGTGTGTGTGTGTGTGTGTGATTGAGGCTTAC
>CAIGQW010054063.1:4502781-4534251 GCA_903798125.1 Danio choprae | reverse complement strand
ATATGACAAAGTGTTACATTAGTAATTAACCAAATTATATTTTTCATCAGCTGTCATATAATGTACAGAGACTACTGTAAGTAATCCATTGGCTGACTTTGAGTGCATCATTTGGTATTTTAACTTTAATTGTATTTGATTTTAAAGTTTAACAATCTGCAATCAGCCTGTAAAAATCTTCTGATAGCTCAAAGCATGCATATTTAATACTAAAATAAAACAAAAGATGCATTAAATCTCATTCACGGTGGGACTTTATCCGCTTTTATTGGAAGACATGCATTTCAGTTTGTTATCAGGAAAGCACGAGACTCGCGGTGGGTCTCCCGCATCAGTTCTGCATCTGTCCGTTCAGCCTGTGTTGTTATCAGATTACATCTCGCTGCCTTCCCAGGACCTGTGGTTTTATCAGAGAAGCGTCAGTGTAACAGAGCCCCTGCCCTCGCAGGTTAAACACACAGACACAATAAACACAGAAGGCTAGAGCCGTGCTGAATCTGTCCCAGGAGGCTGAACTGCAAGTCAGCTCTGTTAGTGATGCTCTTTCATCAACAGGAAATGGTTTACTGGCAGAGAGAGAGAGATTTGCAGCAAGACACAAAAAAGATTAAAATAACTTTATGCCCCATAAAAGCCAATCTGCAGTGAGAACTACTCTAAGTATATGCAGATATGCTTAGAAAACAGCCCCCTTTTAAAGTTTCATTATATTGCCTTTATTTATACACAATTGTTATTATTTCATTGCTTGATAATCTTATGCTGGGTTCTCTGACTGGCACAATTGTTATATAAACCGAATGCTATTGGCTGTTAAAATAACGTGGAGGAGTTACTATGTCCTGCCCTGTCTTCTTGTTTCAGTTAAGATTACATCAAACATTGAATAAAAATGCACATTTCAAAGCACATCACAGGACATTCAAGTATTCACTGGAGTCCATTACATACAAAGTCAATGCAAACACATGAATAGAAGTAAATGTTTTGTACAAAGAATTTTTATATTCATTCATTCACACACAAGAATTCATTTTACAGTTGAATTTAATCCTGTGATGGAAAGCTGAATGTGTTCAGCATCATTACTCCAGTCTTCAGTGTCACACTATCGTTCAGAAATAGTTAAAGGGATAGTTCACTCAAAAATAAAATAAATCATAAAAAGACTCAAGTTGTTATAATCCTATTGTCAGACAACGGGAGCCATTGACTTGCATATAGGGCTGTGCAATTAATTGAAATCGTGTCAAAATCGCGTTTTGAACATGCACGATTTCTAAATTGGCCTACAGCACGATTTTCCCTGCAGTATGCTATTCTAAAGGGGTGGTCCACTATGGTATCATATTTTAAACTTTAGTTGATGTATAATGTAGCTGTGTGAACAAACAACATCTCTGAATGTAATATGCTCAAAGTTCAATGCAAAGGAAAACATTTTTAGAGACATGTTACAGGTCTTTGATAAAGATCTACTGGTTTTCCTTTGGTAATATGTTTCAGATTTCTACTGTAAAACGTCTGTATTTGGTGTCCTTTTTTCTATGAATAACAATTGCTACCATGTTCCACAGAAAAAAGAAACTCATAAAGGTTTTAGCACCTAATAGTGAGTAAGTTTTCATTTTTGGGCGAACTGTCCCTTTAATATACTAATTTGTTGCCAAAGCAACATTTCTAATACTCGGTATTTAAACATGTGCTGCATTTTTTTGAGAAAACTGTTACACACTAAAATAGAAAACTTTGTAACATTCATGTCTTTAAGATCACATTTTCATCAATTTATTTTACCCATACTAAACAAAAGTAGCCTAACACATTCATTACCCAAAGGCTTTGTGAACAACTGTTTACTTTTTTCTAGTATTGTTTTAGTTTTAAACTTTTTCTACCAAACTTATTAACTTTTTTCCTCGAAATGAAAACCGGTACATAAATGCAGCTAACATGGTATTGTAGTTTGTGATGAACAGAATGTCATTAGATTTTAACCATTTATATGTTTACTCCTAAAAAAACAAAAAAACTCAAATGTCAGGGCATGTCAAAATGTCTACATGCCTCAAGAGGGTTAATTTCCTTAATAAAAAAAACAGCAATAATGATGATTAAACAACGTTCAGTGTTGTCTCAACATCAGAGTTTTGCTTCGTAGGGTGGTTTAGGCTTGTCATAGTTGATATTATGATATGATATTAAAACCAGCAAAAGGTCTCTGTCTCATTAAACTGCTGGTTCATTTAGAAGCAAAATAGATTAATTCATTTTTGAATGGATTCTTACATCATCGGCTCATTCGATCTATGAATGAAACATCACTGTGTTGTTTAGAGATGAAACTTCATTTGAAACATTTTTTGCTGGTGAAAGAAAACTGCAAACAATATTGTCTAAAATCAAATTTTCGGGTGGCACAGTGACTCAGTGGTTAGCACTGTAACCTCACAGCAAGAAGGTCGCTGTGAGCTCCGGCTGGGTCAGTTGGCATTTCTGTGTGGAGTTTGCATGTTCTCCCTGTTTTGGCATGGGTTTCCTCCGGGTACTCCAGTTTCCCCCGCAGTCCAAAGACATGCGCTATAGGTGAATTGGGTAAACTAAATTGGCCATAGTGAATGAGTGTGTATGGGTGTTTCCCAGTACTGGGTTGCAGCTGGAAGGACATCCGCTACTTAAAACATATGCCGGAATAGTTGGCGGTTCATTCCGCTGTGGCGACCCCTGAAATAGAGACTAAGCTAAAGGAAAATGAATGAAGCAATGGATCTCATTTTCTTTGTTTGTTAAACTCTTGCGTGAAACCAATATAACATTTGCAGTAGCACTTTATTGCTGATAGTTAAGAACAACAACACTCCTGCTTGTGATTTTTACTATTTATTATTATTATTCATTCATTCATTCATCCATTAAATCATTCATTCTTTTCGGCTTAGTCCCTTTATTAATCAGGGGTGGAATGAACCGCCAATGCATATGTTTTACCCAGGATATGTTTTACGCAGCGGATGCCCTTCAAGCTGCAACCCATCACAGGGAAACACCCATACACACTCATTCACACACATGCACTATGGACAATTTAGCTTACCTACTTCACCTATAGCGCATGTCTTTGGACTTGTGGGGAAAACCTGAGCACCCAGAGGAAACCCACGTGAACACGGTGAGAACATGCAAACTCCACACAGAAACGCCAACTGACCCAGCCGAGGCTCGAACCAGCGACCTTCTAGCTGCGAGGCGACAGCGCTACCCACTGCGCCGCCTTTTTATTGTTATACTGTTTGTATTTTTAACTATATATTTTGTTAAACAAAACAAAAACCCTTATAGGGTTATTTCTGGCTTTCATAAATTAAATTATATGGACATTCTACTAATTGCAGTATAATCCACTTATGATCTTTTTTTTTTTTGCAAAGGGAGTGACATACCCTACTGTATAATGTCATCTCACACGTCATTAAAACAAAAACTCATTCATTCATTTTTCTTCAGCTTAGTCCCTTATTTATCAGTGGTTGTCACAGTGGAATGAACCAGCAACTATTCTGACATATGTTTTACTCAGCGTATGCCCTTCCAGCCGCAACCCAGTACTGGGAAACAACCACACACTATCACACACACACACACACACACTCATACACTACGGCCAATTTTTGTTTACCCAATTCACCTACACCGCATGCCTTTGGACTGTGGGGGAAACCGGAGCACCTGGAGGTAACCCAAACATGCAAACTCCATACAGAAATGCCAGCTGGCACTGCAGGGATTTGAACCAAAGACTTTCTTGCTGTGAGGCAACAGTACTAACCACTGAGCCATCGTGCCACCCCAAAACAAAAATTACATTATAATTATAGATAATAAATATCACACACCCCAGTGAGTATTTTCAGTTTTGTTTCTCTCTCTATCTGTTTTATACACTCAGAAAAGTCAGAGGTGTACAAGAATTCATAGTTGTACAGAAGCTTAATTTCTCCCTCCCTCGGATTCATGTTCTCTTCCGAACAAGTTCCATCATGTGTCAGGAAATCGCCGGGCTGATTATTGAGCTCCTACTCAGAATATGTAATCAGAGTTCAGCCCACACGGCTCTAGTCAGGGGGTTAGATTCATAAGCCTGGCCTTTATTGCTTCAGGAGCTCTAGTGCTTTTTGAAGACATCCTGATCTTCGCAGTGGCTTCGTGTTATACGTGACTTGATTTAGATTGTGAACAAATTAGTTGTTTGCAGCACATTTAAATTTGAGCCATACTTCAACATTGAGCCACCTAAAATGTGGCAAAGTTGAATGGATACTTTTTGTATGGTTTCAGAAGACTTGGAATACATTCATATAGACTAGTTTTATGTTTTAGGACTTGACATTTGCTGCTCAGTATATAATATGGGTCACACTTTACAATACGGTTTCATTAGTTTGTGTATTTACTAACATGAACTGATTATGAACAATACTTGTACAGAATTTATTAATCATCATTCAACATTTAATAATGCATTATTAACATCCAAATTCATACTTGTTAACATTAGCGTCAAGCCTACTCACCTATATGGAGCACAATCAGAGCTACACAACTACTACAAAAGTCAGGACATGCCAACTCTTCTTTGATGCCCCAAAAGCCCCTCAGACCCATAAGGTTGAAACAGTTAAAACATTGCAAATTCATTCATTCATTTTCCTTCAGCTTAGTCCTTTATTTATCAGGGGTCGCCACAGTAGAATGAACCGCCAACTATTCCGGCATATGTTTTTTTTTACGCAGTGGATTCCATTCCAGTCACTACCCAGTTCTATGAAACACCGATAGACACTGGGATTCACACACACTCATACACTATGGCCAATTTAGTTAATCTAAATCACCTATAGCGCATGTCTTTGGACTGTGGAGGGAAACCGGAGCACCTTGAGGAAAGCCATGCCAACATGGGGAGAACATGCAAACTCCACACAGAAATACCAACTGGCCCAGCCGGGACTCGAATCAGCGACTTTCTTGATGTGAGGTGACAGTGCTAACCACTGAGTCACCATGCCGCCAGTATTGCAAATATTTTTGGGGAAAATACAGTATAGTGTTCTAAGCAAAGAAGAAAGTTCTGCCACATAAAGCATAGTTTCACAAAGTGCCCTGAAACCAGCCTATGTGTCATGAGAGGTTTTTTTGTTGTTGTTTTTTTAATTCATTCATTCATTCATTCATTTTCTTTTCGGCTTAGTCCCTTTATTAATCAGGGGTCGTCACAGCGGAATGAACCGCCAACTTATCCAGCATATGTTTTACGCAGAGGATGCCCTTCCAGCTGCAACCCATCACTGGGAAACATTCATACACTCTCATTCACACACATACACTACAGACAAGTTAGCTTACCCAAATCACCTATGCAGTATTGCAAATTATTATTTTTTAAGTACAGTATACTGTTATAAGCAAAGAAGAAAGTTCTGCCACATAAAGCATAGTTTCAAAAAGTGCCCTGAAACCAGCCTATGTGTCATGAGAGTTTTTATTTAAATTTTTTTAACATAATAAGAAATATGTTTGCTGTGAGACTTCTGGCGTTTATGTAAACTGTTGACAATTTCCTCCATCATTTTGCCAGGCCTGCAGGTTTAAATTCAGCCCTGTTTACAGACTAACTACTTCACGTTTTAGTTTTGTTTTGCCAGAAGCGGCTGCTTCGCAGAGATTACTGCGGTCCTATATCAGCCACGATGTCTGCTCTAAACTCACTGTAATATACTGCGCTGAAACAGAGGGTAAATTGCAAACAATTGGATCCAAAGCCAATAATTCATGTAGTCCTGTATAATGAGAAATATCACTTCATAACGTTGCCAGACACAGAAAGCTCTTATGCAAATTAACAGGCATGCTGGGAAACGGATAGGATGGGCTCTGAAATCTCCCTGCCGTCTAAATCTATAGTGAGTGTGGGATTGAATTGATTTGCTGAAATCTCCAGGGAACAAAGACTGCCTAGAGGCTGGATCCTTCATGACAACCAAACAAATAGTTTAGTTCATTTGATTAGTCAGTGCCGCAGAGAACGAGGCTGGCAGTTGGAGAAGTGCTGAGCAGATTTGTCAGAGTTCACTCGTTTTTACGGTCACTACAGAAGTATTGGGTTTTACAAGAAGGGAATGCACTGGGTTAGGACATCCGTCAGTGGGATAACAAATGAAGGGCAGTATACTGTACAGTACTTTTAGATATTTAAAGTCTTTAAATTGATAGCCCTCCTGTATATTTTCCTCCCAATTTCTGTTTAAAGGAATTAAGATTATTTTAACACATTTCTAAACATAATAGTTTTAATAACTTATTTCTAATAACTGATTTCTTTGATATTTGTCATGATGACAGTACTACTAGATATTTTTCAAGAGACTAGTATTCAGTTTAAAGTGACATTTAAAGGCTTAACTAGGTTAATTAGGAAAGTTAGAGTAATTAGGCAAATTATTGTATAACGATGGTTGTTCTGTAGACAATAAAAAAATGCTTAATTACCTAATAATATCGATATTAAAATATAAAAAAAATGTAAACCTGTTTTTATTCATTCATTAATTTTCATTTTGGCTTTTCCTTTATTAATCTGGGGTCGCCACAGCGGAATGAACTGCCAACTTATCAATCATATGTTTTACGCAGCGGATGCCCTTCCAGCTGCAACCCATCACTGGGAAAAAACTGTTTTTATTCTAGCCAAAATAAAACAAACAAGACTAAAAGACTAAAAAATATTATAGGAAATACTGTGAAAAATGCCTTCCTCTGTTAAACATCATTTGAGAAATATTTGAAAAAGAAAAAAAATATTCACAAGAGGGCAAATAATTTTGACTTCACCTGTATATGTGTGTGCACGTTTATGATGTTATACGTTTGAATGATTTAAAATAAGAAAAAAAATTATTTTATTTTTTTTTTTTTAATCACATGTAGAAAAAAATATATGATGAGATGATAACAGGCGGCAGTGCTGGTGGTGCAGTGCATAGTGCTGTCGCCTCACAACTAGAAGGTCGCTGGTTCAGTTGGCATGAAGGTTGCTGGAGCCTTGGGTGGGGCATTTCTGTGTGGAGTTGGCATGTTCTCCCCATGTTCCTGTGGGTTTCCTCTGGGTGCTCCGGTTTCTCCCAGAAGTCCAAAGACATGGGCTATAGGTGAATTGGGTAAACTAAATTGTCCGTAGTGTATGTGTTTGAATGAGAGTGTATGGGTGTTTCCCAGTGATGGGTTGCAGCTGAAAGGGCATTCGCTGTTTAAAACATACAGTGCATGCGAAAAGTATTCATAGCGCTTCACTTTTTCCTCATTTTTTTTATGTTACAGCCTTGTTCCAAGATGGATTAAATTCATTTATTTCCTCAAAATTCTACACACAATACCCCATAATGACAGTGTGAAAAAAGATTATTTGTAATTGTTGCAAATTTATTAAAAATAAAAAACCTTGAAAAATCACATGTACATAAGTATTCACAGCCTTTGCTAAATACTTTGTTGATGCACCTTTGGCAGCATTTACAGCCTCAAGTCGTTTTGAATATGATGCCACAAGCTTGGCACACCTGTCTTTGGGAATTTTTGCCCATTTCTCTTTGCAGTATCTCTCAAGCTCTATCAGGTTGGATTGAAAGCGACAGTGTACAGCCATTTTCAGATCTCTCCATAGATGTTTAATAGGATTTAGGTCTGGGCTTTGGCTGGGCCACTCAAGGACATTCACCGAGTTGTGAAGCCACTACATTGATTTTTTTTTTTTTGGCGGTGTGCTTTGGGTCATTGTCTTGCTGGACGATGAACCTTCTCCCCAGTCTGAGGTCAAGAGCACTCTGAAGCAGGTTTTCATTCAGGGTGTCTCTGTACATTGCTGCATTCATCTTTCCCTCTATCCTGACTAGTCTTCCAGTTCCTGTTGCTGAAAAACATCCCCACACCATGATGCTGCCACCACCATGCTTCACTGTAGGGATGGTATTAGCCTGGTGATAAAACATAACGCCTGGCATTCACTTCAAAGAGTTAAATTTTAGTCTCATCAGACCAGAATTTTGTTTCTTATGGTCTGAGAGTCCTTCTGATGCCTTTTGGCAAATTCCAGGCGTGCTATGTGCCCTTTACTAAGGAGTGGCTTCCGTCTGGCCACTCTACCATACAGGCGTGATTTTTGGATTGCTTCACAGATAGTTGTCCTTCTGTAAGGTTCTCGTCTCTCCACAGAAGAATGCTGGAGCTCAGACACAGTGACCATCGGGTTATTGATCACCTCCCTGACTAAGGTCTTTCTCCCCCGATCACTCAGCTTAGGTATCCGGCCAGCTCTAGGAAGAGTCCTGGTGGTTCCAAACATCTTCCACTTACGGATGATGAAGGCCACTGTGCTCATTGGAATTTTTCTGTAACCTTCCCCAGCCTTGTGCCTCCAGACAATCCTATCTCAGAGGATTACAGACAATTCCTTTGTCTTCATGCTTGGTTTGTGCTTTGACATGCACTGTCAACCCTGGGACCTTACATAGACAGGTGTATGCCTTTTCAAACTATGTCCGATCAACTGAATTTACCACAGGTGAACTACGATTAAGCTGCTGAAACATCTTAAGAATGATCAGTGGAAACAGAATGTAGCTGAGCTCAATTTAGAGCTTCACGGCAAAGGCTGTGAATACTGATGTACATGTGACTTTTCAGGTTTTTATTTTGAATAAATTTGCAACAATTTCAAATAATCTTTTTTCATATTGTAATTATGGGGTATTATGTGTAAAATTTTGAGGAAATAAATTAATTTAATCCATTTTGGATTAACATAACATAAAACGTAACATTAAAAAAAAGTGGAAAAAGGTGAAGCACAATGAATACTTTCCGGATATATGTTTTGATTGTTATTGGATGATTTACCATGGCTGGTTTCGCATTAACAATCTCATGACCAACCAATCAGATGAATTCAAACCCACATAAATAGTCTACTCACCTTACCTCAGTCATATTTGATTGTGAAGAATCCCTCCATCCACTTTGACTCCTCCCTCTCTTTTTCTAGCTAAATAAGGGGGAGTTCTCAGGACATACCTGAGCCCAGACTCTCCTCTCTCCCGACTAAACAGGGGGCTCGAGGATCCACCAAGCTCAGGGCTCTCTCCCGGGACAGCATGCCAAATACGCCTTATCAAGAATCAGCTAAGTGTGAATGCTTGAAATAGATATGCAAATCTTACATCACTTCATGTTGGAAATATACATGAAGTGCACTCCATGTATATATTTCATGCGGCCATAATAATACCTATTTGACAGGTATCAGAATTGCTCCCTGCCTTTCTGAGAGTAATAGAGTCTTACAAATCATTAATTCAATAATTACCTTCATTCTTGATCTGCATGGTGGCATGTAGCCTGCCATTACGGAAATAACCCAATAATATCATGCTCATGACTAATACACAATTATTCAAAGACTTGCATTCATTTTAATTTTAAAAAAGTCTGTTTTCGAGCTTTCTGTTTATAATGAAACCTCATTTTAAAAACTACTCTGAATGCGAGTAATGAATGTTGTAATTGGTTGAGTTTCCAGGAGTCATTGAAGACATTTTAAATGTCTATTCTAGGCATTGAAAGTCAGGGAATATCTTGGATTTTTGTTTGTCATTTGAAAACGTTACTTTCCAATTATCAAAACATATTAATTTTTCATGTTGTTTCACATGTTTTGCCTTTATATCTATTTTTTCTGTGATATTTTATTCCTTTCCTGCTTGTCAAACGGCAATCAAATATATGAAAACATATATTGGAAGAAGAAGAAGATTGAAAATAGAGCAAAGAGAGTTAAAGAGATTTGAGGAGAATGTGAATTTGCCATGCCTTCCTTAAATAAGGTTGCTGATGCCACTACTCAGGGGCTGAGTTGGCCAATGGGAAATTGCCTTCTGGCCAGTTTTATGGCTCTTTGTTCAAGTCTGGTGATTTACATATGCATGTTGATTGGCGCTCATAGAGAACTGTTAAATATTTTATAATCTCAACATGTGATACAAGTACCAAAATACAATGTATACAATTGTTCTTTAAACCACATTAGCTGTGCATACATACCAAACACTTCTGTGATGTTGTTTGAGTGTAAGTTGTTAAGCAATACTTTTAAGGATTTTACTACAAAGAGGATTGATATACCACCAGTAAATCATCAATAAACACTATTGAGCACAGACATAGGATTCTACCTAGCTCACAAAGAACATGAACATACACACACACATAAAGCAAAGCTGCTTAAAAAGTTTATGTAACAATGAAATCTCTTACGTTGCTCTTAACCTTCATGTTATTCTACTGGTCAAAATTGGCTTGGGCACCATTGTAACTGCAAAAAAATAAATAAGTAAAACAATCTTTTTTTTATTCTGGTGCTTGGTGACTTTTTCTAAAATGACCCCAACATTAGAAAAAAAATAAATCGGTTTCTATTTTAATTAAGGCTGCACACATATGGTACAACGGTTGTCCTTCCTTTTACACCACAAAAATGACTGGCACACTAACACACACACACACACCCAAACAGACAAACACACAATAAGAATCTCGTGCTTTAACCTTTATGAATATGTCTTGCTAAACGTTTTACACCTACACAATTAAAAAATAGTATGACAAAAAGCCATGAAAACAAATGTTTTTATGTTATTTTAACTTAATTTAATAAGTTAATCAGGTTTCAACGAAAAACATAACTATACAAAGTTTAATGTAATATCATTAGTCAGTTTGACTGATTTAAGTTGATGACTAGAAATGATTAGAAAAGGTAATTTAATTCAACTAAAGAAAATTAGATCAGGAAGATCAAATTTTTTACAGTGTTTGCAGCTACCTTTAGCATTATAACATTTACTCTTCACTTTAGCCAGAAATGAGTGTTGCCCACTGATTAAACATTGATTGAATACTCAACCCTGATGAGGAAAACCAGCGCTCACAGAGTTTGTGATGAAGATGAGAGTGTTTCTTCATGCAAAATAGATTTGAGAATTGAAATGTTAACTGCTTTATTTTAGAGGTTTAGTGAAGACGGGTCATTTTTGACCTGGAGAGCGAGGGTTAACCCTTATTATGATTTTGAGTCTTAATTTGGCCATAACTTTTTCTGTTTTTCAGCTAGCGAAACGATTTTTGGTGACAAATATTATTTTGACACATATTTTGGGAAAATGCTTTGAAAGTTAAAAAACTGCAAATGTACTACCCTTTTTATTATGTTCGGGATTAAAACATCCAGTAAAGTAAACTACTGTAAAAATGCATCAGATAATTAAATTTTTTTTTCATAAATCTGTTAATAAACCACTCTGCTGATTTTAACTCTTTAATTGCCAAATTCATAAGTGATGTCACTGATTTGGTAAAAAAAAAAATTACTTATTTTCAATATAAAAAGTAATTGTGGCCTGAATTTTATTTTATAATTTTTTTTTACCTTTTATCACAGTCTTGGACATGTGAAAGATTAGTAAAAACAGGCTTTGATGCATTGTTAGGTTTTGTACAGCATTCTGATTTTTTTTTTCTTGCTAATTTACTGTTTGTGGCTGTTTTTGCCCCATTGACTTCAATTATAACCACATTTTTTGATTGCAAAGCCGTGACACCATATAATCATGCATTCTTGATTGTTGGTGGTTTTCCCTTTTGGGAAGAGGTAAAATTTGTAATTTTTACTGTTGATTATCAGTTGCAACCATTAACTCTTTAGATAGGCCTGTGTCTAAGAAAAGCTTAGTTTCTGAATTTTATGTGGAGTTACATGGAGTATAACAGCAAATTAAAATGTGTGACTGTGAGTTGCACAATTACTTTACACTTACCTGCATCTGAGAAAATCAGATATGCACCTCATGCTCTCAGAACTACATGGAGTAAACAAAAACAAAGAGGGTTGGGGTGTTTCAGGCTTTCCAGCAGGACTTGCGACATATATCTTGGTGGTCTTTGCAAGTGTGTCCACCACAACAGGTGCAAGTGCTCACTGTTCTCATCCCGAACATAACAAAAGGGTAGTAAATATGAACGGTGAACAAGGGTTAAATGAAAAATAAGGTGGATAGGTCATGGAAAATCATTTTTTCAATCAGTGAAAGTCAGAGAAAGGTCAGTGAATTTTACATTTTGCAAACAGTGGGAATGCTGCGTAAATCATCTAACTAAAGTGATTAAAAATAATTCTACTTAATGATTCATTACTCCACATTGCATTGTGAAACTAGCACGATATTTCAGGGATTATAATGAACAGTGGCTCTATCTGAACTGTATTTTCGGAGAGCTGAACTTGTCTGAGAATTTGTTTGACCTTTTCCAAACTCCTTGTTAATGTATTCCTGGTAAAACTCTGAAGCAACAAAAGGCTTAAGGATGCAGCTGTCAGTCAAGCGGCGGTGGCAGCAGAATGTGTTATCAGCTGCCGGCCGCTTGAGCATGTCTTCCTATCCTCGCCACTTACACCTTATGATGTGGACCCAGAAGAGCCCAGCCTGAGGCATAAACAGTGTTGGACTTTTTTTTTTCTTTTTCTTTTTTTATAATACGCTCCCTTTCATGCTTTAACTCAAGTACTCAAAGCTCAGGCACAGAACTGGTTTATTCCAGTTGGATTCTAAATCTCTGTTTGAGGGAGCATGGCAAAAGTGTTAGTATGCTTTGAGTTTCTTTTCTCAGATTTTTCATCCAAAATTGAAAACTCTGTCAATATTTACTCTCCCTCATACTATAGAAAGGAAGGTAAAGCTAAAAAAAATGACATATGTTACACAAAAAGGAATTTGAGAAGAACTTCCTGGCCATTATTTTCTGTAATGCAGGTACATGAAGCATTGTGCTGAGATGAATGACATTTTAGTTTAAAGTTTTAAACATTGGACGAGTAAAACTTTATAATAACTGCACACTATGAATAATTTGAGCCTCAGCAAATTCATCTTTTGTTAAGCATAACTCTACATTAAAATACATTAGTAAGCAGTTTATAAACACACGCTGTATTGTTGACTTACTAGCACATTACATATATATTATATATAATGATTATATTTTCATACTTTGATTAATTTTTCATTATTGAATTAAGCATTGCATTATTTACAAACCAGTTATTTAAGTAGTTGAGTAGTTGTTGGTTTTTAACATCATTCAGAATCAGTAAATAAATGATTGATTGATAAACTATTCAAATGACCATTTATACATCTTATTTTTCAGGCATATTGTAATGGTTACTAGTAATAGAGGGAACCTATTTAGCGATACATCTGTCTTTATATATTATATTTATATGCAATATAAATGCAATAAATAATATTTATATGCATTCTAGTCTGCACTAGTCATATATACCATTATGGAAATGTACAGTGAGTGACAGTTCAAAATGACCACTACCGCCACGTGTGACGGGATTACGAAGGGATTACGGAAATGTGTTTAGGTGTAATTCCTTTGCATTTGTTCACCAAATTTCTATTTAAGTAAGACTGAGCTGCTTTTTTTCTGTATTCTCACTATATATCAGATGGGCTAATAATATTCTGATGAATCAAGTAGCCAAAAAAAAAGAAAAGAAAATCAGAGCATACTTTTTTCTGTCATGTTTGGCCAATATTAATATGAAATAAATATTTGAAATTAATTAATTAAGTTATTTATTGTATAGTCATTGTAAAATCAAATTAACAATTTAATTCATTATATTGTAATAAGTCATTGTTGTTTGATGGTTATTTGAACGTTGATAGAAATGATGCCACTTTGTATGTATGTATGTATGTATGTATGTATGTATGTATGTATGTCTGTGTGTGTGTCTGTGCGTGTGAGTGAGAGAGTGAGAGAGAGAGACAGCACTCTTATGCTCTCTACAGATGTACATCTGTGGCATCTGTAAAAAGATTTATGATTAATACAACACAATATAGCCTAGTTCAAACTGGTATGTTGTGACAATGTTATGCGGGTCACAAACTGGATGTGATTTCCATCTGGTTGACGCAATGTAACGCCCGGAGGGCGGAGGATAACAAGACGAGAGGGAGACGGATAAACATTACAAAAACGGGTTTATTAACACTTACGGGTAACACACACTGGATACGGGAAGACAGGACGAGACCCACACGATTCAAAATACCGGACAACAATGGACACAGACGAAAGGGTATATATGGAGGGCAGAGTGATTACACAGATGACACAGAAGGGATGAACGCAGGTGGAACAGATTAACAATGACGGTGGCGGGAGAAGGACAAAGAAAGCACATGACATAAACAAAGGATGACGCGGACGAACACTGACACGCAACATATTTTATGATGCGCTCTCTCTCTCTCTGCTGGTGGGAGTATATCGGAGTGAAATTTCACTGCATAAGATAGTGGCTGGTCACTTCATGTGTTTTTTTTCTGATCATATAACTTATCTGATTGTGAAGAAACTGATTTGTAAATGCCTTCAGATTTAATGAATGCCTTCAGATATAAATCTGATCACTCAAACCACTGCAGGAGGTGGTCTAGGACGCATTCCAGATGAAACTGGACAGGTCTAAATGCATCTGGTTGTTGAAACCACATGTAAATGGTACTCCTCCCAGATTTAAAAAACATAGTCATGTAGGAGTACATGTGTTATGAGCTGTATGGCTGTCTGGTATAATAGAGCAAATTCAATAAGCAACAGAAATACCACATATGCTAGTTTGTGATGATTGGTTTGTTTATTATTAATTTCTTTCAGTTTCATTTTATTTATTTATTGTTTTATTACCGTGAAATGATGCATTTAAATGTTAAATTAATATCAAATGGAGGCAGCATTCCCAACAGAGGCGCATCACGCACCTTTAGCCTATCTCTGTTAATGGAGAGGTAAAATATATTGTTTCGTTTGTTTAGAAAGGCACAGCTTTGGGGTTTTTTGAGAGTAGGTTATACGCAAATGATTGTAAACCCTTTACAATTTTACGACAAAGCATTGTTTCATTTAGCTTGTAATGACGTTAATCACTGAGTTTTGTGCGCTTGTGATGATGTTTTACTAAAACACTGCAATGCCTCCTGCAGGCTACAAATGAAATAATTTGAATGTCAAATAGGGCGCAGTGGGTAGTACGATCGCCTCACAGCAAAAAGGTCGCTGGTTCGAGCCTCGGCTAGGTCAGTTGGCATTTCTGTGTGGAGTTTGCATGTTCTCCTTGTGTTCGCGTGGGTTTCCTCCGGGTGCTCTGGTTTCCCCCACAAGTCCAAAGACATGCGCTATAGGTGAATTGGGTAAGCTAAATTGTCTGTAGTGTATGTGTGTTAATGAATGAGTGTGTGTATGAATGAGTATGGGTGTTTCCCAGTGATGGGTTGCAGCTGGAAGGGCATCCGCTGCGTAAAACACATGCTGGATAAGTTGGCGGTTCATTCCGCTGTGGTGACCCCTCATTAATAAAGGGACTAAGCCGAAAAGAAAATGAATGAATGAATGCCAAATAAGAAATATGTTTCTGTAAATAATAAAATGGGCAGGTGTATCTGATGCTTTAGTCGACATAACCTAGTTAAATTTGCATATAGTGCAGGATTTGAAGATCGGAATCATATTCGTTTAGTGGAGAAACATTTATGTAGTCAAATGTAAATGAAACGTCTTCACAAATCAGATAGCTCTCAGATATCCAAACAGCATAAACTTCTATGACAACAGTAACCTCAGGTACTGATTATGGGCTTTTTTCAGCGCTAACCTACCAATGTGAGTTTGAATATCATTTTACATGACATTTATTGGCATATTGAAGCAGCCTTCATGACTAGAATGAAATACGGTGTGTTTTCCACCAAGGCAACCCAGAGTGCTGAAATATAATTGGGTAAACTGGCAGTGGGCAGGTTATAGAGACCAAAACAAAGACAGTCATTCTGACACTGAAGGCACATTTTTAAAGGAGAATAACTGACTTTAGCATTAGCAAGTATGTTCACTTAGCATGTTTCTTAAATATCTGCAAACATATTATAGAATCTCATGCTTTAGGAGAGTCAGAAACTTACATACAGCAATTTTAAATGATTTCTGCTGTGATCAGCGCTATATAAAGAAAATAAAATTAAATCATTTGACTTAATAGATTGGCTTTGACTTCGCCCCATAATAGATTGGTAAGAGAAACACTAAACACTCACAAATGAACCTTCCCCAGGTTTTGATTGACTTTCACAACCACCAAACCTCCACAAGCCACTGTCCGCATGACACTTTCCAGTCATGGGTGCCCTAATAAAGTTCTGGCTGATTTGTCCCGGGGTGAAGAGCTCAAGCGGTTTTGGTCACTAGTGGTTGCTCACCCACCAGCCCCAAAAACTAATTTCACGAAACGCTGCCTCCCCATTCAAATGAGCGATGCTATCACTGGACTAATTAAAATGGCAGGAGGAAATTGTTCAGTACGATTTTTGCCTTTCATTCATCATATCCCAAATTTGTCGGGTACAGAGTGAAATAAATTGCTAGCCACGTGTGATGAGGATTGTGATGCTTGCTGTAATTGCTAAAGACAATAATACATTCATCAGGTGGCGGTGAGATGTTCAGACATTTAAATTCAGATTCAATTAAAATGAAAATTAATAGGGTTGCAGTATGGGTTGATGTTAATAACCACTCCCATGTTTCTCATTCTAGCCAATGGGAATGAATCTGATTAAGGGCTGTGTGATAATTTATTAGGCAGTGTGACCAGGGCAATTTTCTTCCCTCTTATGGTCGTGGACATAAATGAAGGTTGTAGAGTTATATGACCAGAACATTGTCATAAATTTCCTATAAAAGCCCATGTGTTTCTTATCACAAAGCAATTTGTCTAGTCATGCCCGAGGTCTGTGGTGGCCAATATATGGCAAGTGTAGTTTTCTAAGGCTCAGTTAGATGCTGTTGTAAGGTTGATAATTCAGTGGGGTTATTTTGTTTTGTTTTTGTTTATTAAGTCTTCGTTATGCTATTGTAAGCTTAATAATTCAGTTTGTTTTGTTTATAAATTAAGTCTCCGTTAGATGCCATTGTAAGCTTAATAATTCAGTTTATTGTTTTGTTTTGTTTATTAATTAAGTCTTTGTTATGCTATTGTAAGCTTAATAATTCAGTCTGTTTTGTTTATTAATTAAGTCTCCATTAGATGCCATTGTAAGCTTAATAATTCCGTCTATTGTTTTGTTTTGTTTATTAATTAAGTCTTTGTTATGCCATTGTAAGCTTAATTCAGTTTATTGTTTTGTTTTGTTTATTAAGTCTCCGTTAGATGATATTATAAGCTTAATAATTCAGTTTATTGTTTTGTTTATTAATTAAGTCTTCATTAGATTCAATTGTAAGCTTAATAATACAGTGTTTTGTTTTGTTTCGTTTATTAAGTCTTCATTATGCTATTGTAAGCTTAATAATTCAGTTTATTGTTTTGTATTGTTTTGTTTTTTAATTAAGTCTCCGTTAGATGCTATTATAAGCTTAATAATTCAGTTTATTGTTTTGTTTTGTTTATTAATTAAGTCTTCGTTTGATGCTATTATATAGATGTGTGAACCTACACTGGTCTCACAGTTCAGTTATGATTATCATGCCATTGCTTCGGTTCAATTCGATATCTCGATATGCACAATTTTATACTTTACTTCACAGCACAATAATTCTTGCATTAAAATGTATAATTAATAAATACATTTTATTTTTAACACAATTTTTTCCTTTACTACAAGCAGTCAGATATATGTACTGTACCTTTAATTTTACCTGCTCAATGAAAACCCTCTTTTTGATTGCATCAAACAAAACTCCAAGTACATGCACAGAACAACATGAGCATTTATAGCAAATAAACAAACGTAAATAGTATCCCGCTTGCTTTTTAAGCATTGTCAAGCGAGTTGTTTAACGCCTATGATTGGCTACGCGCTCAACAGATAAATGGCAGCGGTGATCACAGCTGAACCATGATAGACGCGGAGGAGAAAACTCGCTCTGCCGACACACTTGTGTCTGGATCCACAAGTATCTCTGTAACAGCCGAGAGGAGAGGAAACGTTACCTCACGCCAGCAGGTCAAAGGTCCACAGTAAGAGGCATAGAGAGATGGAGTTTACAGTATCATTTTCTCCATCGCAGTAAAATAGGGGCTTCTGCTGTAACTTCAGTGTCAGAGAAAGACTGTCTAGCAAACACACACACAGGCAGTGAATTGTGCACAACTTCTGCGTTTAAGTAGTTGGAGCATTTTAATTACTCGCGTTTGCCTCCCTCGCCATAGTAAGCTACCGCAATATATCGCATATGAGATAAATGACGTCAGTACGTTATAACCGGTTATGATCTATTTCTGAAACGAAACCGAATCTGAATCGCGGTGCATCAAAGAAACAATTAATTTTGACACCCTTACTATTATAAGCTTAAAAACAAACAAAGAAACAAAAAAAGCATTGAATTATTGTCTTGTTTAGACTCCCTTTATTTATCAGGGGTTACCACAGCGGAATGAACCGCCAACTTATCCAGCATGTGTTTTTTACACAGTGGATGCCCGTCCAGCTGCAACCCAGCACTGGAAAACACCCATATACTCTTACATTCACACACACACACACACACACACACACACACGGCCAATTTAGCTTATTCACCTGTACCGCATGTCTTTGGACTGTGGGGGAAACCGGAGCACCCGGAGGAAACCCACGCCAACACGGGAAGAACATGCAAACTCCACACAGATATGCCCAGCCGCGACTCGAACCAGAAACCTTCTTGCTGTGAGATGCAACAGACCAATTGAATAACTTTTATTTTTTTCTACTGCAATTATATTTAAATATATGTTTACAGTGTAGTTTGATTTCTAAAGGAAAAACATGGTAAGTAAAATATGAATCAGTGTTATATTTTGTAGATTTTGTAGAGTGGCTCAGTTATTTCTGCACATTTCGCACAGAGTATTTTACCAAAAAAAAAAAAAAAAAAACCCATCCCTGACTCCTTTGGCAGCTCCACTTTTTAAAAAGTCATTTGGAAGATAAATCCTTTATTATTAAAGGTTTGCAAATATCCAGTCAATTTTATTGCTTTTTTTCCTCGGAAAGCCTATCGGGGCATTTCCATTTTCCCTCATGGTCCTTTAGTGCATGTGTTAATACATAATGTACATTCATAATATCTTTCATTTCTATGACAAATGAGGTTTTTCAGCGTAATAAAGCAGAAAAAGCTGTAGGTGAATTGTAGCACTTTACTATCAAAGGATAGATTTTATTATTTTGTCATTTCAGAGCATATGCTTATAATTTTTTGTAAGTTTTTTTTTGTTATTGCTGAGTTTAAAGTATATTAGTAAATTTTTATATATGATTAACTGCATTTTTTCCCCAATGCTTTCTGTCAACATAACCTACAAATATTTTACTTAAAATAGGGAAAACTGGGAAGAAACATAACTTGCTATGAAATAGTCATTTGTGTGTGTGTTTGTGTTTGTGTGTGTGTGTGTGTGTGTGTGTGTGTGTGTGTGTGTGTGTGTGTGTGTGTGTGTGTGTGTGTGTGTGTGTGTGTGTGTGTGTGTGTGTGTGTGTGTGTGTGTGTGTGTGTGTGTGTGTGTGTGTGTGTGTTCATTTGCTGAACATGTTATGCTGGATTGCTCAGAGATTCATTCCCTGTGGTATATGCCTGTAGATAATGAGTCTCTGGATATTTATGTACACACAGAGACACAACTGCTTCTGTTTTATCTTCTACTCTTGACTGACCTTGAAATAACACATAATCACTGTTCTCAATGCAAAACGGGGAACAAGAACTGCAGTTCAACCAGTGATTTGTCTTAATGTGAAGGTATAGGTGACAGAGATGCATTAGATACGGCTGGTGTCTGTTTTTTTTTTATTGAATTCTTGTTCATCATCGTTCATGATGAATCTAAGCTTCAATTTAAGTCTAAACTGTGTCATTTCTGAGCCCCTAGGGACATCAGAGACTCAAATATATCCATTTCTTATACACTCCCCTATATGACATATGACTGTTGATTTGGAATTCAATGACTACATCTACATGTGTTTAAGAAAACAGTTCTGAATGATCTAAGACCAACCCTGTCTGTTGATGCACACCAACAGTACATATTTTGGATGTCTCTCTTGTCTGACCCATTAACTTCAGGTTTTGGAGTCTCTTCTTATGTTCTGATGAGTTGGTGCAGGTGTGTTTGATTAGGGAGACGCTTAAAAATGTGTACTGTCGGTGTGTCTTCAGGAACAGGGTTGGGAAACACTGATCTAAGATTTGTGACATGGCCATAATGGGATGAACACTGTCATCTTCAAATATCCAGCATACTATTAAACTTGGATGCATCCATGCTTTCATATTAAGGGTTATCACATTTGAAACTGTTTATTCTGGGTCATGCTAAACACACTGGATTAAGGGAATCCTGGGTTATCTGTAATCATGTTTTACATTGCTCATGCTATACCTGGG
Source organism: Danio choprae (assembly GCA_903798125.1). NCBI lineage: Eukaryota > Metazoa > Chordata > Actinopteri > Cypriniformes > Danionidae > Danio > Danio choprae. The sequence continues at coordinate 4,513,638 of CAIGQW010054063.1, read as the reverse complement.
GTTAACGAATAATCTTGACGATTTATTAAAACACTAGATTCTTAAACCCTGGGTTAACATTATTATTTGCATATTTGCTATATCACTGTCGCCGATTGGACAAACAGAAGGCAACCATCTTTTGACATTTCCTGATTTTTGAAGATTTTACTTAATGTTACCTCTCAGACTGCTGTTTAAACCTTTTGTTTTTTCGTGACATGATGTCAACTTTGCTGCTCAATTTCTGATTGGCTGTCTGTTGCCAGGTGTCCAGCAGCTACAAACAGTCTCGTTCACACTGAACAATCTTAGCACGGCAATGCGGGGTTAACAAAAGTCAGTACATGCTCATTGGGAAATTGTGCCCAGGACTACTACATTTTTGAGAACAGAGAAGTATGTGCTTGTGGGTACATATGACTGCATTTTGGATGTAAAACGATTACTATGGGGCAGTACCGCTGACTGCTTACCCCATATGGACGGCTTTTCTGGTAAGACTGGTTTATATGGGCTGCATTTCAACAAACATCATTTGTTTGTTTAAATTCAACCCATATAAATAGTTTGTAAACATTCAAACCATCTTGTAAATAAAATGAATACTTTGTTTTCGTGTATAGATGTTTTTGAAATACTCATACCAGCCCATCTGACACCAACAACAACCATGACACCTTCAATTAGTCACCTAAATAACAATAATTGATGACAATCCATATCATTATTAGAAAATAAAGCACACATGATTGTGGTGGTGATGTACCTGCATTTATTCTATTTATACTATGGGTACCACACACAAAGTTATTGTTTAGATGTTGTATTTCAGGATATTTGTAAGGTTTTTGTCTTCAAACTGCTGCTGTATGTATGACTAGTTCTTGCTCCTCTCATCCAAAGGCTTTTTTTTAATTTTGTTTAAAATGTTTCACTGTTGAAGCTTGAGATATTAATAAAATCATTCATAGTGATATAGTGACTGGAATGCCTGGAACTTTTTTAGCTATGAATTAATCTGAACATCATTGCAGACCTTAAAATATTCATCATCCAATCAGAATTAAGCATTGAACAGCCCTAAAGTATGATGTTTGGTTGACCACAGACAAGATGTTATACATTTTAGCCAGAATACAAAAGCAACCTTGTCCTGTTTCATTTTGACTTTGTTGCGATTGTGACTAACAGTACTTCTAGGTATTACAACTTTTAATTTTGGCCTGATGTAGATTTGACATATCTGTTGGACTAACAATGATTAAAGTGTAAAATAAGATTTGCCTAAGTAACGTATGAATTAAACTGCTGTCTTCAGCTGTTCTTAATTATTTATAACCACAAAGCACTTTAATGCGCCAATTTTGTCATTATGATTTCAGATATGGAAAATGGGAAATTCCTGATAATTCCTATATATTAAATCATAATGCAGAGTTAAATCATAATGTTTCAGTAATGACTTCCAGCAGCTTTAAATGCCTTTAATGTAAGTTTCGATCATATCAGTATTGCATTGTCGTGATAAGACTTCCTCAGGGTTTAATTTTATGCTTAACATTCTCGCAATGTATATTCACTGCTTTTAACTGGAATTTGCAGGGGCCATAGACCATTGACTGTGCAAGAATAATACATTCAAGGGTTAATAAATTGCAATGTTACACCATAGTAAATGATTATACAGCGGGGAAAATAAGCATTGAACAAGTCACCGTTTTCCTCAGAAAGCATATTTCTTTTTCTTTTTTTTTTTATTATTATTTTTTAGGGGTTTTTCACCTTTTATTGGGATAGGATAGTGGAGGACAGACAGGAAAGCATTGGGAGCAGAGAGAGGGGAAGGATCGGCATAGGATCTCGAGCCGGGAATCGAACTCGGGTCGCCATGAGCACCATGGTGCTATATGTCGGCACACTTAACCACTAGGCTATTGGTGCCGACAGAAAGCATATTTCTAAAGGTGCCGTTGACTCGAAATTTTCCCAAGATGTTGGTAAAAACCAAAGAAATCCATATATGCAAAGACAACAAAACTAATTAGTTTACAAATTAAGTTACGCATAATAAAATGAAATGATGCAGGGAAAAAGAACTGTATTAACCACACATAAAAAATGGAGGTGTAGAAAGGTAGTGAAGGCCCAGACAGCAGCTGAAATTTCTCAGTAGTTCTTCAGTAACCCTCTGCCCTTCATCGTTGTAAATATTATCTGCTTCAGTCCAACATCTACATTAGCAAGACGATGAAACCAGGGTGGACATTTCAGCAAGACAATGATCAAAAACACAGCCAAGGAAACTCTCAAATGCTTTCAGAGAAAGAAAATCAAGCTGTAGAATGGCCCAGCCAATCACCTGACTTAAATCCAATAGAAAATACAAAATTAAGATCAGATTTGTTGGACGAGACCCACAGAACCATCAAGATTTTTACACTGTTGAAGTCTATGAAAAACTCGCACGTAAGCAATGCATGTGACTTTATTCTCCATATGAGAGGCGTCTTTAAGCTGCCATCACCAAAAAAGCCTTTTATATAAAGTATTAAATACATTTCAGTAGTTCAGTACTTCCTCCTTGTGCTTTTTTTAAATTTTTTTTTTATTTTTATGCTTGTATTGTTTGGGTTTTCCCCAAAATCTGATTCAATTCCATGTCAACAGCTCATTTAGAAATCTCAGGAAATAACATGACGTGTTCAATACTTATTTTCCCCGCTGTATGTATGTGTATGTATGTATGTATGTATATATGGATATATGTATATATGTATAATATTAATAACATTTTAATATATATATATATATATATATATATATATATATATAAATATATATTAAAATGTGTAGAAACAATTGTACCTATGCATGTATATACATTTATTTTTTTATTTACGAAACACAAAAAATTACACATTTTACTCATAAATTGTTAGTATATTTAAAAATTGATAATATACGTTTTTGCTGCAATTATATATATATATATATATTTTAACTTTTTACAGTGTAGTTTGTTCAATATAAAAGGGAAAACAGGGTATGAATCAGTGTTGAATATTAGGTTTTGCAGAGTGACATAGTTGTCTCTGCACATTTGGTTGCAAATGGAGAAAGTATAAAAAAACATACTTGACTCCTCTGGCAGCTCTCCATTTTAAATAGTCATTTGTGAGATAACATCTTTTTTTATTGAAGGTTTGCAAATGTCCAGTCAATTTTATTCCACTTCTTTTGCTGAAAGCCTATTGGGGCATTTACATTTTCCCCCATAGTCCTTTAGTGCATGTGTTAATGCATAATGTACATTCATAATATCTTTCATTTCACAGACAATAAAGGGTTTCAGCTTAATGAAGCAGAAAAAGCTGTAGGTGAATTGTAGCACTTTAGTATCAAAGGACAGACTTTGTTATTCAGTACAATTACAGCTACAACTACTTAATACTGCCATTTTAGAACACTGCCATTTCAAGTGTTTATTATTGCAGAGTATAAAGTCTAGTTTTTATACCCAGAATCAGACTGCAAACTTTTAGCATATAGCAACATGTTCCTGTTTTAACTCATTTCTAATAACTGATTTCGTTTACCTTTCCCATGATGACAGCACATAATCTTTAACTTCCGAACCCAAGCACGCTTACGTCATCAATACGGTTTAGTTAAACAGCAAGAGAAGCGCTCTCGCTTAGCACAGTGGAGATTTCTTTAGGTATATCGTTTTAGACGTTTGGGATGCAGTGACACGCAGTCAAATATTTTGCCGAACAGATCCACAACTTTTGACGCTCATAAATGATCATAAAAATCCACGTGTTGCACATATTAGGAGGATTGCTGAAGGTGCAGCTGACGTGCAACGAGGGGTTTGCGTCTTTAATAAACTATGACAGTTCGTGTTCATTGAAAAGTAAGAATGATTAATAAATCCATATGAAACAGTCCCTTAAAAGTGACGTTGTGTCTTCAGTTTTGGGCTTAGGCTCGCTTTACACTCACACTACAACCGTACCGCGCCAAAACCCAACCGAACTGCGCTGAGTATAAAGTCTAGTTTTTATACCCAGAATCAGACTGCAAACTTTTAGCATATAGCAACATGTTCCTGCTTGTATGGTCAACTTTAAAAACTAGGTTCTAGGCGACATGCAAAATTTCTATTTTAAAAATGCTTTCTAATTTCGCAACATTGTGACAAAACAACAACATGTATGTCTACTATGACAAAGATCACCTCAGGTACAGATTATGTGCTTTATTCAGTGTTAAATGCTCTCAACGTGAGTTTAAATACCATTTTACATGACATTTATGCCATACTACTTAACCTTTTTGTACTGTTCAAATTTATTACCCTTTCGTTATGTTCGTGGCTGTTTTTGCCCCATTGACTTCCATTATAATGACATTTTTTGATGCCTCGACAGCATATAATCATGTGTTCTTGATTGTTGGTGGTTTTCCCTGTTGGGAAGAGGTAAAATGTGTTTTTAAAAAAAGTTTCTGGCTTTTATATGGAGTTCTAAGAAGTATTTTGATGTTCTCAGACATATCAAGATAAGTGCGCAAAGGTCTCTTTTACATTCTTACACACAAACTCCATATAAAAGCCAGAAACTAAGCTTTTTTGCACTGCAACTAATGATCAACAGTAAAAATGACAAATTTGACCTCTTCCCAACAGGGAAAACCACCAACAATCAAGAATACATGATTATATGAAGTCAATGAGGCAAAAACAGCCAAACATAACAAAAATGTATTAAATTTGCCCAACTTGTATTGTTACATTTTTTTCTAAATATTTCAAAACATTTTCCCAATATATGTCAATTTAAGATTCGCCAGCAAACATCTTTCCATTTGCTGAAACACAGAGAAAGTTGTGGCCAAATTAAGACTCAAAATCACCCCAGAGTGGATAAAAACATCCCCAAGGATAAAAGCAACGCCAGATCTTGAAAATAAAATAACTAGCAGATGGTTTGAAAATGAAAGTCAGAACTGTGATTCAGTGCACACCAACAACAGCGCTCACTCAGTAGCCTATTAATAATCTTAATGTTATTAATTAGATTAAAAGCCTTTACCATTTCATTGGGAGTGCAGTGGCTGGTATTTCAATGTTTCTGTTATGTCGCGTAATTTTTTGGTGTAGACAGCCAAATTGCTTGTCGCTGAAATCAATTAATGTTGTGAGTTGTTAGGACACGGACAAAACCAGACTTTCCAACGCCTAATTTTTATGGCATTCACTTTTTCCACTTGCAAAATGGATTGTTTTTCTAAATGACAGGTTATCTCCCACTGATAAAACTCAGTTCTGGGAAAATGACTGCTCATGCCCTTTATTCTTGATTGTGCAAGTTTTTTGGGGGCTGTGAATGAACTGATTGCACTACTATTTTGAAACTCACTTTTCCCCTCACTGGTTTGCAGAAATTGGTACCCTGTGGGAATTCAAAACGCTTGCTTCCTGCTTTCCTTCAGGGCGTCTGCGCCAAACACAAAACTCATCGAGTATTTGTTTCCTCTAAAATGTTTGCCGCACACAATACACCCTCAATCCAATGCAAAACAGGGAAGGCTATTTATTATGACATGATTGATTGACCCTGTGTGCTGGATGTGCATTATTTTGCTCTGGCCAGTGCCAATGGAGATGGTAACCGAGCAGGTACAGCTGGAAGATGGCGTCTGCCAAGACTCCAGCAGCTGCTGTCAGCCCTGACATTTCAGAGCCTGCTGTCCATCACTTCTTAATTGTCTTTCTGGCTTCATCGGTGCCCGGCTTGCCGAGCATCAGTCTCTTGCTGTTCTATCACCACCAGAGTAACTGGCACCAGACTGCTGTGTGCTCACAACACCTCTAGAGCATTATGCTGTTTGTTTCAGTGAGGTAATGTGTGTGAAAGGACTGTTTGAATATTGGTGCATGTCAACTGATTTACTGACACTGCCATGAAAAGTATGGCTCTGATACAGTGCATGAATTGCAGTCTGTTAATGCCCTGATATACAGTTATTAGCCCCCTGTATATAACGGAAAGAAGATTTTTTTTTCAACACATTTCTAAACATAATAGTTTTAATAACTAATTTCTAATAACTGATTTCTTTTACCTTTGCCATGATGACAGTACATAATATTTTACTAAATATTTTTTAAGATACTAGTATTCCGCTTAAAGTGACATTTAGGGTGTACTCTCACTAGGCACGGTTGCCTTAAACCGTGCCGAAGCACGGTTGTCACCCCTCCCCTCTCACCCGACAGCCCGCATTCACACAGTGGAGATTTCTTTAGTTATATAGTTTTAGACGTTTTAGATGCAGTGACACGCTGTCAAATATTTTGCCGAACAGATCCACAACTTTTGACGCTCATAAATGATCATAAAAGTCCACGTGTTGCACATGTTAGGAGGATTGCTGAAGGTGCAGCTGACGTGCAACTATGACAGTTCGTGTTCATTGAAATGTAAGAATGATTAATAAATCCATATGAAACAGTCCCTTAAAAGTGACGTCGCATCTTCAGTTTTGGGCTTAGGCTCGCTTTACACTCACACTACAACCGTACCGCGCCAAAACCCAACCGAACTGCGCTCTAGCACACCTCTTCCAACCGGGCCTGGACCGGCCAACTGAACAGCGCCTGGGCCCCGTTCGGAGCATCCACATTTGTCAAACGAACCGGGAAACTTGCTTAGTGTAGCATAGTGTGAGTGCACCCTTAAAGGATTAACTAGGTTAATTAGGCAAATCATTGTATAATGATGGTTTGTTCTGTAGACAATTGAAAATAAAAATTGCTTAAGGGGTTAATAATAAAATTGAATAAAAACTGCTTTCATTCTAGTCAAAATAAAATAAGTAAAACTTTCTTCAGAAGAAAAAAATATTATAGAAAATGCTGTGAAAAATTCTTTGCTCTGTTAAACATCATTTGGGAAATATTTGAAAAAGAGGAAAAAAAATCACAGGAGGGTTAATAATTTTGACTTCAACTGCACTTCAAGCTAAGTTCATTTTCGTTCTTTGTTTGAGAGCAATCGTACAGTTGTGGATAAATCTGTGTAAATCCGTCTTGTTGTTTGACATTGTCACTATTTTGGAAAACTATAGAAATGAATGAGAAGTGGCGGAGCAATATTTTTAACAGTAAATGTTACAGGCAATCACAATATACACCACCAATCTTGTAGTCGATCCCAGTTGTAAGAGCAACAAATACTTGACTTCTAGTTGATCATTTGGAAAAGTGGCAGAAGGTAGATTTTTCCAATTAATCATCTGTTGAACTGCATCCCAATCATCACAAATACAGCAGAAGGCCTATTGGAACCTGCATGGACCCAAGATTCTCACAGAAATCAGTTGGGTGAAGGAAAAATCATGGTTTGGGGTTACATTCAGTATGGGGGCGTGCGAGAGATCTGCAGAGTGGATGGCAACATCAACAGCCTGAGGTATCAAGACATTTGTGCTGCCCATTATATTAAAAACCACAGAAGAGGGCAAATTCTTCAGCAGGATAGCGCTCCTTCTCATACTTCAGCCTCCACATCAAAGTTCTTGAAAGCAAAGAAGGCGAAGGTGCTCCAGGATTGGCCAGCCCAGTCACCAGACATGAACATTATTGAGCATTATCATACACAATATTAATTGTTTTTCCACTGCACTATGACTTTATATTCTATACTGTACATTATTTCTGTTCAGTGACCAGACTTTTGTCTGAGCAAAGTCAGACCTTACTGTCCTAATGAAATAATAAAAAATCAAGGCATGATCATAATTTATTTTGGTAAAATAAACATAATCTTTGCTTATTCATATAAGCCACTTCTGATACCAGATGATTAACTAGAAAAACTCAACTGTTGCAAGTATTAAAGACTTTCAGGTCTACATGAATACTTTAGTTATGAATGTTGAAGCAGGTTTGGAGCTAAACTTTTTTTTTTTTTTTTTTACATTATGATATAATTGAAGTTTATAAATGAACAGTATTTTAACATTTAAAAGCATTGCTTAGACAGCATCCTGTGATGTTTCTGGTTAAAAGTAAGCACTAATGAGTTTAAAAGCAGTGTTTGAGTGTCTACAGATCATAACTCCACGTCTACATTTCAACATGAGGTTACTTTGTTCCTTTGCAAAACATTGTGAGTACCTACTTTAAGTCGCTACATACTGAGTTGCTCTTAATTTGTTTTTCATTTCGTTCTCTTCAAAGGTGTGGAAACGTTCAGGAGCCTGGTTCTACAAAGCCTTGCCCAAGCATATTCGTCCCATTAAGGATTCAATTCTAGATAACAGGAAGCCGGTAATAGAAAGAGGAGAGCAGCTGCCGGTGGCCAGGAGTGCACCAATCAGCTACACGTGGGCTCAAAGCAAAGGTTAGGTGCTATTCTATTCTATTCTATTCTATTCTATTCTATTCTATTCTATTCTATTCTATTCTATTCACTGTGGAAAACTGATATTTTTATGATTGGATCATAAAACATGGTTGAGCTCAATGAGAAACCTGGTGATACGAGTGCATCATAATATCAGAAAATGCCGTAATGTGTATGGTCAAAGTCTTTTTAAGGCAAGACATTTCACTCGGCAGCCTTCTTTGAAGCACCTCTCAGGCATTCTGTTTGAATGGGAAAACATCAAATTCTCCAAAACTCCCATGCTTATTATTAAATTTCATATTTGGAATTACCAATAAAATGTAACAACAACTATCTCTTAAATTTTGTTTCTAAATGTTTGAATCAAGTTGCCCAAGCTAATGCGAATGCGCTCTACAGGGGAACGAGATCACGACACCAACTTCATTTATAGTTTTTAGAGGACGCAATCAGTGTCATCCTGTGAAACTATGCCTCTACCATATCGTTGTCAAAAATATCGAGTTCATGGACAGTGGTGAAGAACCGATGAACCGATGGCCTGCACGGCCAATCACAGTAATTTCTGTTGAGCACGTGAACACAGTGGCCAATCAGTGGTGTTTAAGAACATGCTCAACAGTGCTCAAATGTTGTGGGGAGATAGATGTTTTTAAAATTTCAGTACCGATTGGTACCAAACTCGATTTTTTTCATAACTAAAACTTTTTGACAACCCTACTGTAACATAGTAATCAATAACTTACATGTTGCATAATTTCCAACTTGGTCTCGATGGCAAATCTCCTCTCAAAATGACAGTGGCCATCTTTGTTTAAAAATTTGTGACCGTTCAAGTGGTTTCCGTCATGTGATTTGCATTTGATTGTTGCAGGCGGGAATTCATGAGGTCATGAGATGAGACATTTCATTTAGATTACAAAACCAGAGAAGATTTGTTTACAAGTGTAGTTGATTCCTTTAATATTAGAGATTTCGAGCTTTACACAGCTATATTTGTAGTATCTGTGAGGCAAGTATTTGCTGAGATTTCAGCACGTTTTGCTGACCTAACAATAAATCTGTCATAAAGATTGGGAATCCCTCAATGCAAGCGGAATAGGCTAAAAACTCTTTTATTCCAGTGTCTATCAGACTATTGAACACTAATGCGTATGTCTGTGTATGTGTTTTATGTGTATTTTTTAAATTCTTTACAGTATCAGGCTATGCTGAAATACTCATGAGCCCACCAAAAATTTCCCCTTTAGGGGACAATAAAGTATATAAACAAACAAACAAACACACGCCTGGACCGAGCGCTTCCCCCAGAGAATCATCAGTCTAAAGCGATCGATGATTGGCTTCTTGACTGGAAGGCTGGGCTTCCTCCTCCAGAGCAGCCATGTTGACCATTACACTCTTCCCCATTTAAAACTATACTAAACTATATTTTGTGTGTATTATATTGCTGATTTAAACTATATGATTTATGATATTGAGTTTGTTTTATCCAATAGTCAGCTTAATGTATTTATAAGGTATAATTCACCCAATTATATCAATTAGATCTTCAGTGGAGTCCAGCGCTGTACAGTGTGATGTGCTGCACATGCTACATGTATGTAAACATCAAGATATTTTTGTGCAATACAATTTATTGTGTATGAGACACAGCTGCTTGTTTGTTTGAGGATGATAGATGGCGCACACACAAACACATCTCATTCAGTGTCCTTCAAAATACTAAATATATGAGCGCAATTTGATTTACTGACTTCTGCCTGCTGCCAAATCCTGTCATTATATATGAAAAGAAGATTAATTGTGCAGTTAGAAGTAGAACTCTTACTTTTAAAGAGAGCTCTTATTTCATGCTTTTTTTGTACACAATCCACTCATAATTTGTAGAAAAGTTTTATTTGTCATGCACAGGAACAACTTCCAAATAAATGTTTGGAGTTTGGAGTGACAGGCACATTTATTAAGCAAGCGATACTGAAGAATTCATCTGAGAGTCTGCTGAAATTGCTATGATTGACAGTGATCACTGCAAAGACACCTGACACAAATAAATGTCAAAACAAACCTGTTCTTAAAGTGTTTAGTGTAAATCCAGGCTTATTGATCTTCAACAGGAGAATAGACACGAAAGAAAGTTTCTGTGCAATATGTATAGTAAAACATTTTTTTACATTAGGTTTTCAATGCAATCTAAATGATAAGTTACAGTTTTAGCATTCCTAATTAACTTATTTAATGTGTTTTGTAGTTTCAAGTAAATATAATGAGTAATCTGGCTGTTAGGCTATTGGGTATATTGTTTATTTAAATTTTTTTGTGTTCATCTAAATTGCATTCAATTTTGTGACTTTTCTTGCAATTTACACTTCAGTGTAAATAAAACAAAAACATAATAAATATATATATATATATTTTTATTGTTATTTTTAATTAATTAATGTGTGTGTGTGTGTGT
>CAIGQW010054063.1:4490240-4502381 GCA_903798125.1 Danio choprae | reverse complement strand
TGTAATTTTTAATTAATTAATTATTATATTTATGTATTTATTTTAATTATTGCAAATGTGAAATTAAAAATTGTTTTCACCAGGTGCCAGAAATCATCCACTAATGCATGTATAAAAGCAGTTCTTTTTTGTTGTAGTCCACAGTGTGCTTCAGTTGTCAGTTAGCTCAAGTTGCAACCCAGGCTCATTCTGAAAATGTACCGTTATATACATTTCTGAAGAGCACCAAATACGTCCCAGGAGCTACGTTTTTTTGCAGTTTTTGTTTTCGCAAATCCACCAGAGGCCGCTGTGTATGCTTTTTCAGATCTCAAATTTCTCTTGCGAGTGCCATTCGCGCCTTCTGTTCTCATGTAAATCCACCAGAGGCCGCTGTCGAGTGACTGACCGATCGACTGACCCACCCTCCTCCTTCCCTAAACCCAACCAATAGTGTTTTCAAAAGCACCGATTGACCCACCCACCCACTTCCCTAAACCCAACTGACAGTTTTAAATAGCAATCCAGAAAAAGAAAAGCCCTCACCTGATTTTTACAACATTGTCGTATTTTACCACATTTTCACTTTGTTATTTACTTTATTATTTTTTGGCTTTTGTTTTTGTCTTACCTCCTTTCTGGAACCGTTCTTTGCCAGACTCTAACCCTCGTTGTCTTGGTCAACTCCTCTCTGCGTCTCAAGTCCGCCGACATAGATGGCGAGCTACTGGACAAACTGGTAACAGCGGGAAAGCGGTCCATATGGAGGTAAGCGGTCAGCTGGTAATCGCGAAAAGGAAAGGTGTCATACCGCCCCCGTAGCGTTCGTTTTAAAGACGAAATGCAGCCATACGTACTTCTGGCTACATAATTCGCGATCTCCAGAAGTGTAGGGGTACGTTTTCAGAATGAGCCTATGTTGTCAATTTGCATGGAACCTAGAATATTAGGCAGGATTAAAAATATTAATGAAATGTGAAAAATATTAAATGCTCAACTAAAATAGCTATTTGTTTTGTTTAAGATGGTAAAACATTAGATACACTCTACTGTTATGCGTATACCCACCTCACTGCTACTTTAAGCTACAGTTGTATTCCCTTTTGTAATTAGATCATTGCAGCAGTTATCAAAATATACTGGCGAGGCTGTAGATCTAAAGGTCAGTTAGCTAATTAATGCACCCCTTAGTTATTTCTGTACTTAAGATGGGACATCCCATTTTCCACCAGCGGTGCTATTAATGAGCTCAGCCGTCTTAAAGTGACCCCATTTAACCCTTCTCCAAATAAATACTCGCTCTAACATCCATTTCAAGCTAGAAACACTTCTAGCTTCCAGGCGCAGTTCTGCTTAACCTTGCAGAAATGCATTTAAGGCAGAATGAAAAGTGAAATGTATGTAAAAAATAAAATAAAATAAACTCACCACGACATGAATTAAACAGGCCCATCTGCAGTGTGTGATAAGCTTACTTATCAGAAGAATTAAGCAGTTGAAAGTAGTCCCACAGCATGTGAACCAGCATCCCTCAAAGACAGTAAAAGACGCTCAAGGGACCAATATAACATTATTTTATTACACACAATAAAGTGTGCGACCCATCAGAGTTTACAGTCACACACTTTCTCATGCATTTGATTATCTCCGACATGCAAATAAGATGCATCAATTCCACATATGTCGCTTCTTTGTAGCTTTATCATAAATAAAGCAGTTCGCATCCACAGGCACGCATCTGTTCGCATGTTCCTGCGCTGCTATTGATATGTGGATGGCATACGATTATCCTTTTTGCTTTTGCTTTTTTTTTTTATTAAACCAACCGTAGAGCAACAAAAGCTTAGTAGCATCCACTCATGCTTGATAGTGATAGCCGTATGAGGTGCATTAGTGTCGTAGGGGTGGACACCTTTTCTGATTGTGTGCTTTTAAAGGATGACTGAATAAATGAGCTCTGAAAGGCTTTTGCTGTGGACTAACGTGAAGTAATTCCTCCATGCCAGCTGCTGCTGTACTGCATGAGTGTATTAGAGGCTGTTACTGAATGAAACATGATAAAAGTGCACAGGTTGATCTAGCTTTCTCTTATTGATGCTCTGATCATGTACACTCTTACAAAAAAACAGCTTTGGATGTTTTGGTAGCGTTTGAGATTTAAACTGTATGCTGTATGTATAGTTTTGACTCTTCTAAAGCATAAACGTACCATAATACTGTATGTGTGCAGATATTTCAGAAAGTAAGTTATCATACTAGTTTATCTGAAAAAAACAGTTATTCTGGTTGCAGTATTACTGCTGCAATAACGTATGTAGATTGTAAAAAAGGCTGGGTCGTCCCAACACAAATTGATTAAGTAAACTTAATTGTTTTTACAAATTTAAGTGGATTGAACATAAAACATTTAAGTTATGCCCAAAAACTTCCCAAGAATTGTGTTAATTCAGCTCATTTTAAATATGTAGCTTAAACAAGCAGCAAAAATGAATTTTTGAGTGTAGCCACGGCCGATAATGCAAGTACACTGTAAAAAATACAGGGTTCCACACAGTTCATTCATGTTGTCTCAACACAAATTAAGTTAACTTTAATAATAAACAAATTTAAGTGGATTGAGCATAAAACAATTACGTTGTCCCAAACACTTTTTAGACACATACGCTTATTTAAAACATACTTTACATGCCAATTTGCACATAATAGCTGCACATATAACGTTGTATATAGTAATATACCTGTACATACACTTGTCCATTTGCATATTTGCATTCACTACTTACTTCTATTTTTAAAATATATTTATTATCTGTTTTTTGTCCTGTCTCTGTAATTCTATTGCACTGTAGAAGCTTCTGTCACGAAAGCAAATTCCTCGTATGTGTGAACATACCTGGCAATAATGCTCTTTCTGATTCTGATTCTGAAAACAATCTCAAGAATTGTGTTTTTTTCAGCTAAATTTAAAGAAGTTCTAAAAATACACATGAGGTGGTTTTTAATTACCAAATAATGCATACGTATTACATATTACAATTGCAAACCTTAGCGGATCAACTTGCAGTATAAGCTTGATCGTGAGGCAGACTCGCTCCTGTTGGTGTCATCAATCTGGCAACCTGCATGTGGGAGTCGTCATCAGTGTGTGGCCAGGTGAAACAAAAACTATCCATTATTATTAACCACTAGCTGTAAATTCCACAGCACATACTGTTTCCTCCGGGTGTTCCGGTTTCCCCCACAGTCCAAAGACATGTGGTATAGGTGAATTGAATAAACTAAAATGGCCGTAATGTATGTGTGTGCATGAGAGTGTTTATGGGTGTTTCCCAGTACTGGGTTGCAGCTGAAAGGGCATCCGCTGTATAAAAAACATATGCTGGATAAATTGGCGGTTCATTTCGCTGTGGCGACCCCTGATAAATAAAGGGACTAAGCCGAAGAAAAATAAATGAATGAATGAATGAACTTAATGTTTACAATGCAAATCCATTTATATCCACTTATTTGGTGAACAAAGCAAGTCTCTCATATAATACATCTACTAAAAGCCAGAAAATATTACTTTACAAACTGTATTGTAAATAAATCAAATGAACATTTTCATATTAGTCAATAATATTACTGAGATTAATTAAAAAAATGAATCAATATACATTTACACACATTTACACAACTAAATAAATAGACTCAATGATGGGCTAAAAATCTGTGGATTTATATGCACGCAGATTCTGTGTGGGCCTGTGTGGGCCAATACAGCAAAAATACTGTATTTACATTTGCAACTATGTATTTACAGTTTTGTATATCTTTACTGTAAAATATACAGTAATTTTCACAATGCAACTTTAAAATAGAGTAGCACACTGCATAACTGTCCAACAGTAAAATACAGTTCATATTACAGTTAAATACTGTGTAATTTACAAAAATCGACAACATTGTAGAAATCAGACAGCTAGTGTCGTGTTAAAATATACAACATTTTTCACAATGCAACTTTAAAATACAGTAACATACTGCATAACTGTAATACAGTTCATATTACAGTTAAATACTGTGTAATTTACAAAATAAACGTTAACAGTGTTGTAAGACTTTGTTTTTTAAAATAAAGTTTAGATTGGCTGTACTGTTCAGACAACAATGGGAGAATAGTAAAACCAACATCACAAAGAATCAAAACAAAGTCATGAATTGTCTTCTTCCTGATTTATTTTATTTTATTTATTTGCCATATCGCCAACCGCTTGCTTGAAAGAATGGTTAACTTTTGAGTTCTTCAGTTGCAGCCTTGCAGTTAAAAAAAAAGCTCTTTTCGTGTAGCAATACTGCTAAATCCCTGTAAAATTGCCTGACTGACTTTTTTCCAGTAAATACACAAATGTGCTGCACACACCAGCAGTGGCATGTCGTCTATTTAACCGGTTAGACATCATTCAAACATCAGTACCAAAATACTGGTAACTCTGTGATGTCAATCATTAGAAATTACCTTTAAAAGCTTCGCTGTTTTCTTTATCCACAATGGATGAGGTGAAAGCACTTTAGATTCACTTTATGTCCAATTTGATAAAGTTCTGAGTGACAGGTGAGGACACATAATAGTTTTCACAGATACATAATAGTTTCTAATAGCACTACAGTTACAGTATTACACTCTTAGATAACATTGACGGTGTGAGGATGAGTGGGATGAGGTTCTTCAGCTTTTTACAACCTTTTTGATTCTTGTCATAGGATTAGAGTTCATAAAGAACCATGTTCTGAAAGTGCTTTAACTGTATGATCTTAATGGTGTTACACATTTAGTTTCATTGATATTATTATTATTATTGATATTATGTGTTATTTATTGATATATTCATTAATTAATTTTCCTTCGGGTTAGTTCCTTATTTATCAGGGGTCACCACAGCAGAATGAACTCCCAACTATGCGAGCATATGTTTTAGGCAGCAGATGCCCTTCCAGCCACAATCCAGTACTGGAAAACACCCTTACACATTCATTCACACACACACTCATACACTACAGCCAATTTAGTTTATTCAATTCACCTATACCGCATGTCTTTGGACTGTGGGGGAAACCGGAACACCTAAAGGAAACCCACACGAACACACAGAAATGCCAACTGGCCCAGCCGGGACTGGAACCTGCGACCATCTTGCTGAGAAGTAACAGTGCTACCACCGTGCCGCCTTTATTAATATATGTTATTTATTAAGTTATCTCAACATTATTAGCCCTTCTGTGAATTTGTTATTATTTTTCAGATATTACTCAAATAATTTTTTGCAGAGTATTTTTAAACACGTTTAAACATAAATGGGTTTAAAATAATTTATGATAATTCATTTACTTTATCTTTGACATAATGATGGTGCTGGTTATTCTGCAAGATAATAATGTTCAGGTTAAAGTGCCGTTTTAAGTCTTAACTAGGTTATAATTATGTTAACTCGCGTCATTGGCAAGTCATTGGACTCTCTCTTTTGGTTAAATAACAATAAAGAACATACCCAAGAGTTAGGTGTGCTTTTTTGATGTGAACTTGAATACATTAATAAATGGCTACTGACAATGAACATGAATGAATATTTGAAAGTCCACGAGTATAAAACCCCAGTGGGCCAATCAGAGGACAAAACAAACGGTGACTAGACTCACGGGCCATGCCCTCCGCATTTACATCTATGCCTACTTTAGGTCATTCATCCGGACCTGACGAGTAGCTGACGTCATCAAGAGAACACAACCCATATGCAGCTCTGGGATCATAAAAAAAAAGCTCAGAGATCATTAATATGGACACCTCAGGCTGTGTTTAATAAGCCAAACGTTTTCTAGAGAGACAACAGTGATAATTTTCCTACCTTAGTTATTTTAAGCATATGTTTCACTTACTATGTTACTGGGCAACGACTGCATGAGACATGTTTCAAACTCACCTCAGGACGCAGAATCCAAGATTTACAGTTTACACATTTATTCATCTCTACTCCGAAGAGGCATAAGGTGTGTTTAATTACATCTTTTGGTAATTTATCGTGTTTATTGTGAAATTTAATGTGTATGTTTCAACAATTGAATCTGCTGAATCATGTCAAATCACTCAGCTCAAATGTCATGTTTATGCAGAGGTTGATATTATTTCCTGGCTGTGTTTTCTTTGACTGTAGCTTCAAAATGCAACGCTATACATATCTATCACTGTCTTTTGTCAAGTTTATTTATAATTTAGCCTTTATCCACAACAGATCTGGTGAGCAAAATAGGACAACGCTACTCTGATGGGTGTATATTTGTTCGTGTTCAGCGTACATCATGCTCTGTGTGTGGTTTTGTAAGAGCAGCACTACAGAGCCGAGCTCAATAATATTTACGACCCGAACCATATATGGTCAATCATAGACCTTCTGATTCTGTGGGTATTTTATGGAGTGATACATTCGTTTAAACCATTTCTGGAGTTTTTTTTTACTTACCGAAGCCATAAACCTACTATGTAGATATCAAAGAACAAATTGAACTTATTAAACCAATGCAGTATATGGCACTTTTAAAATTCTAATGGCAGTTGGCACAAATGACATTTGATATACATTTTTCTTTACTTGAGGTTGCCTAAAATGTCTTTGTGATGGCAAAAATGTGCTTTCTGTTTAATTCTCATTAGATAGATGGCAGTGAAAGCAAAGTCCAATGTGAAATGCTGCACTGCTACAGTTCCTGTCTTGCATACACCACAGATTGTAACTTGTACACCGTTATTTATCATGTGAGGTCAATGTGACCCCGTGTTACCACACAGGATCTTCAGAACATCCACAGAAAAGTGTTAAATCACCAGTACATGCTGTAGATGTAAGCCATTGACATGAACTATAATGAAACATTCTTTGTGGAATAATGAAAAAGCTAAACCTCAGTTTGTGCAGTTAATCTATCTAGTGTTTGTGTGTGAGTGACTCAACACTCTGTAAATGTTTCTTTTTGTGGAAAAAGTGCAATAACCCTCTTGAAAAATACTAAATCGCTTATTGATCTAGTTGAAAAATGATCAAATATAGCACATTTACTCTGGTGTTTTAAAGCCAGTGGTTTAAGACCTGTTTGGTAGAATATTAGAACAAATAGCAGAGGCCGAGATTAGTATATTTGAAGAAACGTTCCAGGTTTAATAAGACTTAAGCTCTATTTGCATCTCTGGCTCAGCATAGATTAAATTGCCACAAAATTCTTTTCACTCATCCCTCAGTTTGTAAATGTAAAGGAAACCACATTGGATCGGAATTGAGAAAAGGGTCTTAACAAAATGCAAGGTTAACATTTCGTCTATCGTAGCAAGCTGACAGATCTGCACAGCTTAACTGGCATTGATTCTGGAATTCTTTAAGCCTGACGGGTAAAAATCATCTCTTTTGAACAAGTGTGATAAAGCTGTGTAGATACATTTCTTTTTCAAATATTTCCCAAATTATGTTTAACAGGGGTGGTGTGGTGGCGCAGTGGGTAGCGCTGTCACCTCACAGCAAGAAGGTCGCTGGTTCGAGCTTCGGCTGGGTCAGTTGGCATTTCTGTGTGGAGTTTGCATGTTCTCCCCGTGTTCGTGTGGGTTTCCTCCGGGTGCTCCGGGTTCCTCCACAAGTCCAAAGACATGCACTATAGGTGAATTGGGTAAGCTAAATTGTCCATAGAGTATATGTGTGTGAATGAGAGTGTATGGGTGTTTCCCAGTGATGGGTTGCAGCTGGAAGGGCATCCGCTGTGTAAAACATATGCTGGATAAGTTGGCGGTTCATTCCGCTGTGGCGACCTAATTAATAAAGGGTCTAAGCTGATATAAAAATGAATGAATGAATGAATGATGTTAACGGAGCAAGGAACTTTTCACAGTATTTCCTATATTTTTTTCTCCTGAAGAAAATTTTATTTGTTTTATTTCAGCTAGAATGAAAGGAAAATCGTCTATACGTAGATTGTTAGGGTACCATCAACAGTTTTCTTAGAGGATGACAAGCTGACAAAACATTGCTGCAACTCTGATACAAGTTTTTTTATGGAGAAAATTAAAAAGCACTGGGTGTTTGTCTGAGATAATTAAACTACTGAAATGGATATATTCCAAACAATGTATAAAGCTGATCGTCAGTTCTTGTCACGCAATACTGAAAACTTGAGATGTTTTTTAACTGGGTGCTGAGTGCGCGTCGCTCCCAATATGCATTCCTCCATTGGAAAGTACTAACTTGTGCGATATGTGAAATGTGAACGGCTGCCGATATGGAAATTCCGAACTCCATTGGAAATTACGAACTTGTGCGATATGTGAACGGTCGCCGTCATTTGCGATCACAGCAGTTGATCTTCTTCTTGCACAGACATGCTGGGTTCACCTGATTTGTTGACAAATGAGTTGCCGATCCATTCCTTGGCAGTTCGTGGGTCCTTTACTGGGTCTTTTTCTCTTCGCAAAAAAAATTTCCAAAGGCGTCTGTTTCTTACACAATTTGCTAGCTTGTGGGTTAATTTTTGGCGCTCAAGTGACCGAGATGTAACCGAGAGAATACAGTCATTTTTCACAATAAAAGATTTTTCAAAATAAAAGATCGTTCAGACTCAGGCCCAGGGGTTAGGGACCACTGGTCTAAGAAACAAAACCGTCCTTATACAATGACTTGCCTAATTATCCTAACTTACCTAATTAACCTAGTTAAGCCTTAAAAATGTTACTTTAAGCTGAATACTAGTATCTTAAAAAATATCTACTAAAATATTTTGTAAAAATATTTTGTCATCATGGCAAAGATAAAATAAAGGAGTTATTAAAACTATTAGGTTTAGAAATGTGTTGAAGAAATAATCTCTCCGTTAAACAGAAATTGGGGAAAAAAATATACAGGGGGGGCTAATAATTCTGACTTTAGACTGAATATCTTTCTATCCAGCTGATGGTTAGATTTGGGTAACGTTTCACTCACTGTAATGTGATTGGACATGCGGGTGAAGCACTTCCTGTCCCAGAATAACTGGGGGACACGAGAGAAAGGAGATAATTATCAAAAAATTCGACTTCAGATTTTAACAGTGATTTCCTAACTTCTGCTTGACACAGTTTTGTTTTTACAGCCATCCATTGTAATGCAAATAATCTTCCAATAACTACTCTGGCGCTTTACAGATAGTGTCTCCGCCATGAGCCTTATAGCATCAAACACACAGAACCAAAATCTGCTGGCGAAAAAACCCCCCCCTAAAAATCCAGATAACACATCTACATCTTCAGCAGTTTCTTTCTTCATCAGCATCGATCCTTTCCCTTGGGCTCTGTCTGCTGGATTAATTTCTATATGCATTAATTCTGGTGGGTTAATAAGGCTAAATGTATGTAAATTTTTATAATACAACTCATTGGACTTTCATGGAAATTCGGCATCTGGCAGCCATAGCAGATTTGGGATGATAATGTGCTGGTCGGACGGGTAATGAGCTCCTATTTAGAATAACTGATCACAGGGGAGTCTGAGATACAGCGGTCATTCCCATTTGCCGGAGAAGACTTGACCTCTTTGGCAAGGGGCTTTTATTGAGGGGCTTTTCAGTTCGGTGAGTTCCACATCAATTTTTGTTTCTAATGACATTTTTGTTTGGAGACCAACAGAGATTTAACAAGAGAGAATATCTAGTTCAGTTATGAGACTCTAATGCTGTATCTGAAATCGCCCCCTTACACTCTTAAAGGGATAGTTCACCCACAAATGAATATTCTGTCATTATTTACTCATACTTTACTTGTTTCCCACCTTTTTCTTTCTTCTATGGAACACAAAAGAAGGTATTTTGAAGAAAGCTAGAAACCTATAACCATTGGCTTCCATAGTATTTGTTTTTCCTACAATGGAAGTCAATGGTGACAGGTTTTCAGCATTATTCAAAATATCTTCTTTATATTGTTCAGCATAATAAAGAAACTCATAAAGGTTTGGAATCACTTGAGGGTGAGTAAATAGTGAGTACATTTTCATTTTAGGGTGAAATATCCCTTTAAGTGCACTCTTTGAGGAATGACAAGTGTACAACCGATGTACACTCAACACCCGTGAGAACAAATATTCATTTACATATTTACTTGATAAGATTATTTGTTTTTTGTATTTAGTATTTCTTTGTTTATCAGGGACCGAGCACCTACGGTGCGTTTGTGTTGTCTATTCTTCTCCGGAATGAATCGCGATTTTGAGGGTCTAAACATGCACGAAACTTTGCACATGCCCCAGAAGTGTTGAAAATGTACGTCTGTTATAGGTTTCGGAAGTGGGTGTGGCAAAATGACTCGACAGCGCCACCTATGCACATTTGACAGACTGGCCCCAGAGCTACGTACATGAGCTTTTGTACATTCACGCACATGTACAAAAATTGGCACACACATCAAACATGGCAAAACCTACAAAAAAGTCTCTTGGAGCGAATTCTCAAACCCAACATGAAGTCGGATATTTTTAACTTCCTCTGGCGAAAAAGTGCAGTTTTTCCCCATTTCCAGGCGAGGTATTTGAACGAACTCCTCCTAGAGAGTTCATCCGATCAACACCAAAATTGGGTATTGTGAACTAAAGGCCTTGGCGATGTTAAATTGCGAAGATCTAGAGTTTTCATTGAAGGGCGTGTCCTTGGCGGCCTCACAAACTTTGACGCTTTGCCACGAAACAGGAAGTTGTTATAATTCAGTCATACATTGTCTGATCTGATTCAAAATCCATATATTTGATAACAGTCCTGACCTGAACACGTTTACATGCCAATAACCAGATACAGGTATAGCGCCACCAGCTGGCAACAGGAAGTGGCATGTTTTACAGTGTAACAAACTCCTCCTACAAATTTTATTACATCTAATCCATGTTCCATTAGTTTAGTCCAAAGGCCTTTGTGATGTTAAATTGTGAAGATCTAAAGTTTTCGTCGAGAGGCGTGTCCATGGCGGATTGAGAGTGCAATGCTTCGCCATGGAGGAGGAAGCACTTATAACTCAACCAAACAATATCTGATCTGCCTAAAAATGCACAGGTTCGATGAGATTCCTCTCCTGAAGACATCTACATGCCAATATTGAGTCTCAGTCATAGCGCCACCTGCTGACAGAAGGAAGTTTGGTATAAATCAGTGATTTTCTCAGGTAATTTAATATATCGGCTTAAAGTATTATTGTCCGCTGTTCTCTGTCATCCTGAGGCCATCGAGTGGCGGTGAGCCCGAGTGTGAGGTCCCTTTCATCGCTGCTTGCAGCTTTAATTTTTTCTTTGTATTTTTATGCATGTATTTTCTTTCTTTATTTGTTTAAATATGCTCTCTGGTGGTTTATGTTCGTTTTTAGGCATGCAAAAGAGACAGGTAGCTCCTAATTGAGTGTACATGAGTGAATGGCAAAGAATAAGCAAGAAATAAATAGTTTATTTTCAGAATTTACATATACAGGAATGACATATGGGTGGTATTTTATTTGTTTGTTTGGAATTATAAGGGAATTTATGCTTATTTATTTGTATTTGTATGTGAATAACCCCTCTGTTATTTATAAGTGGTGTGGTCCCACTAATATTGTTATGTTCACACCCTGTGTTTGTTTATTTCTGGTAAGTTCTGTGACGCCCCGTCTCCTTAGTTACCCAGTTTGTTACTATGATTAGTTTGTTGCCTGATTGTTTCCCTGCACTAGTTTGTCTTTCCCTTTCGTTGTCTGTTGTTGTTGTTTTTTTGTTGCTCCCATGATGCCCGTGTGTTCCCTGGTTTGTTTTGCTTTGTTTTAGTTTTGTTTTGTTATAGTATTTCAATAAATGTATGTTAAATGCTGCTTTTGGATCCTTACCTTGTTTTTCTTTTCCACTCTACACAACGGACCGTAACAAATATAAAGGCCATTTTTTGTTTGTTTGGGTATTTTAGTTTTTTATTTTATTTAATTTTATTTTTGGGGGGGATGCTCTTAACGTCTGTGCCCCAAATACTCAATTTCCGTTAAAATTATCTATTGCTTTAACTGTTTTTGTATGCCCCAATGTTTGTTATGTTTTGTTTTGTATTGTTTGAAAATTAAAAAGAGGTTTTTATTTATTTATTTATTTATTTATTTATTTATTTATTTATTTATTT
>CAIGQW010054063.1:4463949-4488165 GCA_903798125.1 Danio choprae | reverse complement strand
ATATATATATATATATATATATATATTAAATCGATGTTTCAATGTTAAGGCCAGGACACCGAGCTGACGCTGTGTTGTTGGCTTGCTTCTGGACCCGTCATGACCAAACAGCTGTGTGAGCACACTAAACTGACAGCAGCCAATGTATCCAAGCATTCTCAGCCTGCTTGAGGAGATTTGACTTTCCGCACCTGCAGGTGGCAGTAATCTGTTTTGTTGTTCCACAAAAGGAAACTGAACTTCCGACACGCATGTGCAAAACATAAACAAAGCAGCATTTACTGCCTTTTTCAGTTATCATTATAAGTTATGGTCACTCACCATGGAGGGATTTGCTTGTGCAAAAATGTCTAATAGTCTAATAATCCATATTGTTTGCAAATATTCTAGAAATGTAGCAAAATTACAGCCAGGTTTTTTTTGTTTCTTCTTGACTTTAATTGTTTACTTGCTACATCACTTTGTTCTTGTGCTCTGATTCGTTGCTGAATAACCATTCAAAGCACTTTCTTCAGGCATTGCTTGATGTCGATTTTATATGCCAAATTGAGCCAATTCACTTAAACGTTAACCCAACGTAAGGCGACGTGGAATACACTAAACCATCCAGACGGACCAATGTTGATGAATGGCTGACCGTCGGCTTGGTGTGTTCCGGCCTTTAAATAATGTTGTTGTTGTTGTTGTTGTTTTTTCAATGATCTGATTGTTTTGCTATTTGATCAGTTCTGAAAAACATGGCATCAGATGAATCCTACCTCAAAATCATAATCCAAAAAGTACAGCCATAATTGTGTCTAGTAACTTCTGTTGTATTACGTTTTTTTTTTGCTTTTGTTTCTGTGAACTAAACTACTGCTACCATTCTCACAGGAATTATTGGGATCACCTAAGCAAATGTCTTTCATAAACCGTATATTATTGTTAAAGAAAGACTGAGCTAAAGATACACAAAGTGATGGACTCCTCATTCATTTTACCCACTCAATGACTGTAGCCCTGTGGATGCCTGTCTCTGTTTGATTGAAAGTAAACAATCACCTCATATTTGCAGAGACCTTTAACTTTAAGGCTAGTGACATTTCAGAAGCCTAGAGTAGTGTACTGCAGCCTCTGGTTGAGGTTAGTTTTTCTTTATTCCGTCATCTGGACTTGTCTGTCATTGCTAGTAACATAACGTACAATATCAAGTCAAGTTGAGATTTATTGTAATTCCGCTACATGTGGGAACATAAAGTGGAATGAAATGTCATGTCTCGCTGGTCCACGGTGCTACATAAACATAAATCAGAAATATGAACAAAAACACTAGACGTTTAAACCTATAAATAACTTACTAACATACTAGAGTGGTAATCTAGCTATACTCACTACTAACTATACTTATCTATACACTTAACCTAAGATGGACTATACAAGTAATTTTACATGAGGTATTTAAGGTTGAAAAAAAGTGGCATGATTTGTGGTGAATTCTCAATGAAGGTTGGGATTATAATACTCTAGTGTGTTTTCTATTTCTTTTGATTTTCTTTTTTGTTGCTGTTGTGTAAATGTTTTGCCTGGAAACCTTAGTGGATTTTAAATCATCTTGGCAACTAGATTATGGTGGAATATTATCGATTCATTAGCAGGATAATTGTTTTTTTTCTCTTCATTTTGTCTGATCAGGATCTCACTAACCTTGCTGTAAGTCCAGTGTTGATTTCCTTCTCATACGCACTTGTAAACACAGCTTTGTTTCCCGACATTTTGTCTCAATAATTACAATGTTTAATCATCTGTTAATTTAGTATACAAACTGTAAATTTTTTACAAGCTAAATTTTTACCCAATTTGACATATTACATTATCAATACTGGTCATCATTATCTGATTCTCCTTTTCATGATGTAAAGCACATTCACTTTGTAACTATGAAACCACACTGCTGTAGCACATGCATGAGACATAATCTAATAATAACCATAGGCTTCCCGTGGAATATGTTTTATTGATGGTAGTATGTGTCTGTAATTTCTCAATATATTCCTCCATATCAATGGTACCTTTGCACACATTTTCCAGTCACGCCGTTAGCTCTGCTGCTCCCCAATGACAACCGTTTGCTTTTACATTTGTCGCTCATGAAACAATGGATGGCTCCTTTGGACTTGAAGACTGAGAAGTTCATAGCTATTATATGGTTAGCAATAGCCCAGAAACAAGCTGAAATATGGACTCCTCTGACCCCAGCACACATTTCTGCCATCTTGACAATCTGAGATTATGAAAAACATCTGTCTTATCATTGTACAGAGCTGATGTAGAGCCTTCACCATAAGGAACAAAGACTAATTTGTCATTTCTTGATGCATCAGCAAACTATGTTCAGTGACAGTGGTTTTCTGAAGTTCTACTGAGCTCATATGACTTTATTTATTTGACATTCTGCATTTTCCAATATGTCACAACTTTTATGGAATTGGGGATGTAGATATGTATACATATATACTGTATATAAATCTACCTTATTTTCACAAGTAGGTATTGTTGCAACCCGGAGACCTCCGAGTGGGAGGGATTACACCGCAACTAGGCTGTGTGACCTCCCAAGTAGGTGGAACCTACACCGTAAGTAGGCTGGGTTTAGGGTTGGTGTAGGTATAGGTGTAGCAGACATTAATAAAACACAACCGGTTACTGTGAGGTTGGGTTTAGAGTTGTGATAGGTGTAGACGTTTATAAAACACAACAGGTTACTGTGAGGTTGGGTTTAGAGTTGTGATAGGTGTAGACGTTTATAAAACACAACAGGTTACTGTGAGGTTGGGTTTAGAGTTGTGATAGGTGTAGACGTTTATATAACACAACAGGTTACTGTGAGGTTGGGTTTAGAGTTGTGATAGGTGTAGACGTTTATAAAATACAACAGGTTACTTTGAGGTTGGGTTTATTGTTGTGGTAGGTGTAGACATTCATAAAACACAATAAGTTGGACTCCGTGCCACTTAAAAGACATTAAATAAATAAAAACTCCAGGAGGTTTGTACAGTCCACTTGGAACTCAAGTCCCACCCATCTGGAGCTGGCTCCGACCTCCGTTTATACCCTTATCTATTTTCGTAACTTACATTGTTACACAAAACTCCTATACTGGAATACTGGAATTTTACTGAAATTACTTTCTTTTTCCAGTACCTGAACAGTGAGCACTACTTGTATAGCTAGCCCTTAGGTTTTAGCATAGATATACTGCTAACTAAACTTACCAACATTTTGGTGGTGGCTGTTGAAGTGTCAAGGCCTTTAAGGTCATAATGTATGGGTTTAAATTGAAATTAAATCGAAGTATGAACTGAAATAACTTAATTTTTAACAAAATCTAGCCAAAATTATGTTTTGAGATTATTTGAGCATTTGGAGGAGTTTGTTTTGGCTCCTAAACTGCTTTGAGGAACTATTTGTCTGTGTTGATTACGCATTAGTTGGGTGTGTTCTGGAACTTCGCCTTCTGCAGTTCGGGGGTGCTGAAGTGTTTAAAAACAGTAAACCATCACAGCCTGTTCAAACACCTTCAAACGAAGAAGGAAAAAGAACTTAGTTGAAGTATATTGGGGTAAATTTGTCTCAAAAATGCTTTTGTAAACACGTTGATCACACAAAAGTCACCATAAACACACAAAAAGTGTTCTGATGGTTGATAGAGCTGAGCAAATCAACCGATGTGTGTTTGTATGTGTAACAGTGATTCAGCATGACGACAGAGTTTGCTGCTCCAAAGGCGGATTCATCCAGCCAGATTGGAGGGACGGGTGGTGTCCTACGGGTGGTATAGAGAAAGTCTGTGACTGGAGTCCAGGCTCCCCTCTCTCACTCTTTCTCTCTCTCTTTTTCTCTCTCTCTTTCTTTCTCTCTCTCTCTCTCTCTCTCTCTCTCTCTCTCACTCACTCACTCACTCACACACATACACACACACACACACACACACACACACACACACACACACACACACACTCCACAACACTGCACCTCCATCCTCCTTCCTCTGATTGAAACCATGGCAGATGGGGTGCAGCAAATTGGAAGGCAGAATGGTGCTGATCCGAAGCTTGCCTTTTCTCTCTCCGATAAAAAAATATTAATTTTCAGCTTGGGCTCAAGCTGCTGATCGGGGGGCAAATGTGTGCTGCTGGGATGATGAAGGCTTTGGAAAGACTGTCAAAGGTCCACGTCCACTTGAATCCTCTCAGAAGTTCCTCACGGTTTCTTTACCTGCTTCTGCTCTGAAAATGAAAGAAGAACCAGTAGAATGAAGAAATGAATGATATAGAAGTACACTTGTTCTGCTTTTTATTTTCCAATTTACTTAGAGCAATTTTGCAGCTTGGTTGTTAAGAATTCTTAAAATGTCTTCAATTTCAAAAACAAATTTTTAGGCCTTAAATTCACTGAAATATTGTCTTGCAGGTCTTAAGACATTTTAAATGGGTCTTAATTTTCCCTGTGTTTATGTAAAGCTACCTATCCAACACACACTCAATCACCAACAATACATCTCAAAGCCGCACGTATCATATTTGATACACTAGTTTCTAAGACCTATGTAATATCATACCTGATCAGTTTGTTTGCTTCAAAACCTGTTGTATATAATTTGACACTTGTATTTTGCACTCTTGTGGATTTTCATGACACCGAAGACGGAAGGGCTTTTTTTACCTTTTCAAAATGGCTGCTCTCATTCAATTACTCGCATGCTTTTTAGCTGGAAACTATTTGTGTCACATCTGCTGTAGTGCCATCTTGTGGTCTTTTGGGCACTAGTTATGTTGTGGTTTTCGTTGTTCCTGTTTTGTAGTTGTTCACGTGATCACCACTTGTTTCCACCTGTGAGTAATTGTCTAATTAGTGTTGTCTTTATAAGCTTTGTGATGTTGTGTTTAGTTTGCCTTTGGATTTTTGCTGTTGGCTGATGTACCTTGTTTACATGATTCTGTTTTGTTCTGTCTGGCTCTCATCTGGTCCTAGCCTGTTCACCGACTCTTCATTTTTTGGTTTGTTGGTTTGATTTACTTTGCTTCATGTTTTGATTGTTTTGGAATTCCTGTTTAAGCATTGTTTGATTCAGTGTTTATTGTTTTGTACTTTTTGTCTCTGCTGGATTTTTGTACCTGGCCTGTCCCCTTGTTTTTTTATTAAAACTCAAATTGCTGCAATTGGATATATCTTGTGTTTTTGTAAGCCCACCGTGACAATTTGTTAATTTCAAGTTATAGTAAGAATACAATTTAAATAAGTTATGTTGAAAAAAAATGTATGTATACAACTGTGGTCTGCTTGTTTTGACACATTATTTCAAATATGTGGCTAAGGAATATCTATAAATTTTATTTTTACTGCTGGGCCATTAAAAAATCCATAGCGTTTAGCCCTATATAAGTATGAAATTACATTCTTTATGGTCTTTTTTACATAGCCTTCTTTACATAGAGCTTTGAAGATAAACTATTACTCAGATTAATTTTAACTTGTAAGTTTGGCCCCCCTGAAATAGGACACATCCCTGGGACAAAACAAGTAAAGGATGTCACTGTCGGAGGGAAGCTGCATATATAAAACTCACTACTGTTTAGAAAATACTGTATCATTTAATTTAACACTACAACATCAACTACAAGTGGGTTTACAAATGGTCAAAAAAATACATGTCATTTTATTAATAACATTTCACTTACGTCAACCAGTACAAAAACACAAATGAAGATATTTTTTTATAAAAATCTGATTTGATTTTGTCCCTGACTTGTCATTTTGTTATGATCACCAGTAGTGTTGCTCTTGCAGGCTGCTGGAGAACACTCACATCTGCACTACAGCTCCCATCATGCACTTCCCTCACACACCTGGCCCAGAGCCCTCTTGATTGCAAACACACACAGTTGAAGTGGTTCAGGACTAATCAGATGGATTATAAACACAGCACACAAACACACACTAGCCTTACCGTGATTTTGACCTTTGCTTTGTTAATTGTTTATGTTATTTTGACTCCTGTCCTGACCATTCGCCTGTTTATGATGATCACTCTCTGGATTACCTTCGTGCTCCTGTCTGTTCCTGTTTTGACCTTACCTTTACAACCATCCCAATATAAAGCTGCATTTGGATCATCACCTCTGTTGTCAACCGGATTCATTACACATTTACCCAAAATTATTAATTAAACAAATTAGCAAAGAGATACATGTGTAAATCCATATGAATTAAGTGCTTTAATCCAAGCCTTCTGAAGTGAATTGTTCACTTCATAAGATTTAATATAGGCTTTTATTCAAATATAAGTTGAAAACAAGTAATGACCTTTGGCAATGAATTTTCATCTTTGATTGAACCGTGTATTCATACACACCTTTGAGTATTTATGTGCTTACACAAGGGTATGTGTTTTATGCTATATCAACCATTTCTCTTTGTCCATCTCATTCTAATCATGGTCTCATTCTTTGTCTTTCTGTCTCTCTCTTTTTCTCTCCAAAGTTTACCTGAGTGAAAGTGATGGCAGTGATGCTGAGCTTAGCGAATGCAGCAGTGACAGAAAGACCTTCGCTTCTGACACCGATCAAAGAAGAGATTCGGGTAATACACAATTTATAGTCAAATACTGACACACACACACACACACACACACACACACACACACACACACACACAAACATTCCCACCCACCCACACAAAACCTTACAAACTAGTACAACTCCTTCTGTCAGGTCTACCGTTGTTCACATAAAATACACAAATCCCCCTAAAGCTCAGTCTTATTTGTGTGTCCAACTTGATGCACATTCATTTACTCTTTTTCCTTTGGCTTAGTCCCTTTATTCATCAGGGGTTGCCACAACGGAATGAACCGCCAACTTATCCAGCATATGTTTTACACAGAGGATGCCCTTCCAGCTGCAACCCAGTACTAGGAAACATCCATACACTCTCATTCACACACATACACTACGGACAATTAAGTTTATTCAGTTCACCTATTCCGCATGTCTTTGGACTGTGGAGGAAACCAGAGCACCCGGAGGAAACCCATGCGAACACAGGGAGAACATGCAAACTCCACAAAGAAATGCCAACTGGCCCAGCCAGGACTTGAACCAGTGGCCTGTGAGACTACAGTGCTAACCACTGAGCCACCGTGTCACAAACTTGATGCACAATGTAAGCATTTTTTAGAAAAATAAAACAAAAAACACTGATTTGAACAAATGCATTGTAGTTTTTTGATACAACTGAATGGATTGTACAAATATAATGACTTACCTTATAGGTTTCCCCAAAAAATTGTCTTCGATGATCTTTTCATTCGATTTTTTTTATATTTACTTATTTATTTTTTAACATTTTGTGCATTCAGAATCAAGTGGAGGCCAAGTTCAAACACCCCAGTCCAGCTTTACCAGTCCAACTCGAGGCAACGTTCACATAGAAAGTCCATCCAGTTTGGTCAGCGAGCGAAGCAGCAGCAGTTTTAACCCTGGACTGGAAGACGGGGTCATTGACCATAGCCGAATCGTACTGAGTGAGTGCCAATATATTCTCTATTTGTTTACTTGGCTTTCTGAATGGGGATTGTTTTATTTGTAGCTAGTACTAATTACTACAACTTACCTTTTAATATTTACCTATGTTCACTTTCTTGTACACATTAGTTAGTTCATATGTATACCATTTCTACAATTGGAGAAATTCCAAAAAGTTTATTTTTTTATGTTCAGATTTAGCTTTCACTTTTGAGGACAGATTTGTTCCCACAATATGGTTAAGGTGTAGCCACGTGTAAACCACGTTTGGTTTTTGTGTTTGTTTTTGAAGATCCCCATCGACGTAATGATTTTGTTTACTATGGACTAACCAGTGATAGGTTCAAAAACGGAAATGGATCATTTACTGTACTAAAATCAATGAATAAAATGAAAGTAAATTACTGTACAGTACCGCTGAATAACACTGACATGTTTCATCACATTGTTATATTGTTAAATTGTTGTTTTATAAAATTTTGTTGCATTTTGACCCTCCTGTTATTCAGCAACGTTTAAACTGTACAGTAATTGTACTGTATTTTAGAGTAGATTGCAAAGATTTATTTTTCATTTGATACAATTGTACATCTTAATTTTTGTCGTTTATTTTCTTTTCCTGTTTAGAACGTGACTGGGCTTTGAATTGTCATTGTATTATTATTCAAAAAAATTTTTGATTTTCAATAGTATTCAATTTTTTTCCAATTTCAACACAGTACATAGCTATAAACATACACCCCAAAAAGAAAGAGGGCGGGGGAAAAACAAATAAATTTGGGGTAAACTTTCACTTAGGATATAGTAACCCCTGAGCATTCAATGTAGGGTAGAAAAGGCTGCCAAACCTCATAAAACTTTTTTGTAGAGCTTCAGATGATGTATTTAAGGTAATTGTCATTTTATAAGGGATTTGCAAAGCATAAATAGTCTTCACTTTAGATGAGCTCACAAAACTGTAGGAATTCGTGTTAATAAAGCATTTGTTAACATAGGGAGTAACTATTACTATCTTAAAAATGAAGATGTATAACTGTTAATTTGAATAGTTTGTTAATCATGTACTTACTCATTCTAAATGGTCTTTAAAACCACCAACAACTCTTAAATAACTGGTTTGTAAATAATGCAATGCTTTATTAATTAAAAATTAATCATTAACAAGGTATAAAAATACAATCATAAAGCTCATTGTATATGTACGTATAAGTCAAGAATACAGCATTTGTAGCTGTATTTTTAAACTGCTTACTAATGTCAAACAAATGATGAATTAACTATTTACTAGTGTGCAGTTATTGTAAAGTGTTCTTACCATATTTTTATGCTGATATGTGGCCACAAGTAACATTGTGTTTTTCAGCTTTGATCTGTATCCTGTTTGTTTGCGAAGAGTCTTATTTTAGTCGAGGGAACATCGCGTGTCACAATTATCCGCTTTCATTGTCCACCTCACCATCTCTGTTCTCTATCTCCTTTCTGAAGCAACTTAAATTCCCACTTTCACTGGGGGGAAAAAAACAAATAGCCCTCATTATTCCAATGATATTGTAGGACTTGCTCGAGTGCGCTCCAATTTGTACCGCTCACTTTCAGAGATAAGAACTCTCCTCTCTGTTGCCTCTTCACAGGCTTCTGCAAGCTTAGCATGAGGTGGTTTATCTTCCTGCCCTCCGTGTTAATGATAAAACTTTCAAATGTCATTGCACAACATAAAAGGAACAAATTAAAGCCTTTTACCATCTTCGCTATGGGCCAAGCACTTAAGGTGCACTTTTTTGGGAGCTGTCATGTTCTTTTATTATTTTTCTTTTAGCTGGAGTCCTCAGAATTGCTTGTAAGAAATGTGGCTCTTTAAAAAGTGGTCTTATAGAGACCGTAGTATAGAGATTGTAGTATTTTGGGCCCTTGGTCAGAGTACTCACTAAAGTCAAATCTAAAATATTTCCTCTGCTTTAAAACTTTAAAGCAGTTGATCTAAAAGCAAAATGATGCATTTTTTCTCTCTTTCTCATCGTTCTGAGTGAACTGATTGAGGTGCTTTCAATTATCTTCATTGTTCAATCATCAAATTAGTCGACAACTTTTGTGACCAAAGTGCTTTTAATCACCAAATACAATTTGCCCAGAGCTGCAAAGCATATTTGACTGTTAAATTAATATAACAGTTTGCTGTTTAATACAGATCTTAGGAAGTGCAAAGTGACACTGTTAAAGGGCACTACTGTGACTTCTAGAAAAAGTAAACAGAATCGGGACACTACCACTTTAGCTCTCATAGGACAATTTAATTAGACGTTTCGACCTATAAGATCTTCATCAGGTCACATAGGAAATACAAAGACATCACACCTTCAAACTGAATAAATGATTACCCCAATTAACCAGTGAATACAACCCAGGCTCATTATGGATACGTACCCCAGCATACATTTCTGGAGAGAGCGAAATATGTGCCAGGAGGTACGTTTTTGCTGTTTTTGATTATGCCACCGGAGGCCACTGTGTACACTAATTTTAGATCTCTAATTTCTCTCGCGAGTGCCATTCGCACATGCTCTTCTCGCGTAAATCCACCAGAGGCCGCTGTCGACTGACTGACTCACTGACCGACCAACCGATCGCCCCACCCACCCCCTTCCCTAAACCCAACCGATAGTGTTTTCAAAACCACTAATTGACCAGCGCCCACCACCTTCCCTAAACCTAACCGACAGTGTTTTCAAAAGCAATCCAGCAAAAAAAACACAAGCCCTCGCGGCTGCCTGATTTTTACCACATTTTCACCCTGTTATTTGCTTGTATATTGAATTTTTTTGCCTTTTGTTTTTGTTTTAACTGCTTTCTGGAATCGTTCTTTGCCGGACCCAAACCCCGTCGTTGCCATCGACTTTCTGCGTCACAAATCCGACATACGCGGTGAGCCACTGGGCAAACTGGTGACAGCAGAAAAGGCTTCCACACGAAGGTTAGCAGCCAGCTGGTAGCGTGAAAAGAAACAGAAGCCATCTGTGGCGCCATACCGCCCCGTAGTGTTCGTTTTAAAGACGAAATGCCGCTGTACATACCTCTGGCTACATAATTTGCTCTCTCCAGAATTGTATACGGGACTGTATTCACAATGAGCCTGTATTGAATGAATAGGTACACACGAAAAATACCAAAGTCAAAACAAACAGCAACTAAAAAAGAAAAAACTAGTGTGACTTCTATCATATTTTTTTACATAAGAATCCCCTACAGAGTAGCATTGCGGTGTTTGTTTGCGCAGATTGTTGCACTTTCGCATTTACAGCACCTGTGAACTCTTGTTTCGGCCTTTATTTGAATTTAAAAGAATGAATATGTTGTAGAGTTTTGTAATAACTTTAAATATTGGTTTCTCATTTCCCAACAAAGGGCGCAGCATGTTTGATGCCTCATTTTTCACAGAAATAAAATCGAAGAACTGTAATAAAGAAATGTGCAATTAAAAACAAAGTAGAATTTTGAATTTATTTTAAAAAAAAATCACAGCATGTATAAGCTTACATTGAAGTGCATTAAACAGAAATGCAGGTCTATTTAAGAATTCACAACTCTCATTCATTTTGATGAGCTGTTATCAGGTGTCAGCAGGAGGATATCCCCTCAGGACACCAACTGCAGGCTCTACATCACGCCCCTACTAGAGGAAGCTCCTGAGTGGTTAACGCGGCACGAATGTCCGCCAAAGTTCAGATTTTTCACCTTGAGTGGTTCGTGTGAATCACGCATTAAGCTCGTCAAACGTCTAAAATGCTAAATTCGCACAAATCGCGTCATTCGTGTCACTTCGTTTGCCCAAATAGCACTGCAGGATGTCTAATCACATCTTTGCATTGACTTAACATGTAAATCACTCGAGCTTGACGCTTCATCCACATACGGTGTGAACATACATTTACAGTTACCAGCTGGAATGCCCACAAGACTCACTAGAGGGCACTCCAGTCACTTGCATACTCTAACAGCCATTCAACCGGACTATACATCCCATCACGCATTGTGCTAATCAACCAACTACAGCTGATATCAATCTGAACTCAATTACACACACACATACACACGCGCACACACACACACACACACACACACACACACACACACACACACACACACACACACACACACACACACACACACACACACACACACACACACACACACACACACACACACACACACACACACACACGCACACACACACATGCACACACACATGCACACACACACACGCACACACACACACACACACACAGACACACACACACACACAGACACACACACACACAGACACACACAGCTGCAGATCATTTACACTGATTAGTCATACAGTCTCCATTCACTCACTCGTCTGGGCTCAGTCTTGTTCATCTGTTACAGTGTGCAATTACAAGCTATTTCCGCTTCCTGTCTTTGTGTTCCTGTGTTTTGATCTTGGATTGTTTTGGGATTTATTGAGTGCTTTCTGCCTGCCCTGACCTTTGCCCATTTTGTTGGATTTAGCTTTTTTGGATTACCCGTGTTGCTGCTGTCTCCTCTTGACTATTACCTGCATGACAATCCATTTGTTTAATAAAACTGCACTTGGCGCTTTAAATGCACTTTAAAGCTCGGTATTATCTGTAGCAAAACGTTTGTACTGATGCCCAGATAGTTTCGTTTTGATCGAATAACATGAAGAAGACCCAGGATGCTGGATTTTAGAGATCTATTTGGTTTATACATACAGTAGAGATCCCTTCAGCAAGATATGATCTTGCTAGGTTATGTAATGACTTAAAAACAAAAATTACATTTTTATAAATAATTCAATAGTTGACTGGAAGCCAATTTGGAGAAATAAGGATGGGTATTTTTATTGAAACTATCAACAGCCTTATTTTGAACCATTTGAAGATGAAATAAAGATGTCTGATTTATAATGTAAGGAATTACAATAATCTGAAGGGGTTAAGTCAAATAACGTGTCTTTGTTTAGCTTCCTTTTAGACAAAGTGATTTAAAATGCCTCTATCTGTGTTAAAACTACACTCACTTCTGCGAGAGATTATTTTAACGTCACCCTTAAATTTCATGTCTCCCAACTGGTCTTGTTTGTTTACAGCCAAGGCGGAATAAACAAACGCAAAATATTCCTCTGAGAGCCGTGCAGCATTTATAACAGCCTGGCTTGTGTTTGCCGTTAATCACCTCATGTAATGTGGAGGCGTGCAGTCGGCATACACTCTCATTCATTTTCATTGGGTTTCATGTGTGCTGGCCAGCTAGTCATGACCAATGAGTCTGCAGAGATTTTCTCTCATTCAAGGTCAAGTCTGTGTCTTTTTATTTGAGCTTTAGTATTTAAGTTTCCTTCATTTTACAATGCAATGACTCTTTTAAAACGTCCATAAATATAGCATTATTATATTAACTTATACAAAAAATATGTGTGCTTTTGCATCAGGTGAACAAGTCTGGTCATTCTCCTCTGACCGCTGACATCAACAAGGCAAAGTTCATCCTCTGAACTGATGCTCACTGAATATTTTCCTCCTTTTTTCTTTTTTTTTTTTTACTCCATTTTCTGTTTTTTTTTTGTTATTAATTATTATAGAACAAAGCCAGCATACATAGCTAGCAACAACGATATGCAAACCAATGATTGCATTAAAGTAAAATACATAAGAAATTAAATAAATAACAATCAACAGGAGAAAAAAAACATTTATACACCTCTAATATATTATTATTTATCTTTCAGTACATTTTAGTTGATCTAATAATTATATAGGAAAGTTTCTCAATAAACTCAGACCATACTTTGATTGTTTTGGGTTTAGCTTGTTAATTCTTGCTGTATAACATTCTAGCAGTGCAATATTTTTTTAGTTCTATAAGCCATGTTTTGCCATTTCCACTGGAAATGTGGGTTCGTGTAGATCAGAAGTTTCTGTAATATTTAGACCAGAACCAATAATCAGGTCTGATTTTTGTTCCTTTTTGTGTTGCGCTTCAAGATCTGTAAGCTCTTTATTAAGATTTATTAATGTTAATTGTTTAAAACATTTTTTGTAAGCACAGCATTATATGATCTTGCCCCTAATGACTGCTTTTGAGGCATCCCATATACCATAGCTGAATTATCTTACCCAAAATCATTTTCTTCAAGAAAAATTTTCCTTTATTTGAGTTTGAAATTGTTAGTTAATATTATGGTTATTTGGAATGCTTCTATTTAACCTCCAACGTGTTCTTCCTGCGTTTTCTCTAATATGTACAGTAAGAGAGAGGTGAATGATCAGTTAAATCAATAGATCCAATATCACAGCTTTGTATTCTATGACAACAAACAAACAAACTAAAAGTCTATCTTTGAGTTTAGTCACAACCTGATGGATAAAAATCTCTCTAAAGATCTACTATATGCAGCTCTGTCATTAGTGCATTAGTTTTCTATGTAATGATGTAGCACTACATTGAGTTTCTTGATGTACAGTATCTAGTTTTGAGTTCAAATGGATATTTCAGTCTTATGAAACAATCCACTTATGACAATCCTTTTTGGCTCTTATTATAAAATCTAATATATTCCTATATAAAGCAAAAACACTTCCAGTGCGAGCATAAATATTAAATAGTGTTATGATAGTATTTTCCCTGATTTTGTATCTTCTTTCCTTGTTTGAGATTTCTGAGAGGTGCTCAAATAAGATTTTTTATTAAAATTGCTACACCTCTACTGTTCACCAACCACCGTCCTCTTATCAGTGTCACTTAATCCAACTATCTACTCCATTCTGATGCTCTGCTTGAGTTCAGCAGATTATCTTGACCACAAATGCATGTCTAAATGCATTGAGCTGCTGCCATGTGATTGATTTGATTTCTGCATAATAAGTAGTTGAGCAGCTGTACCTAATAAAGTGGCCAGTTGTATATATGTGTATGTATGTTTTTGTACAATTTACTGTAAGTGTGTAATCGATCTATTTCTCTCTGTCTTGTGATATTATGCATATTTCTTTTGCTACACTGTAGCAAACAGTTTGAGGAAACCGATTGCAACAAACCATTTAAGTTCAAAAACTAATCCCAATGAGTACTGTGAACTTAATCCATTTGAGTAAATAAAGCAATTTGAGCACAGTACAACCCAATAAATGAAGAGAACTCAAACCAACTGAGTACTGTAAAACCCAATAAGTTAAGGCAACTCAAACTGTTTGTGGAAACCGATTGCAACAAACCATTCGAGTTAAAAAACTAATCTGAGTACTGTGTAAATATGAGTACTGTGAACTTACTCCATTTAATGAGGTATTTAATTAACTCATTACCTTCAACACTGAGTTTAAAACTCTTTTCAAATGAGTAGAATTAACTTTCAGTAAATTTTGAGTTAAGTACACTCATTTCATTTGATAAAGTTGACTGTTGGGTTACAGTGTACATTAAACAAAGTCAGATTGGAGAATGACTCTACTTTTAGACTCTGAAAGGACACTTAAAGTCTACTTGAATCGAAAGGTGCTGATGATTTTATTTTAGTGTGTTGATGTACTTCCAGCTGAAGTGGAATTTTGAGTAGAGGTGGGGCCTTCTTTTTGCTCATCATTCCCTCATAGCAAACTAACACTAAGAGGGGGTAATTATTCATCTAAAGATTGACAATGTGTGCTAGCAAAATGAATATTGTAAATTTTTATTTTGCACAAACTTTAATATCCAAATGGTAGTCCATATTATTTATAAATGTATGCATACCATAGCACACATGAAGAAAATATTACAGAACTGAACTTCTGCAGAATTCGCAGTATACAGTTTGTGCAAAGTGGGACAGCAAAGACTTTTACAGTAGACAAATACAATAAAGGAGGACAAAAACGTTTTAAACTGTCTTCATATAGTAAACCTAGAATAAAATATCAAACCACAAAGCTATTTTTAGTGTACTATGTGTATATCTGTTAGTGTCATAACTAAACCTTTAACAAAACGTCAGTCAACCAAGCTTTTTTACTATAGAACTTTCCTGAAATGCTTGACAGTTTATTAGTCTTTAAAACACTATGATTTTAATACAATATTCCTACTACTACTACCGCTGCTGGAGATAAATTTATATTTAAAAAATTCAATATTTTAAGTGTTAAGAAATCAATATTTGGTGGAACAACCCATATTTTAAATTACAATCAATTAAAATATTTGTTATTCTGACTGATTTGTTTTTATTTTCTGATAAAAAAAAGAAAGAAATAAGCTTTAAATTACAGTATTTTTGGTAACACTTTACAATAATGTGTTAGTTATTGTTAGTTAATGCATTTACTAACATAAACAAACAATGAACAATGCATATATTACAGTTTTTGTTCATGTTAGTTAACATTAGTTAATGGAAATACAGTTGTTCATTGTTAGTTCATGTTAACTCACAGTTCATGAACTAATGTTCACAAACACAACTTTAGATTTTAGGAAAGAATTAGTAAATATTGAAGTATGATTAATAAATGCTGTACAAGTACTGTTCATTCTTAATTCATGTTAGTAAACATATTAACGTCAACTAATGAAACCTTATTGTAAAGTGGGAAAGTATTTTTCGATATTCGAAGACCTTAGAATTTCACTCAAACTTATACCTAATAAAACCACCAAATCCAAAGTTGTCTCTTCAGTTTTTCCATAGCTAATAGTAAATGTATAGCATTAGCATTTTGTGGATATTCCACCAGAGCTATACTTTGGATTGGTGACGCATTAACTCCCACAACGAATGAATTTCTCACATTCTCGTCAAACAGCTTCTAGTATATTAAGATCTAGCACCGCTTTCATTACAACGCATGATAAATCTGAAATGTCAAATCATTTACAGCGGCTCATAATTGGATGGCCAATTTCTCTGTTCTCCTCTGACACATAAAAAGCTCCCTGTAAACAAGCAACACATTGTAATAGAGGCAGTGATATGACAGAATTGACCCGCATCTCCTCCTCCTCCTCTTCATTTTTCTTCAGTTCTTTGCTGCTAATGTGCCGTGTGTCCGGTCTGTTTCACTGCGGGCGGATTTGTTTTGTTGTGCTAATCTTCATAAACATCACCATCGAGTCGTTTTAAAGGTTGCGTTTTCAAGAAAGAAAGACGTATTATCAAGACGTATTCTCATAATATACATTGAACCAGCTGAATAAAAATGAATTTTTTTTATGAGAAACGTGAAATTGTGAAAAATGATCTTCGCTACTGCTCATGATTCAGTAAAACTTGATTTAGACAACTGGTAATACTTCAGGATCAGGTTCAGGATCATACATGTTTTCTTGCTTGCTTAGCCATCAAACACAGTTTTAAATATTTACAGATATGTACAAGGCAGCCCAAGATAATGTTGATTTATTATTTTTTTCTTCAGTAAAATTTTTAAGAAGATTTTTAGCTGAAAATGGGGTCCTTGGTGATTCATACAATTTAATGACTATTTGCAATTTGAGAATTAAAAGAGGCACAGCAAAATGAATACTATTGGCTCATTAAGGTATAATAAAGCAAAACAATCAGTCTGTGCAAGAAACAGTACATTATTACTTTCAATCCATAGCCTCTAATAACATAAGTTCAACTCACGTCTCATAAGCTTGCATTTTTTCCCATTCTACTCCACATATAGTTTGGCCATTAATAAGACTGACAC
Source organism: Danio choprae (assembly GCA_903798125.1). Taxonomy (NCBI): domain Eukaryota; kingdom Metazoa; phylum Chordata; class Actinopteri; order Cypriniformes; family Danionidae; genus Danio; species Danio choprae. The sequence continues at coordinate 4,470,893 of CAIGQW010054063.1, read as the reverse complement.
CACAATTTTCAGCAACTCCAGTTGTATTATCTGTCATGATTCATAAGGGATAAAGTACATCCAGGTCATTGTTATTGCAGAACAAAGCCAGACAGAGGGCTGTTGTATAAGACTAAAGAGCTTTATTCTGCTAAAACAACCGCCTGGATGTACTTTATCCCTTTTATTACATGACTACTTGCCACAAAGCATCAAAATTAGACGCAAACATTGTTCTGAGCCATACATTTTTATTAATTTGTTAATTAAGTTGTTTTATTAATTTGTTTATTAAGGGTGTTTTCACACTAGCACTTTTGGTCCGCATCCAGGTTCGTTTGACATCAGAGTTCAGTACGTTTAGCTAGTGTGAACAATGTCTTCTGAACTCGGGTGTACTCCCATGAACCGTACCCGAGTCTGGCTGAAAGAGGTGGGGTACGGTTCACACAAACTCTGGTATGTTTTTTTTTGCAGCAGCAGCAGATAGACCGATAGATAGATAGTGGCTCTCTGTATGCGCTCTGTATGTACCAAAACCAAAAGATTCAGTAAAAGCAGAATGACCGTGATAAGCATACATCTTTCCATTTTGGCATCATGACTTCTATGGCCGTCACGTAGCAACAACTGTACACACAACATTAGCTTGATGATGCAAGCGTAACTGGGTTTAGAAGGAAAAAAGACAGTGTGAACACAAACCAGCTGAGAAGGTGGCAAGTGGGGATAATTGAACTTGGGTTCGGTCCAGGCAATTGAACCATGTATTAAAGCAAAACTGACTGAAACAAAAGACTGAATGGAGCATACACTAACCTACAGTATGTATTATTCAGTCACACGATGGCGCCAAACAACCAAACGGTAGCATGACAGACAAGCATATATATGGATGGTAACCTATCCACTGATCTTCAAGATAATTAGAAGTACCTGGATGAGCCTGTGTTATTAGTTTCAGAGGTTGTTATCTGGGAATAACATACTAGCGACTGTCTATAAAGAATCAACATTTTCAGACAGCCGTTTAATAAAGTGTAGTAGCCACTCGTGTATCAGCTGTCACTTGATTTTACACACCACATTCAAGCCACTTCGATTCAGAAACCACATCTTCTTGTTATCAACAAAAGAATTTTAAAAGAAGATTGTTGTTCTTGTTTATTCTTATTGCTGTCAGTCTGCTTGTGTGAATGTAGCCATTCAGAGAAACATGTACATATAACTCTGGCATTGAGATCTTAATTGATTCCATTGACGTTCGTTTTGCGACACCCAAAGTCATTCTTCACCACCCACCTACTTGCCACATCACTTCATTTCGTCTACCTTGACATTTATGCATTTGATTCTTTTCATTTTTCTTCCCACTTAGCTGCTTACGTTCATCTGGATACATCATCCTTGGCTCAATTCAGAGTCATCACTCTATATTATTTCTGTGTAGATGCACAAAAGACCAAACTATGCACATTGGCAGTGTCTCTAAAAAAAATGATGAACGATCAGTGGAATTCACTGTGAAGGGGAAGTGTTCACTTCTGCGTGGCTAAGCATTGCATTTAGGCTTTTTTTGAAAATTAGCCTGTTTTGCTCAATGTTGTCAAACCTTGAGTGATTTTCTTTTTAGTTTCAAACTCGTCAGACTTCCTCCATTTTTTTTATCTTGTCTGTGGCTTGGGTTGAGCTCAGTTTTGCTGTGTACGTGGTCGTCTTTGAGGCTTTCTACATTCATAAGTTGTAGTTTATGAATTATGTTTGGTTTTGAATATAGTGTATACAAGCTATATATTACTCAGTTGAATGCATTGATTTAATTAATTTGTGAGGGAAAAAAATAAGACATTAAATGTTTGATATACATTTATTTCTCGTGATATAAATGTCTTAGACAAGCAATGAGTGCAATGTCATGTTTTTGTCATGTAATTGCTTTTATGCAGCAGTTTAGTAAATATGAAGTTGATGTTGTGTTATATTTTAAATGCAATTTTGTAGAAGAAAGGCCATTTCTCTATGGTCAACTCACAGCAGTGTTTTGTTTCTGAATGAATCCATATTTTAAACAAATGGCTCATTTGAACATCCACATGAAGAGCAGTTTGAATCTTTTAATATATTAAGCTGTTTGGGATGATTGTTCAATACAGTTTTGGTACAACAGGAATAAGCAACAAATCGCCAGTGCATGTTTTTTGAGTGCATCTCACAGGCAAAAGTGTTTTGTCACAATCAACTACAAAACTGAAATAAATATCTTGTGATGCAAAAGTAAAAAATAAATAGAATAATGACTAATTATAAATTTTAGAAATAGGACACTATTAAACTTTCAAAGGTTGAGCCCAACCCTCTACGCTTCACAAGTGAAATCTCTTTTAATGAAAATGCAAGCACTGTGTCCATCCATAGCAGCAGCCGCAGCGGACAACAGCGTTTCAATCTTGTGTGTGTGTACAGAGAAAGTAATGACTTGCATATGCATGACATGAAACAGAATCTTATATTTCCATTGTCCAGCATTCATTTTACTTCGGCCCTGTGGGGTCACCACAGCGGAATGAACCACCAATTACTCTGGCATATGTTTTATGCAGCGGATGCCCTTCTAGCCACAAAATCTCCATAGTTTTTTTAATGTAAACCCAGTTGACGGACATGCATGATTATTATACACTCGTGTCTTCTGCATCACCTCGTACATAAGCACTGTGTTGTTTAAATGCAGAGGCAAGATAAAACAATACGGTCACACTTTACAATAAGCTTTCATTAGTTCATGTAATTACTTATAGTGAACAACACTTGTACAGCATTAATTAACCATAAGTCAAGATTTATTAATGCTTTATTAAATCCAAATTTATGCTTGTTAACTTTAATTAATACACCGTGAGTTAGCATGAATAACATTGAACAACCGTATTTTCATTAACTAAAATTAACATTCCTTCATTCATTCATTCATTTTCTACCGCTTTTCCGGGGCCGGGTCACGGGGGCAGCAGTCTTAGGAGAGAAACCCAGACTTCCCTCTCCCCAGACACTTCCTCCAGCTCCTCCGGGGGGATCCCGAGGCGTTCCCAGGCCAGCCAAGAGACATAGTCCCTCCAGCGTGTCCTGGGTCTTCCCCGAGGCCTCCTCCCTAAAATTAACAAATATTGAAAAAAATGTGTTTGTCATTGTTTGTCCATGTTAGTAAATGCATTAAATACCATGAACTAATACAACCTTATTGTGAAGTCTTACCAATAATGTCAGCTTTTTTATGTGCACACTGATGGTTTCAGTGTGCACATGGCCATTGTCTTTTACTATGAAAGTATTCGTAGTACATTCGAGATGTGCAGGGCCCTGAGTTGAGGTTGTTCATTTATATGGATGTGTTCTAGCAGCAATACTCCACAGATCCACTGTTGATCCAGACTCATCTGCTCTCACTGTATCGCTGTGGATGGCTGGATTCCTGCAATGCCGAATTCCTCCAAAGCTCTACAAAAGGATTGTCCTGCAAAGCTTCTGCATCCCACCTCCACTACCATGAGCCTCCCGCTCCAGCCTTATCTGTGGTAGTCACTAACTAGGTCATCTGCTTGTAGGGCGTCTCAATCTGCTTGTGATTCAACTATAGGCCACAGTGATATTGAGACTAACAATAGGACTGTGAGGATGTTGCAAACATGAAGGTTAATATTAAATTATTTTATTTTAGTCAAAAAAAAGGTCAGATAGTTTGTATGTTTTGTCTGCAGCAATTTGTTAATTGTTGCTAACTAATCCAAATGATCAAATATTTGGGTGTAGCAGTGTGTTGTTGTTGTTGTTGTTGTTGTTTTCTCTCATGATTACGTTATTTAAACAATAGGTGGCGAGCCATCTGGAAAATTCATATGCCACTTAATAATTCTTCAAAAATTATACATCTAGTGATGAAGCATGACATTTTTTAAGTGAGTTACTGAATCATGAACAGTAGCGAAGATCATTTTTCACAATTTCTCGTTTCTCATAAAACAAAATCATTTTTATTCAGCTGGTTAATTCTTGATTTTACTTTTATTAAAATTATGTTTGTTAAGACCAAAAGTTTCCAGGAGGCTTTTTGTAAGGTCGCAACAGCGGAATAAACCACCAACTATTCCAGCATATGTTTTACGCAGCAGATGCCCTTCCAGCCGCAACCCAGTATTGAAAACCTGCCATTAAAAAATTATTCATTGGATTTATAACTTTTTTTTTTAAGGTAAGTGGTTGCAAACAATTTATATGGGCTTAATTTAAACGAACAAATTAAATTAAGTAATGTTCAACTTAATCTCTTTGTTTAAATTCAGCCCATATACATTGTTTGCAGCCACTTACCCTAAAAAAAAAGTTGTAAACCCAATAAATAATTTTTTAATGGTGCTTCTCAAGGTTATTTTGGTCATGAAAACCAAAACGAAGACTAAAACTGTTGGTCAAAAAACATTTCAGTTAACTGAAATAACATGTACAAATTGCAATAAAACTAAACGAAACTAACAAGTCATCGAAAATAAAATTCATCCATTTTCTTTCCTCTTAGTCCCTTATTTATCAGGGGTCGTAGCGGATTCCCTTCACAGCCACAACCCAATACTGGTGAAACACCCATACACACTCATTCACACACACACACACACACTCATACACTACGGCAAATTTAGTTTATTCAAATCACCTATAGCGCATGTCTTTGTACTGTGGGGGAAACCGGAGAACCCGTAGGAAACCCACACGAACACAGGGAGAACATGCAAACTCCACACAGAAATGCCAACTGGCCCAGTCAGGACTCAAACCAGTGACCTTCTTGCTGTGAAGCGACAGTGCTAACCACTGAGCCATCGTGCCACCCCTGTTTGCAACCACTTACCTTAAAAAAAAAAAAGAGTAAATCCAATAAAAAGAAATTTCAGTGTACTGAAATTAGTTTTGCCTTCTCTTGGTGTCATGCTAAAATCAATTAATTCTAATGGACTAAGTCCCAGAACACATTAGAAAGCATTAAAATGGACTGCTATTGATTATTAAAAATTGATAGCATGTAAAATGGTTTTTAATGGTATTCGATTAGAACTTCTGTCATTGTTTCTATTGTTTTTTTTCCTCACTGCTTCTCCCCTTTACTGAATCATTCTGCGCCCACTTGTTTCGCATTTTTCAAAACTGTGATAAGAACTGACCTGTGCCGAAATGAGGGGCTTCGTGACAGCGTAAGCAAGATGAATGATCCTCCTGCAAAAACCAGGCTGCTCCGACTGCCCCCTGTGCGAGTATCATCCACATGATTCATGCATACAGAATCGCATCAATTAAATTATTCCCTCCTTTCAAAGCACTGACAGGCCTCATCAGGACCCTACTAACAATCCCGCAGCAACGCCCACAATCCATTCAGACTACGTGAACACAACGGGGAGATAACTAGACGGGCAGCTAATATAACCGCAAAGCATCTGATCAGTGGGAAACTACTGTCATTTTGTTAAGGGAGAAGAGGAAGGGGGGGAGTTTTCATTCTGCGCCCGTAATTAATGACTCTAGTCTCCTCTGATTAGCTGCAGACAGGCCGTGCATGCTGGATGAGGAGGTGATGGAGGTGGATCCGGTGTCGCAGCAGGGGAGAGGAAGTTTAGCTCAAATATGCTATATGCACCTTGGCTTTGATGGTTGAACCTAAAGACTCATTAACTGAGATGAGGAGCAGAGAGAAGGACTCTGATGGAGGAGTCACCTGAAATATCCTCAAACACCACTGTTTAATATTAAAAGTATGACTATGGTGGTGCACTAATGCACTGAAAAAAATGGATTTACTTTTTTTTTTTTTTTTAGGTAAGTGATGGCAAACAATTTATATGGGCTGAATTTAAACAAACAAATCAAATTTAGCAATGTTCAACTTAATTTCTTTGTTTAAATTCAGCCCACATAAATTGTTTGCAGCCACTTACCCTAAAAAAATGATGTAAACCCAATAAATAATTTTTTTGAGGTGCTTCTCAAGGTTATTTTGGTAATGAAAACTAAAACAAAGACTAAAACTGTTGGTCAAAAAACATTTCAGTTAACTGAAAACATGTAAAAATTGCAATAAAACTAAAACTAAACTAACAAGTCACTAAAAAAGCTGACCAAAAATACAATTCATTCATTTTCCTTCATTCATTCCATTCCCTTTAACAGCCACAACCCAATACTGGTGAAACACCCATACACTCTCGCATTCACACACACTCATACACTAAGGCCAATTTTGTTTACCCAGTTCACCTGTATTATATGTCTTTGGACTGCTGGGCAAACCGGAGCACCCGGAGGAAACTCACGCGAACACGCCAACTTCACACAGAAACCAGCGACTTTCTTGCTTTGAAACTATGAACTACAAAAAAATGAAACTAACAAAAGTCACAGAAAAACTAAAATAAAAAATATAATTAGCGAAAACAAAAACCCTCAAATACCCTTCAAACGCCACTTCAGCTACTGTTTAAGAGTAATTGTATGACTATGTGGTGCATCAGTGTGTCTCGAGGTTATTTTAGTAAACGGAAACTAAAATGAAGATTTCAACTATTGGTCAAAAACCTGAAAATTAAAACATTCATAATAAAACTAAATTGAACTTACAAAAATCAACAAAAAAATAATAATTAGGAAAAACAGCTAAAATACCCTCAAACACCATTGTTTAAGATTGACAGTACGACTATGTGGTGCTTCAGAACGTCTCCAGGTTATTTTTTGTATATTTTTAGTACTTCTTCTTCTTCTCCACCTCCAGCTCCTCCTCCTACTGCTTTTTTCCTCCTTCTTCTTCTTCTTCTTCTTCTTCTTCTTCTTCTTCTGCTCTTCCTCCTCCTCTTACTTCTTTTTTTCCTTCTTCTTTTCTTCTTCTTCTTCTTCTTCTTCTTCTTCTTCTTCTTCTTCTTCTT
>CAIGQW010054063.1:4414893-4439880 GCA_903798125.1 Danio choprae | reverse complement strand
TCTGCATTTTTTTTAACTTTTATTTCTTTAGTTATGCTTATTTAATTATTTATTTAAATGTTGATTCTGCTAAAGTCCTCTTTAATGTCAGGATTTTGATGTACTTCCAACTGAAACGGAATATTGAGTAGAGGGTGGGACTTTCTTTTTGCACATCATTCCCTCATAGCAAACTACCAGTAAGAGGGGCGTGGCTAAGAATATTGTGGCTGAAGCCGTCAAACTGAAGTCAACGAAGAAAAACCGCCACTCCAAACACAGAAGCAAATGATCAGATTTTGATTGAAAATGACCAAAACCAATTTTTTTCTCAGTCAGTTAACTTGCTTGGATTAATTGTTTACCATAAGAATAACAATGTGCGCTAGCAAAATAAACATTGTACATTTTGTTTTCACAGGGACTTTAAATGTTGTGTGTTTAAATGTGTTTATTTTCTTCTCACATTGCCAGTGTAGATGCTCAGGTCTTGCTCAGATGGCCAGGTATGTTTGTGGTGTAAGTGAATGGGTTTCAGTGCTCCTGCCTGCGCTGTTGAACCCAGGCTTCTAACAACATCACAGGCCTAGGTGGGGTGCTTTCAGGAGCCACTAAATCCTGCCTTAGACCTTGTTGAGGAGATTAAAGCTCTCCAAACTTCTTTAGAGCATCAGAAAACAATCAGATTAGCCGTTTGATGCACACTCCTGTCAGTTCTTTCTCCATGACAAGGAATTAGGGAATAGGCAGAGGATAGTGCTTTCGTGTCCTTATAGACAACACTTTGATAAAGGAGATTGTTGCTTTTAGCTGTGGTTTGGTTTCAGACAGTGCTACATGAATCAGAGGGTTTGTGAAATTGAAAAAATAGGCCCCATTTTATATTAAGTGGCTTTAACTACATGTACTTACGTTCAAAAAAATTAATACAATGTACTTACTGTGTATTGCAGAACATTTCTGGTGCTCTTGAGGTAGGATACGGGTAGGGTTCAGGGCAGGCTTGGTGGTATGGGTAAGTTTAAGGGTGAGTGAAGGTGTATAGGATGGTCAACAGTGTAATTAGGCTCATTGCTGATACATACCCAGGTCTACATTACTGGGGACAGTGAAATACGTGACCGGAGGTAGATCGCAGTTTTTGTTTTTGCAAATCCACCAGAGGCCTCTGTGTACACTTTTAAATGATCTTAAATTTCTCTCATGTTTCCTCTTCTCATGTAAAAATATACACTTCAGCCGACCAGGTCAGCTTGCTGTCGACTGACCAGCTTCCCTAAACCCAACCGATTGTGTTTTCAAAAGCAATCTAGAAAAAGAAAAGCCAACGCGGCCCCATGATTTCGCCACATTTTCAGCCTGTTGTTTATGTTTTATTTTGTTTTGTTTTTACCCTAACCCTACCTGGTTTCTGGTTTCTGCAACTCCGCTCCGCGCCCCAAGTCCACTAGCGTACACAGCATCTCCTGGGCAAATTGATAACACCGTCCGTACAGAGGTAAGCAGTCAGCGGTGGCGCGAAAAGGAATAGAAGCCGCCAGTGGCATCATACTGCCCCGTAGCATTCATTTTAAAGACAAAATGCAGCCAGACATAGCTCTGTTTACTTGATTTGCGCTCTCCAGAAATGTAGACAGGGGTACATATCCACAATGAGCATGTGTTGGAATTTAAAGATTTAATAACAAAAAATATTAATTCCAGTGTAAGTACAGTACATATTAATTAAGGCCACTTAATATAAAGTGTGACCAAAAACGTATTGATTCCTTGATTATTCCTGCCCTAAAACACCCAGCATTATTCATTATTATTCATTATTCAGTGTGTAGATGTCATTTCCATTGAATACTCGAAGTCAGAGCAGGACATATCGATAAATAACACACCCACCAACAGCTTATTCCCTGTCTTAAAGAGATAGTTCACTCAAAAAATATATACTTACTATTTTCTCACCCTCAGCTGGTTCAAAACAATTATGAGTTTCCTTTTTGACAGCAAGAGTCATACATAATAAATATTGCAAACCTCTTATTTTAAGTAGTGTGCTGATTGAGATTTGAATAGGATTTGCAAGTCATCTTTTCAGTTCACTATAAATTTTTCATTCGGTTTGGTGATTATAGATTCAACATAAAACTATTGATATTTCCAAAAATTTACATTGAACATGAGTTTACAAATTGTGAATTATCAACAAGCAATCAAATGGATAGTTCACGCAAAAATCTGAATTTGTTTAAATTTGTTCTCCAGTCATTCATTTTCCTTCAGCTTAGTCCCTTATGTATGAGGGGTCGTCACCGGGGAATGAACTGCCAACTATTCTGGCATGTTTTACGTAGCGAATGCCCTTCCAGCCGCAACCCAGTACTGGGAAACACACATACACTCTTACATTCACACACACTCCTACACATACAGCCAATTTAGTTCATCCAATTCACCTATAACGCATGTCTTTGGACTGTGGGGGAAACCAGAGCACCTGGAGGAAACCCACGGGAAGAACATGCGAACTCCACACAGAAAATGCCTAATGGGACTCAAATCAGCGACCTTCTTGCTGTGAGGCGACAGTGCTGACCACTGAGCCACCGTGCCACCATGTTCTCCACTTGTTTAACACAAAAAAAGATTAATTCATGTCTACATTTGGCTTCATCCCTACTTCAAAATCAACAAGAAATCAACATTGTGTCTTTGTTTTCACAATGTATGTTCCTGCTTGCATTGTTAACAATTCATCAGTCGTGTTATTGAATTCTGCGATAAGAGGGAACACAATTATTTAAAAAAGTGTTGTGTTTGCCCGCATCCATTATGTTGCTCTCCACCATGAGCGTAGAAGAAATCAGTCTGTGTCGAATGCTGGTCCTGCTGACTGCGCTGACCTTTATTCAATAGCTGTTCTGTATTCTCGTCACCTGTTCCTTTACTTTTGATAATGCTCACTAGGAGTTATTGACTTATGGGCTTCAGTTCTACGGATCCGGAGGGGAAAAAAAAATGTTGCTCTCCCATGATGGACTCTGCAAAAATAACCCAGATATTATCTTCAATAAAAGTAACACATGGCTACCTTCGAAGCTTAAAGACCCGAGAAAGTATTTGTTGATGAAGTTACCACCGAGAATCAGCAGGGAAAACCGGGAAATGGAAATTGTAACAGTGCATACAGTGATAAATTGCCAGTCGGAAAATAAATAGCTGACCTAATTGTTAGAGCAATTAGTTCAAGTAATTATTTTCCCTTCTCACATAAATGGAAACCACATCTGATTGTACTGGATGGAGGGTCACGGATGGTCCGTTGAATGCATTACTGAGCAAGATAAAGTAAATAACCAGAATATTTCATTTAATTAAAAGACAAGGGCTGTTTATAATCACACTCTCTCTCTCTATCTTGTTTCTATACACTTTGTCTGTCTCTGATGGTTCAGTCTATATACGAAAAGCACTCCAGATCGAGTCCATTGCCCTGCCAGCAGTGCTCCAATCAGATTTAGCCGAGGTGTTTAGGCCGTCATGTTTTTTTTTTGGACGAAAAGCTCTGAATGGCGCTGATTTGCCTGTGATGGAAGGTTGTGAAACAGAGCGCTTGGGCTAATCAGTTCAGCCGTTCTCTCTCATCAGGCCGCTGCACTTCAGTCTCGCCTCTCACTTTGACCCCAAAACGCAACTCCAAATGAAAACAATAACATGCTGTGGTAAATCACGTATAGTCGTCACATTGGATATTACTTGGCTGCTGTGATGTTTGTGGGTTGTTTGCATTTGTTATGTGGTGCTGCTTGTAACTAATTGTTTCATGACTTGTGCGGAGTTGCACATGGTGAATGTTTAGTGATTTGGTACATTATGCTGTAAAAAAATGTAAAATGTACACTGTAAAAAAAAAAGACATCTATAAGGTTTATGGTAAAAAGAAAACTGTGGTGGCGATGCGGTGGTGCAGTGGTGCTCCGGTTTCCCCCACAAGTCCAAAGACATGCGGTATAGGTGAATTGGGTAAGCTAAATTGTCCGTAGTGTATGTGTGTGAATGAGTGTGTATGGATGTTTCCCAGGGATGGGTTGCAGCTGGAAGGGCATCCGCTGCGTAAAACATATGCTGGATAAGTTGGCAGTTCATACCGCTGTGACGACCCCAGATTAATAAAGGGACTAAGCCGAAAAGAAAATTAATGAATGAATGAGAAAAGTGTGGTTGCCAGTTTTTCCACTGTTAAAAATATGGTACAAATTGTAAAAGTAATTGAATTTTTTTTTTTTTGCAGTAAACTACCGTATTTCATTAATTTATAGTGTTAATACACCAGTGTTATGAAGTACTAACATCTACACATCATATTTTTTGCTGCACAGACATGCATGCTAACACAGACATGTTAACACAACCATAAACATATGGTGATGAGAAAGTCATATAATGCTCATCACAAACAACTTTTCCTACAAGCAGAGAAACATCAATATATAGAGGGCACACACTGTCATTTACACACTACTAAACACCATCAGGGTAAATAAAAATATGGAGTAAGCATTATTTATCAACATTAGCTGTAACGTATAGCTGTAATTACATCACTGATGGGGAAAAGAACCATAGTAATGTCAACAAAAATCATAAAAATCTATTATTATTATTATTATTATTATTATTATTATTATTATTATTATTATTATTATTATTAAAGAACCACCTCATTATTATTAATTGTATTATTATTGAAGAACCTCGTCATTGTTAATAATATTATTATTATTATTAAAGAACCACCTCATTATTATTAATTTTATTATTGTTGAAGAACCCCTTTATTATTATTATTATTATTATTATTATTATTATTATTATTATTATTAAAGAACCACCTTTATTATTGTTGTTGTTGTTGTTGTTGTTGTTGTTTTAAATGGCCAAATTCAGACTTTTGAGGAATACTTTTGAAATATGCTGGCCTGTTTGTTAGTTGCCTAATAAATGATAATGGGCTGCAGTTTTTAATTCTAAGTTTTTAATTCCAGTTTGAACAGATTCCTGAAATATTTGTGCTATTTTATGATAGAATTACTGTACACACTGACATTTTATATTTCTTCATTCAAAATTTTACATTTATAACACTAGTCTCATAACATTATCTATAAAACTGTACTAGAAAATATTTGTAAATAAATACTTAAGTAGTAATATAGTATGGTAAGCAATTTGACAAAATTGTAGGAAATATTTTTGGTACGTCAAAAAGCATGCATATTATCAGCCAACAAGCTTTCAAGCACAAATTAATATAAAATGCCACTAAAATGCAATATTAATTAAATGGTAATTAAGCTCAAAATGGTTAGCTTTTTTGAGAAAAAGAACCACCCTCTTCAATTATAAACTATAATACTGTATAGAGTTGAGAGAACTTTTAAAAGTTAAAACAACTTACTGTACTTTGTATTCACTGAATGAGGCCTGAAGTGCAACTGACTGTAAGTCAATATCAAACTTTCTTACTGTACTGTCACATCCAAAGAGTTTTTTTTTTACCAGAAGTCTGTTGCGAGGCTGTTCTTCACTCAACATACAATTCCCAAGGTTGTCGGTGCGGCGCTGAGAAATAATGAAGAAATGTTGTCCATTGTGGCAGGTGAATGCTTTTTCAATCAAGCACAGAGGGGGGAAAAAACCAGCCCCCACACAGAAAGCCAATCATGTAATGAATCTATGAAATCAGCATCTTTTGAAAAGAGACAGCGTTTCTTTCAGCGCTCGTTCAGATTGTTTAGCGATGGCGCGGCTCTGCGTGGGTTGCCTGCCTTTATTTGTTCTGATGTGCTGAGAGGCGGCCGGAGACAAAAGGTCTGTGACGGTTTCATTGCTCAGCCTTGTCCTTTGACTCCCAGACGCTGAGCTATGTGCCGTCTTGTTACTGTGCAGAAGTCCACCTCGGTCACTTTGTACGGGTGACATTACGCTCTTCACATTCTCATCTTCAGAAACATCAAGGGCACCGTGAACTTCAGGCCAACATAAAGAGCAGCACTTTCAATCACGGGAGTCAATAAAACTTGAAATGCTGCCATGAACTTTGTTCTTTTGCTTTTCAAAGGAAAGTTGTACAACAGTCGTATTGCATTTATTATACTTAAGATATAAATACTGGCAGGAAGGAACTGCAATGGCTATGAAGTAAAAGTTAGTTTTCTATGTGTACTAAGGTACAATAAGGAGTTGTGCACCTGCATACTGTAGTTTTGTACACTTTTCAATTCTTATATATACTCTTAAAGTCCTTCACATTCTAGGAGTTGTGTTATCAATTAGACAAGGTAACGGCGGCTAGACTACTCAACAGCTTCTTCCCACAAGCCAGTGTTAGAGCCAGTGTTGGGGAAAGTTACTTTTGAAGGTAATACATTACAATATTGAGTTACTCCCCAAAAAAATTATTAGTTGAGCTACTTAGGTAATTTTTATGGAAAGTAATGAGATGCGTTACTTTTGAGTTAGGGGAGAGTGGTGACGAAAGTAACGTGGGACAAAAGTAACAAAGCGATTTTTCTAAAAGCACTGGCAACATTTGCTTTCCAGGCTATAACAGCAAATTCTGCATGCAATCCTTGTCCCACGGTTAGGTCCAAATTTCAGTTTTTAAGTGCAGAAAGTAAATTTTCCTTATTACAAGTTGTGTTTCTCTTTTCATGCATCACACTAATGATCAATCTACAGGTTATTTTGTGCAATAACCCATCCTTAAGTTTGCAATCTCTGAGTTTTTCAGTTTAAAAGTAAATCAGGTTTGAATGGCAAGAGTTCTTGTGGGGACAAAAGTAACTGTTATTTATGTCCCACTGATAATAGCCATACCCAGTGTTTCACTTCCACATTAGAGTTTGCAGCGTTTGGATTTAAATGTTTTACAAAATTAATGCATATTGCCAATAATAATAAAAAAATATTCACAAATTGTAACATTTTGCATTGTTGGACTGTTGGACTGTTCTTGCAAAAAATATTAAACAGCATTTCATTTTAAATCAATAACAAAGGACAAAATATGTTTGCAGTTCACATTAACAAGGTCATAGTCAGATATATTTAAAATAAACAAGATTAAGCCAGTAATTCTGTTACTTTTGACCCACCTGTGTGTTACTTTCGTCCTTGCTGATGGGGTCAAAAGTAACAATGCGCAACTTTTGTTTAAAGTGAAGTTATATTGGAGTTGTTCTACATTGATACAAAATAACACCTGATTTTGATAGAGCACTGTTGTAAGTTAGTAACCACAGCAAAAATATATTTCTGCTAAAAACATTATCTTTTAAAATTAGGTTTTTATGAAAAATGGTACTCTCGTCCCCGCTCTCCCCTACTTTTGCATTACTTTTTCCTCACGGCTTGATCTCTTTCAAAACGTATAGGCTTTTTTCTTTTTCTTTTATTTTAATAGAGGAGCTCTGCAATTAACAACGCACTGAATAACCTTCATTTACCTTAAAAACACATCAAAAAATAATAATGTAGAATAATGTTATATTCTGAGAACTTCCTAATGACTATACATGGCATATATACAGATTAAGGAAAGTTTAAAGGAATGTGTTTTCTACTTTTGTACTTATGTCTTATTAGTGAAGTAAAATCACTGTCCATTGAGACAATCGCCTTTTCCGTTTCTTCCATGTGTTCAGAATATTGAGAATACCTCCAGCGCAGAAATGTAAGGCTCTGGCGTCTTGGTTTCTGTCTGTTCCTGCATTCTTTCATTAAGTGCGAGATTCAACATTACTACTTTACTTTTAATTCAGTAATTTACTTTTTAAAAAGCGAATTAATGAACTTGCATTACACTTGTTGAAAAGTAACTCAATCATTATTACTTAATGTGTTACTCTACTTGCTGTTTAAAAAGGTAATATTATTATGGAACTCGCGTTATTAGTAATGCGTCGCCCTCAACTCCTCGGAACCTTAGAAATATTACCTCGGAAACCCAGCTCCCAAAACCAGGACCCCTTCTGCTCTCCACCCCACCACACCACACGAAATCCTCAAAACATAATGCAATTCTGAGTGTGCCTCACACAGGCGAGTGGGTTTGACAAACCACCTGTAGACAACACGCTTTTTCATCTCTCTGACACTTTAACCGACACTTGTTTTTCACATTTGCACCACACACTTTCTTACAATCACTCCATATCTCTAGAAAAACACATTCTGAATGCTGAAGTGGGCTTAACCAAAACATTTTTCTCTCCATATGCACCGGACACTTTACTTAAACTCCTTTTCACAAGGACTCAGTAAGACAAACAATGTTTACCTGTGAATGTACCACAAATCATGTTGCACTACTTGTTTTCATCAACCCTTAAAATACCTCTTTTGCTCAATATTGTTCTATCTTATGTAAAAGTACTTGGATAGTCTGTCTTAGGTTATGTGTACAGTTTAAGTATTTATAGTAGATGTATAGTTAGTATAGTTAGACTTCCTCTCCGGTATGTTATGTATAGGTTTAAAATAGCTCTTACTGTACATCCAGTGTTGTGTTCATACTTCTGATTATGTTTATTAATGTAGCCCCGGAGTCTTGCGATGTCCACACGTGTAGCGAAATGACAATAAAACTCAGCTTGACTTGGCTTGACTTGAGGTGCTAAAATCAGAAGCGCATTTCTTTTTCCTCCTTCTGTCAGCCCTTATTTCAGGGTTTTGCTAATCGACATTTTGCAACATTTTGCACCAGCATTGACAAGTGCTACAGATTGTACTCTTTGCTTTTCAGAGAGTCCTCAACATTTCTCCTACTGTAGTTGAATGAGTGAGAAATGCCAGATTGAATTTACATTTTACACTAAAATTTGTGGAAGCACATTTACATTTTGTAAGAAGTCAGAAGTTAGTTATATTTATTACACAGCTCTCTGGAATACTCGATTTTGATTCATCAGTCGTTACATTTCAAGGTATGTTATTCAGAGATGAACATTGCTGAAACAAACAGTACAAGCGCATCCAGGTGCTTTTGAATCATCTTGACCGTCAGTGAATAGAGTTAAAGTCAGAATTATTAACGCTCCTGTGATTTCTATTTTTATTTTTTAAATTAATTAATTTATAATTTTTTTTCAAATATTTAACAAAAATGATGTTTAACAGAGAAAGGAATTTTTCACAGTATTTCCTATAATATCGTGTTTATCCAGAGAAAGTCGTGTTTGTTTTATTTTGGCTAGAATGAAAGCTTTTTTTTTTTTTTTTTACCATGTTAAGGTCAATCTTATTAGCCCCCCTTAGCAATATCGTTTTTTGTTTTTTATTATCTACAGAACAAACCATCATTATACAATGATTTGGCTAATTACCCTAACTTGCCAAATTAACCTAATTAAGCCTTTAAATTGCACTTTAGGCTGAATACTAGTATCTTGAAACATATCTAGTAAAATAGTATTTACTGTCATCATGGCAATGATAAAAGAAATCAGTTATTATAAATTAGTTATTAAAACTATTATGTTTAGAAATGTGTTGGAAAAATCTTCCTTCCATTAAACAGAAATTAGGGGAAAAAAATAAACAACAATAATTCAGGAGGGCTAATAATTCTGTCATGCTGCTGTTTTTTTTTACTGTTTGGCTTGTTTTGTGACTGATATGTAGGTTAGTGTATGATTTTAAAACATTATAGAGCATCCACTTGTTTACTGTCACTCACTAGCCATTTAATTTCCGAACTGCTTCCTTACCCAGATACAACCCTCATCAGTTATATGGTAAAAGAAATACTTATTTTTAGCACCACTCGCTGGAAAATTCACCTTGATATAGCCTTGAAAAGTGTAAAAACATTTCTTTCTTTCTTTCTTTATTTATTTATCTGTTTATTTATTTCAGAAATATCACCACTGGCATTTTTCAAGAGTCAAATCAAATCAAAAATATGAATGTTTCTAATACATAAAAACCTTTGTTTAAAATTATAAGTGGACCTTAGGGAAGAAAGGACTTAAATGATAAATAAATGATATGAGCACTTAAAAAAAAAAAAGAACATCATCTAACTTCATTTCAAGTAATGTGAAAGTCCTCAAGCCCTCTGGTGTTTTACAGCAAAGCCGTTTTTAGATTTTGTTAGCAGGTGGCAATGCTACTGTACCACAGTAACTGGATTATAAACGGTATTCATTTCAGAAATGCCTTGGGCCTGTAGTGGTCCATAAACTAAATGTGTGAGAGTATTAAGCGACTGTCTGTTTTTTTTTGTACAAGATGACACTTGGTTAACAGTGCGGTAAAGAGCCTATAACACACTCCATTTTAAGGGATGCGTCTGTCAAATCCTACACCCAAAAACGACGTTCCTATGGATGACTCATGCACTTAATCTGTCCTCGTCCGACTTCCTCTCAGATGTTGCGATTACACGGCTAAGCAGTTAGCGGAAGGTACCAAGCCGAGAAAATGCATCCCAACAAGAGGAACATTTTCACGGTGAGAGCAATGTATGTGTGAGTCATCATGTAAAGCATGAGCGGAGCTAAAATACTCTGTCGGTTTTTTGGTAAAAAGGAGGTTTTGCATATATAACAGTTTTGCGTAACCAGCATTTGGGGAAATTAGCATGCTAATCATTTTAGGCGCTGATTGTTATGGTTTATCATACATGATGTGTATTGTACATCTTGAAAAAGGTTTTGCTACACTAAAAATAAATGTGCTTTGATTCTGTTCTGTTCTTCGTCATATCGCAGCGGAGAGGATGGGATTTAGTGGGATTCGACACCTGTAATGTCGTCAAACAGCTAATGACTAGTAATCTTAGGCCGCTCATGAATGTGGCTCTTCTTTTCTGCTTCTCTTATTGTTGTTGTTTGTGCTATATTATATTCTGAGTGGAAGATTTATAAGGCGAAGTATAAATTGAATCATATCTTTATACATTTCACCAGAGTTAGTTGTAACGCGTTCCACAGTAACTGTTACTGTATTATAATTACATTTTTGAGGAACGCAGTAGTGTAACGAATTACATTTTAAATTTGTGTTATTTGATTACAGTTACTAAAGTCAATGTAATTGCATTACTTGCGTTACAAATGTAGTTTTTGGAGGAACAAAATGCTTTTTTAAAATCATGTTATAGAGAGGAATATGCTGGACCATATGTCAAAATTTGATTGATGACCGTCCCGCCTTAAAGGGGCGTGGCGGTCATCAATCAAATTTTGACATATAGTCCCGCATATTCCTCTCTCACGTTTTCCGCTGCAACGTCAGTTAATGAGCATGCACTTTTAAATTGCTGGAGAACGCGAGCTGAAATGGCTGCTGACAAGAGTGGTTGTACTTCTTCAAGTGGAAATACAGACATTACTTTGATTTCATTGAGCGTAAAAAACTAAAATATTGCTGTGAAATGCAGTTCATGTCCAGTCTCTAAAGAACTTTAGAATGCTTTTCACTCGACCAACAGGTTGTTCAAGCACTTGAACAAAAAGCATTCTATGACAATACTCGTCACCAGGGAAGACACCGGCGCCCAAAAACACGGCGGTCCAACTCAGCCTGAACAGGCTAAATTGAAATTTGTGCAGGATTGGGAGTGAAGGTATCTTTTGAATGTGAAGAGAAGCGTAGCTGCTTATGGGGCCGTTCACATATCACGTCTTTTGCACGCGCAAGTTTGTTATTTCTAATGGAGGCATGCGGCTTGCGCACACATATTCGGAGTGCATATTGTGAGTGCTTTCGTTTTCGTTTTCGTTTTCACAAGTTAAAAACTGCGAGCCACACAACAAGTACTGACCAATCAGCTTCATGCTTTGTAAGGAATATACACATTCGGTAGACTAATTACCTCAGACAAACACAGAACACCCACACACTGCAGTACTTTAGCATACTATGGATGTCAGTGGTTACAGGTATCCATTTTTCTTCATGTCTTCTTTTGTGTTTAAAAAAAAAAGAAAAAAAAGACAAACCGGTTCGGAACAAGTGAATGATTAGAGAATTTTACGTTCTGGGCGAACTCTTTAAGTCTTTTGAATATATCAAGCTGCTGTGATCAACCCATTGTAATGTTTATCAGTCAATATGAAATTACTGAAAGAGCTGCAGTATATTTAGTTTTTTTTATAGGTATATTTTATATGTTTTAAAAGTAACTTCAAATTAAAGTAATTAGCAATCTGATTCGTTTTTTCATTAAGTGATTAGTAATGTAATCAGATTACAATTTTCCAGTAGTAGTCAGTAATTTGTAATCTATTACTTTTTAAAGTAACTTACCCAACACTGCATTTCACAGGCTATAAAGTAAAGTTAAATGTTTTACTGTACATTTGATGTTAATAATATATGTAAATATTATAAAAATCACTGTAATTTTGTTAAGATGAAATATTAATTAGGCCACTCAGACTGCTTTTTTCTGTACATTTGGTTTTACTTGTTGCTACATTTTTCATACATTTACTGAAAATTTCTCAAACATTGAGAGAAAAAATCAATTCAATTAAAATTTAGATTTAGCTTCTTCGTAAACTTTAACATTTTTATGTCAGGAGCATTTTACAATATGTATTTTTTGCTAAATAAACGGAGCACTGTTGAAGAAAACCCTGTACCCCCATGCGTTTTTCTTAGTCACATGACCTTCTGCTATATCTAAATTAAATAATAATATCAATGATAAGACATCTTAAAACCTTCATATTCATATCCAGTTGGGATTAAATAATGGAAAATTTGTATTTCTTTATAGAAAATGTATCAGACAGCACTGCTTTGGTTTTCGCTATCCAGTATCCCCATGTTTGATTAAATTATTTTGACTGTTAAGGATTTTTTACTACTGTGCAGATAGAAATCCACTTACTGAGCTTAGTCTACACACCTAGGAAGCCTAAGAAGTGGGACTGGAAGAAGGAGGGAGTGGAGGTTGTGGCTATTTTGTATGCTGTTATCAGCTTCGTGAACTTGAAACGAGCTGTAACCAGTTCACATTTCAGAGAGATAAAGAGAGGTGTGATGTGGGCTCCATTGGGCTCATTGAAGGTCAGTCATGCTGCTTTATTCTCAATTATTTCTAGAGATTTTCATTCTTTTTGATGCAAGTCCAGCTTGCAAACTTTAAGTTGGAAAAGTTGGTTGTAAGCAGAATCAAATGAGGGTTTTTCAGCTTGTACCAGTAACCTTTTTGTTGCTGAATAGAATCATTTTTATAAGGTTCCATGAAGAACCATGCATTGGAAGTGCTGTAGAGTGATATAAACGTTTTAAATAATTATTTAATTTCTATAATATTTGCATAATAATGTGTTCATTTTATTTTTATTTTGTACTTAAAGAAATATGCATCATACATATAATGTATCTATACTAGCGTATAGCCAATGTGACTTTTCATCATGACTTTAGAAGTAATTTATTCCATGGTCTGTTAAAATTCTTAATTCTGATTGGCTGGAAGGTGTGCAATAAGTATGGGATAGTCAGTGCCATGTGTTAAAGGATTTAAAATGTGCAGTGCGGAGGCAAAGAACCACCCAATGGGAAGAAGAGACATACAGTATCTAATAGCTCATAGTAACACGTGTTAGCTACCTCCGCACAAATGTATTTGAGCATATTTTCTAGTTGGTTGATCAACATTAGCTCTTTTGTAATTTAGTTAATATACTACAAATGTTTAAGGATAGTATTTGTGTTGAATTGGGTCCCATTTATATTAGGTGGCCTTAACTCATACGTACTAACATACTACACGCAGGGGCGTCACGTTGGGGGGGATTGGGGGGGTGTAAGGAGACAGGGCCCTGACAATTTAGGGGCCCTGTGTCACACTGTGTAAATTTTTTTTTTTGGTAAACTATCCCTTTAACAAATGCCAATCCATTGATTATTCCTTACACATCAGGGAGATTCTTTTAAGTCCAGTAAATTCAGCAGTTGCTGTCCTTCACTTAAGTTTAGAAAGCCCTTCGCTGTACTGTTAAGATCCTCTAAGTAATGCTATTGCATACTCCGTTCCAGCCCTTAAAGAGGTCCGTATAGCCAGCTTTTACTTTAGTTTAGTAAGCAAAATGACCTCTGTGTCTTTAAAAACACTGAAATCTGGCTGCACAAATGTAACCTAACGCCCTAAAACAGGCTGTCTGCCAAGTCACTGAAGCCATGTCAGTCTGCGTAGCTCATCAGTTGGTAATACAGACTCAAAGGCTACATTGACTTTTCCTGCTAACATTTTGCCCTTTCTCTCTGAAAGAGTGTTTTAATCATAAAATCATTCAATTACAAAACTAACTTGGTTTTATTGATGGTTGCCTATTGCAGCGGCTGAAGCGTCACGCTGGAATTTTAGCTGGCGGCCATTTCGCGAGTTGACTCTATTTGCCCGTGTTTGTACCTTTGTTGTGCGTCAGTGGTGTCGAGAGATTAGATAAAGCACATTTTACGGATGCTGTGATAAAAGTAATCCTCTCCGATGGCTGCATATCTCTGCCTGAGAGAGGAGACCGATTCGCTGTCTGAGGGGACCGGCGTACGTGTGTCGCTATGGTAACAGCAGGACGGCCGCACAGATGTGTGCATCAGGAATCTGGATAAAGCCACATTCACTCTTCACCTCCAGAGCAGAACAATGACGCTCGCATTCCCCTCACACATCAGCCATCACAACCATGTCGGCTTACTGCAAATCAAACACACGGGAATGCAGTATTACACTGGTAACCACCGAGCAGTTCTGATTTGTTTGAAAAGATATAGGAAATATGGAAAATCCTATGGTTTATGCTTAAAGACATAGTTCATCCAAGCATTTTGCCCACCTGCCAGTGAATGGCCAAAAAAGCTAAATATCTCAGTACTACTGTGAAAACAAAAATCTGTATTCATTTGACATTTTTTGCATTCTGCCCAATGAGGTCCAATGAAACAGTGTTCATATAATAAATGCTCTGAAAAACAAATATTGTGGATTTGTTCCCATGTATTATTATGCTACACATTGTCAGGGTTAGCATTATGACATTGTAACTGTTTTAAATCAGAAAGTTGTATTTACAAAACTATTTGGATTACTCCATTACAGTTGTTGCTTTACAGTTATGAATACAATTACTTACAGGTTTGAAATGCATGCATTTGTGCATTTGGAACATTTATTGTATTATATTTTGTGCGCTCAAGTTTGTTATTTCAAATGGAGACTTGCAAGTATGCTGTGCGACAAGCTTGCTTTTTCTACAGTGCAATGAGTTGAAATCCCTGCACTGTGTGTCAAATAATCTACTTCACATTTTGTATGGATTATACACATTTAGTAATACCTCAGACAAAGACAGAGCACCCAAACACTATGGCTCTTCTTAATTTTCTCTATAAATAAAACTTGTATCAGAGCTGCAGCAAGGGTTTGTCATTGGTGGATCCTTGAAGAGCTCAGCTGATGGTTGCTTAGCAACAGCAGACACCATGGGAGCGCGAGCTCAGAAGTGTGTTGAAATTCTGTTTCCAACAACATTTAAGAAAATATTTAAATGGCCTCTGATCCGGGATTTACTCTGGACACATGTGCAACATGTAATGATTCTGATGAGGTTGTGTTCCATCCTGTGTGTGATGTCAAATTACACCAGGGGTGTTTCAGAAAATGAAGCAACATGAATCGCAAAACCACATGATTTCACACTTCGACATTTCATGATTTTTGGGGTCCTACCATGGTTAATTTGTCTAAATGTTTACTGGTTCATCCAAATTAATTGTGTTTCTTGTGGTTATTATTATATCTTACTTTGCTGTCTTGTAGCCTACAAAGTTAATACAGTTTTAATACACTTTTTACACTCCAGTTATGAATGAAAATCTTTCACTTTTGGTATCTTGAAAATGATTGAATCTACAAAATCAAACAAACTTTTGCTTCAGAGGTTATTCATGTGTTGGTGCTCATTGGATAAGGGATTCATAAAGATAAACAAAAAAATATCATAAGTGTAAGGCACTCGAAAATTAAGTGAAAAAGGTAAAAAGCCTTTATTAACATGGCTTTTGTTTAAAAAAAAAACAGCTCTGTTGTGTACTGTACCTACGCATTTCAGCAAAACTTGCCTTAATCAGGGTCAGGTTTTGCTAAAATTTGTAAGGGGGGCAATACAATAGTACTGTTTTTAAAACAATAGCCATGTTAATAAAGGCTTTTTTAACTTTTCAATTTCTTTTTTTAATTGAACTTTAATTTTTATTATTTAATCTACCTTGAATCCTGTGTTTATTTTGACTTTTTGTATTTTAGACTACCTGTTTGCACATGGCATCTTTCAAAAATAGATCAGATGCCAGTCTTTACCAAAGCTCCACTGAGAGCCTCTTCTGAGACTCTTCTGAAACATTCTCGATATTTCTGTTTATTTGTAAGTTTTGATCAAATAAATTGGAGCCTTGGGCAGCAGAACAAACTTCTTCCAAAGGCATCAATAATTCTGAATGTTTTCAAACTTTTGACCAGTAGCTTATGGTCTTCGGTTATTTTTAGACATTTAGAGTATACATTTTCCTTTTGAAATGACCAAAAAGCATGGCCCATTTCCTTTCAGTTTTGCTGGTCAGCAGATTCTCATTCACGAACAGTACATTTTGTTCATGAATAGCCTTTCCAACTTCATGCAATTTGTCTTGTACACCTCAAAACGCTGACTCGTTCGGGTAAACAGGTGACAAAACAGACCGATATAGTCAAAACTTCATAAGACTGTCGTGAATAGACATGTAAATGTAATTATTTATTAGCTTGAGTTCATTGAGAAACATGATTCATGACCCAGACCCTGGTTTCTTCTTTCCTCTAGTCTGTGAGCCTATGAACGCTGAGCAGCTGGAAATAAACGGTGAATTCATCACAGTGACACCCCATGCTTAATTGCTTGTATTTTATGGAATTAGGCAAATTGGGGTTTTTTTGGCTTGTGATTAATCCTTCAAGACCTGTAGGGAGGGAGAGACGCACAGACAGAGACAGGTGCGAGAGAAGCGTCTGCATGTATTGATAGATCAGGCTGAGTCTCCTGCTTCAGTCCTCATGTAACCTCCTCCTCCTTTAGCTCAGCCAACAAACATGTCCATCATTGCTAATCCAGTATTAACTAGGCAAGATGCCGCAATGCTTTTGAAATAGAAATGAACGAAGGGGGCGTCATCTAAAAGTGAGTTGGTGTATGGAAGTCATTTTTAATCATGAAACTGAAAAAGCTTTTATTCATTCATGTATTTATTTATTTATTTATTTATTTATTTATTTATTTATTTATTTAGTGTGTTCTGTACTTTATTTTTATGTTTTTATGATCTTATCTTATCTATTATTACATTTGTGTATTTTGGTGTGTTTGTATTTGTTATATTTGTTCAGTGTTGTTTTCTTTTGGTTGATTTTTTTCAGTTTAGTTTACTTTGATTTGTTTTAAGATTTTTGTTTTGTTTGTTTGTTGGTTGGTTTTTGTTTTGTATTGTTTTTTTGTTTGTTTGTATGTTTTTTTTGATTGGTTTCTTTGTTTTAATTTGCTCCGTGTTGATTTTGTTTGTTTGTTTTAGGTTTTTGTTCTTGGATTGTCCTTATGTTGGCTTGTTTTGTTTTGTTCTGTTTCTTTTTCTGTTTTGTGTTTTAGTCTTGGGTTTCCTCTGGGTGCTCCGGTTTCCCCCGCAGTCCAAAGACATGCACTATAAGTGAATTGGATCAACTAAATTGACTGTAGTGAATGAGTGTGTGTGAATGTGAGAGTGTGTGGGTGTTTCCAAATACTGGGTTGCAGCTGGAAGGGCATCCGCTGCGTGAAACATATGTCGGAATAGTTGGCAGTTCATACCGCTGTGGCGACCTCTGATAAATAAGACATTATGCTGATGCTTGTATCAGAGCTGCAGCAAGGGTTTGTCATTGGTGGATCCTTGAAGAGCTCAGCTGATGGTTGCTTAGCAAAAGCAGACACCATGAAATCGCGAGCTCTGAAGTTCATTGAAATTCTGTTTTCCACAGTGTTTAAAAAATAATATTAAAATTTTAATGGCCTCTGATTCAGAGTTTACACTAGACACGAGCGACGTAATGATTCTGATGAGGTTGTGTTCCATCCTGTGTGTGGTGTCAAGTCACACCAGGGGTGTCTCAGAAGTGAACAAATCGCAAAACCACATGACCTTGTTTGCTTACTCATTTTCATGATTTTTGGGGTCCTACCATGGCTAATTTTGCTAAATGTTTACTGGTTGGTCCAAATCAATTGTGTGTTTTGTGTTTTAGTCTGTTTAGACTCTGCCATACAAAAACAATGTCAGCACCAATAGCCTAGTGGTTAAGTGTTCCGACATAAAGCATGACATAAATTCCCGGCTCGAGGTCCTTGCCCTCTCTCTGCTCCCCATGATTTCCTGTCAATTATCTACACTGTTCTACCCATTAAAGGTTAAAAACCTCTAAAAAATAAATATAAAAAAGGGCAGATTAACACAATCTGGTTGTAAAAAATGGAAATAAACACATGTGATGACATGATATAACCACTAGGTTCTAGTATTACTATTTCTACAATGCTGCTTGTTTGAAAACAAAATGTATGAGTACAAATTAATTTATGAAATTGTGTATGAAAATGAATTATCATTGTTTTGTGAAAAATTAAAGGATAACTGGATTAATTTTAATAAGTGTAGATCTTTCTGACCTTTTTTTATAATTATTTGTTTGGGGTTTACACCTTTAATAGACAGGACAATGGAGATTACAGACAGGAAAGTGAGGGGAGCAGAATGTGGGGAAGGATCAGCAAAGGACTTCAAGCTGGGAATCGAACTCGGGTCACGGTGAGCACCTCAGTGTTACGTGTCAGAGATTTCAAATACTATACATAGAACGTATAATAAATGCAAGTAAAGTAGCATGTGTAGAAAGATGGAGGAAGTGAAGTGATTCTCATGTGAACTCTGACACTTTGATAAGCAGCGGTTTAATCCCTCTGTGATCATTCCTGCTCTCTGATACTTTGTCGGGTGTTTGACTCTTTCAGCAGACCCCTTCAGACTGTACGAACATAAAGAAGATTATCTCACCCTCGCGCCCGTGCTTTCCCCCAGGTCGATACAGAGACGCATTAAGTGTGAGGAGCATCTGCAAGCCCGTGATTAGGGGTTTCAGAATGATCGGCTGGAAAAGGAAGGGCTTTTTGTTTCCTTTGGCATGCAAATGAGCGGCAAAGCGAGAAATTGATAGAGATTGTAGGGGAATGAGAAGGGGGATCCGAACGATCAGCGTGACCTTTTCACTGTGCCGCCGCAATAATGGCTTGCACAGTGAGCGGCTTGTGAACGTTGATGCTTCTCTGTCAGTTTCTCTTTCTTTATACCTCGCCGTCAGCAAACTGACCTCAGGCCTCCACAGACTGGGACTGATTCACTCTATTGGCGGCGTGTTTGGCATCGTTGTACAGGAAGTGATTAAATAGCTTCATCTCTTCTAATAAAAGAAGTCAAGACTTGTTAACCTCACATCCGTATTAGTAAAGATGGCTTTTAGATCATCACAATCTAGACTTACTGTACAAGTGGTAACAAAAACATTCTCTGTACATCAAATCTAGCAACAGATTTAAAAACCAAGTGAAAATCTTTACAAAAATTGTTCATAAAACTCTATTAGTAGAGTTTTTTCACATTTTCTGGGTTTCTTAGCAGTGGTAGTCATCATTTTTGGGTAAACTTGGTGCAGTGAATGGGAGAATGCAATTTATTTTGTATTTTTTCTTTTGCATTCCAATTTGCTCAAATAACAAAAGAAAAACTTCACGGTAGTGTTTTCACGACAAAAAAAATTTGTCAGAGACTGATAATGGAAGCCATATTTTTTATAATTGAATGCAAAGATGATATAATACAAAACATAATACAAAACATAGCTTTATAAGTGTACATACTTTTTTTTTAGGAATCAAAGTATTAAAATCGTCGATGGATTTAAGATGGTGATGACTGTTAAAGGCATCATCACCGTCTTGTCAAAAGTGTCTATTTACATTTATTTATTTATTTGTATTATCATTTATTTATTTATTTGTATTATTAATTTGCTTAATCCCCCCCCCCCTCCTTTGAGCATACAGAAAGAGTGAGAGTGTCTCTCCTACAGGTGGTTTGGTTTGTCAAGACCCCTCACCTGTGTGGAGCACACTCAGAATTGCACCATATTTTCAGAAACATGGAGTGTTGACAAGAAATATATTGGCAAAGGAGAAGTGTTCACTAACAGATTTAGACAATATTTAAGAGAACTAGAACTTTTGTGTACATAGAAAACGTTTTAGATCTTTGAATTCAGCTCATGAAATATGGGAGCAAAAACAAGTGTTGCATAAATATTTTTGTTGAGTGTATTTTGAGTGATTCGTGAAATTTGACCTTTTCATTTGTGAACTAGAAATGCTGGTGGTTCTGTACTGTATGTTTGTTAATGAATGTATGCAAGGTTAACTCTGCTTTCTTAATGAAAGATGCATTTTTCGCCCTCAATATTGTTTGCCGATGTATGCAGGTTCTTTCTTCTCAATGACATTAAATTCTGACAGCATAACGCAATTCAGTTGAAGGATAATATATTTTGCATTATGAAACTGTCAGAATACTGTAGTATAATGTTCCATGATTGGCACAGGCGGAATATTGCAGACATTAATGTGCTGATAGCTAAGCTAAATATTATGAAACATTTAATAACAGCAAGGCCCTTACTGAAAAATGTAACATGAGATGCACATGTTAAAATCCAACGTGATTGCACATATGAAATGTGTTAAAAATGTTAAAAAAAAAACACACATTTATGTGTTTCATGTGTAATTCACATATGATTTTTAACAAAATTTAAAATGTACTACAACCTAGTGTTGTCAGAAATATCGATATTTCGAAAAGTATCGATACTGGAGTATTTAAAACGATACGATCTTGCTTTTGCTTAGTATTGATACCGGCTTTGCTCTCTCTCTCACCAGCAGGATTTGACTCAGCAGGCTGAAGTACATTTATGCTCACAGTATCGAAAATGGTATTGAATATTGATATTTTTCAAGGTATCGTATCAAAATTACAAATTCCAGTATCGTGACAACACTACTGGCAACGATGATTTTTTTTGTCCCACACATGTGATTTTACCACAAAAAAAAAATACACATTTCTTGTTTTACACATTCTTTTCTTTTTTTTTTTACCATAAAATGTTATGAATAGGGATGCACAGAATATTTGGCTGCCAAAAATGTTAGATTTTCAGCTGAAAGAGAAAATATGAGCCGAAAAAAAAGGCCATACTGCACCTTTGAACCAGTGTTCAGCATGCTGGTTCCAATCTCCCTTCAGCCATAGTCACTGTTCAGTGTGAAGCGCAAAGTCTGCAAAATAAATGCAAAATCTGCTTAAATAACATGTTATAAGTGTTGCATTTGTTAATTTTACTATGAAAATGTTCCATAACCACGTTTCATGCTTTTCACATGTTCCATGTTTCACATCTTACCATGAACATGTTCATAGGTTCCACATGTGTTCCAGATTTGATTTTTACACCGTGTGTGCATATGTGAAGCTCATGTGATGCTCATGTTTTATTTTTCTGTAAAGGGAATTTTAAAAAGATCCAGTTTTATTTTCAACACTATTGACATTTAATGAAAATGGCAAGATGTTAGAGAGAGAGCCAACCCCTCTGCTTTGAAACAAAGCGAAATGACAGTAGGCCTGGATTGGAGAAGTTTTGTGGTGCTTCCATCAGCAGCAAACCGAATAGGATCTTCTCTTGTTACGTCTCATTAGTATCCTCAGCAGAAAATAAACCCCAGCGTCTCAAAAACGCAGCAGGAATCCAGCCCATCCAGACTTCAGGTGACTGTTCGGAGGCATGGACCTGTCAGTGCACACCTTCCATTCCTGCTGCGTGAAGTGCCGCTTTTCTGATCGGAGACGAGTGTCCATGGTTCAACACTTCCCTTGGCTCTCCTCGCTGTCAGCCACACAGACAGACAGGCTGTGTGTGTGAACGTCAGGATGTTGTCCTGCTGTTGTGTCCCTCAGGCTCATCCATCATGGAGAAGAGACACTTCTGAGGTCTTGTTTGTGTGCTCTGTCAGGCTGAGAGAGCAGAAGGATGCAGGGCAGCATCACCGAAGACCACACTGATCAACACACTGGGAGTTCAGGACAAGGTTATTGCTGGGAAACTATTATAAACGCAGTGCAATTGTGGCAAAATCATGTAGTATTGTTGAATAACCTGGATCAGTAACAACATTATTTAAGGTTCTTTATAGAAATAACTTGTATTGACATGTTATATAAAAGTATTGTTAATGTTGCTAAATGTTTAATCGTGGTAATTACAATTTGCAGCATAATAATAAGTTGGTTTGATTGATTGATTGATTGATTGATTGATTGATTTAGTCGGTCAGTTGATTGATTAATCAGTCTATTGATTGGTTAGTTGATTGATTGGTTGATTGAATGATTGGTCAGATGATATATTAATCGACTGCTTAATTGAATGGTTGGTTGGTTGATTGAAGGATGATTGATTAATCGACTGATTAATCGGTTGGTTGGTTGCTTGGTTGGATGGTTTGGTTGGTTGATTGAATGATTGGTTAGTTGATTGATTCATCTGTCAGTTGGTTGGTTGGTTGGTTGGTTGAATGATTGGTGAGTTGATTCATTATTTGGTTGATTTATTGGTTAGTTGATTGATTGATTGAATGATTGGTCAGTTGATTGATTAGCATAACTCTTTAAGTGACTTCATTTGTACCTTCACTTCTAAGAGTGATTATGGTATATAACTTTA
The DNA here is from genome assembly GCA_903798125.1 of Danio choprae. NCBI lineage: Eukaryota > Metazoa > Chordata > Actinopteri > Cypriniformes > Danionidae > Danio > Danio choprae. Next base: position 4,416,995 of record CAIGQW010054063.1, on the reverse strand, counting down.
TTAGAACATAAAGTTAATGTTTAAAGGTAACACTTTCAGTAAGGTAAATTTTTTTTGTATTAGTTAATGATTTAGATATAATGAGCAACACTTTTGTTTTTGGTTAATCTAAATTTAAACATGAACTAAGGGTAGCACACACAGACTTTTATGTTAAAGAATTAATGATATATTTTTTTAAATAACAAACAACTTTTTTTCCATTTATTGTAATTTTGGTTAATATTAATTTAAACATGCTGTATGAATTAAGGTTAGTGTTGTTCGTAAGAATTTTAGTTTTTTTTTTTAAAAACGAACAACATCTTTAAAATAATGAACAACATCTTTTTCTTTTTAAAATAGGTTTAAAAAAAATAAGCAACATTGTTTTAAATATTGAACACTTTTTTTCTATTTAGTTTAATCTAGGTTAATTTTCATTTAAACATTCTGTATAAACTAAGGTTAGTGCATCATATAAACCTTTTTTTTTTTTAAAGAAATTAAGACTTGTATTTAGCGAGAAACAATTAAGTTGATCTACAGTGACAGTTTAGCATATTTTTAATCTATTTTTCACTTGCTATTCATCAGAGAATCCCAAACAAGCCCATTATGGCTTCCTCGAACATGTTGACAATGTCAAATTACTTTTTAAAATCTCAGTGTTAATTAGAATAAAAAATGTTCTTGATAATCAAATCAGTATTTTATAAAGTTGATACAAACCTGGAGTAACTTAACTTTACAATCACATGAAATGTACTTAAAAATAGGAAAATTATGATGGTAAATTCTTTAGCTTCCAATGGATTTTAGCAATGTTGATTGAATAATTGGTCAGTTGATTAATTCATTGGTCAATTGGTTGGTTGATTGAATGATTGGTCAGTTGATTGATTAATCGGTTGATTGACTAATTGGTTGGTTGGTTGGTTGGTTGGTTGGATGCTTTGGTTGGTTGAGTGAATGATTGGTAAGTTGATTGATTAATCGGTTGATTAACTAATTCGTTGGTTGGTTGGTTGGATGCTTTGGTTGGTTGAGTGAATGATTGGTCAGTTGATTGATTAATTGGACTATTTAAAATCTCAGTGTTGATAATAATAAATTTTTTTCTTGATCATCAAATCAGTATTTTATAAAGTTACCAAAACCTGGAGTAACTTAACTTTACAATCACATAAAATTCACTTAAAAATAGGAAAATGATTATGATGGTAAATTCTTTACCTTCCGGTGGATTTTAGCAATGTTTGAAAAAAAAACAACTTTCTAAGTTCATGTTCTGATTTAGTTGTCTATTTACACTTTCATTGAATTTACCTTGAGACGATGCACATTGACCATGCACACTTTCTATCAAAGGGTTCAAAATGACCTCTGACAGGATGGATGACTGTTGTACAGAAAAGAGTGAGTCTGTTTTACAGATGCCAGACCTTTAATTTTAGCATAGCTGGCTATATATAAATGGTGCACATCTTTGCTTTGTATCAGAGCTAGTGGAGGATCAGTGAGTCACTCTCTTTGAAAGTTCAGTGGCATCGATTGGGCTGCAGTATGAGCTCAGTTCTCCTCGCAGCATTGAATCGCCCTGCCAATACACCAACATAGATACATATTCACTTCCCTGGGAGATCTGACAGGCGTTTGGTGAATAAGAGGTTCTAGCTGGATGTATCGATTGCATGTTGTGTAGAATGCAGAAGGAAGGGGGATGTCAGGGTTTCAGCTGGGACAGCGTTTGTCCTCGGTGCTGTATATTTTCCTCATGTCCCAGCATGTTTGTGCTTAGATTCTGCTGAAGCTTTTTTATGCATCTCTGGCCTTGTTCGCACCTCGTGTGTTGGTGTGTTGATCAGTCTTTTTGCGTGATCAATTCTTCTTATCCTTTGCATACATTTTTTTAAACACCCAATTTAATTACTTTCAATATGCTAAAATATTTGTTAAACAATTTTTATAAAGTCTATATACTATATACAGCCTATATACAGTCAAACCTGAAGTTATTCATACTCCTGGTGGCAAATTCTGTCTTAGTTTTTGTTCAAATGTAAATAAAAGCTGATATATATATATATATATATATATATATATATATATATATATATATA
>CAIGQW010054063.1:4401928-4412315 GCA_903798125.1 Danio choprae | reverse complement strand
TGTGTATCTGACCTGAAATAGGTTGAGTTTAAAAGTTAAAAGGGTCTATAATGACTTCTACGATCATCTCGGTTTGATCAACCTTGGCCGGATCAATCGCTTGACTATTGTGATTATAGCATTCAGTGTAATTATATAACATTAATTTTAGGTTTTAGACATTTCAAAACACATAAGTACAAGCAAAACATAACATTTACAGTTTGTAAAATACATGCTTAAATCTATGAAATTGAATTTGACGCATTATCTGATGATGTGCTTTTTCAGGTCAGATACACACTGTAGGTATGTAGAACATTTAGAACATGTTCTTCTCCCAGTTAAACAGCCACTTAGTTTCATGCCATTCGGGAGAAGTTGATGAATTAACATGTTGTAAATCCAGCAGCTCTGATCTCTCCACTAAAATGGTGGTGAAATTGCCCGTGATAGATCAAATAATATGATCACTATTAATCGGTTCTTACACATATTTCAGAATCAAAATATTAAATATTTTATTATATAATTGGGATGTTTGTCAATATTTGCAGTAGAGGACTAAAAGAACAAAAAACAATCAGGGCTGCGGTTTGTCAGGGGTTAATTTCAAAACGTAAATGGTTTGCAGCAATTGGTTTATTCAAACAGTTACTTAACGGGTTTTACAGTATACATGCGGCAAGCGTGCACATAGTCTCATTTGACTTATCCACAGTGTTAATATCTATTAAACTTATGTCTGAAATCTGCAAGAAAATATGAGTATTAAAGAAAAGATAATGTAAAGTCTGTAAGCTTCTATGGATAAACATCCATTAGGCCATTAGAACTAAATGAATAATTAAGTTCAGCACTTATTCCAGTTTTAAAATCCTTTGTTGCATTTCCAGATTTTCAGAGTTGCATCTCTCTCCAGCGTCTGAGAAAGGTATTGTTCTGGAAGAGGTGCGTTTCTCGAAAAACAAATGTTGTGATTTCTCATCTCTTTTGACGTTCTGCCAAGCTGTGTGCGTATTTGCATATCCCGTTGTACTTGATGAGACACTGCGAGGGGAAGCGTCTTCTGGATTGCTGACATCATGCAATCCTTGACTCGATTTTGCCTGATTCTACCCTGTGACCGTACCCTGTGAAATTACATTGCCTTTGTAATCCCCCTTCATCTGTGATCTGACTGCTTTTCCCAGCCTGCACTGCTGGTTATCTTGAAAATCAATCAAACCTCACTTCATTCTCACAAGCTTTTTTTTCATAAAAAAACATTTACTCTAATTCATCAGTAGGAAGCAAAAAGCTTTTTTGCTACTCATAAAAACTGCATCATCCTCATTGATGCCTGTCAGATATCCAGCACTTCTCCTAAGTCATTATTGGCTTTTTAGACCCACATCTATTCTGAAACATCCCACCAAAAAAATAATCTCTCTCCTATTAAACTCTATGGGCCCTACCATTCACCTGACGCAATGCAGCCCTAGGTCCGATGCAAGTGTGTTTTGCTAGTTTTAGCCCAGCGCAAGTATTATTTTCACTTCATGTGCCACTGTAACACTGTAAGAGACATGACGAAACAGGAACATGGGATTTAACAAAAAGACGGGTTTATTGAACAAACACTTACTGGATACAATCACTGGATAGACAGGACACGCAGACAGGACATCGACGTTGACAATACAATACCGGACCACGAAGGACACAAACAGGAGGGTATAAATACTAGGGGAGAGGATTAAACTGATGAGACATAGGGATGAACACAGGTGGGATAAATTAACACTGAACACGGCGGGAAAAACAGAACAAAGGGATCACATGACGATAACAGAGGCACATGGACAGAACACTGACAGTAACCTCCAGAGGGCGACGCTGGCAGGCAGCACCCACAAGCGAGCTCCATTTCAGGAGCTTGAGGGCGAGCTGGGGAGCTGGCTGACTGGCTGCAGTTCCGGGGGACCGTGGAAAGCTACTCACGACTCTGGAGCTAGGGTTTTCCTCTGGAAGGAGAATTTAAAAACTGTCTTGAAAAAAGGATTTTTGCTGTCTGGAAACAGCGGAAGGTTAAAATAGTCCCAGAAGTCAATGAGTTACTTCCCAGTGTCCAGCCGCTGTCCATCTGTAGAGGGGGGGTGGGCGGGACTCTTGCTGGTCTCGCGGATGTCCGCCAGGACTCCCCCTTTTGGCGGTGTTGCCGGCTCACACACCTGGTCAGACGAGGAATCGAGCTCCTCCATCTCGGCGCAACTCCGCTCTGTCGCTCTAGGTGGTGATGGCTCATGCGCCGGGTGTGGCTATCCGTCTGCGGTGGGCTCTGGCAAGCGCTCCCTGCAGATGGATGGTGATGCTTGGCTGGTCACTGGGTCGGGAGTGGCACTGACGAGGTCTTCCTCCATGCAGGCGGTGAAAGGTGGTTTCTTTCTCACCAGTGTCCACTCCACATATGCGGCGGTATTGCCCTGAGGACCATCTTCGGACGATCGTGCTCTGCGAGAGATGATGCACGCCGCCCGGATAGCTGTTAACATTCACTAAACTATGGTCATCAGGGCTGCTCTCCCCCTGCTCCAGCAGGAGGTGAAGAATCTTGGGATGGTAGATGGGGTCCATGGAAACACGGGGGTGAAAAAATAAAACACTGAGGGGAAAAATGACTATACAAAAGAAAATCGGGGGAAAACATGCTGCTACTTTAGGTCCGGTATTCTGTAACAACTCGTGTGGAGACCTGACGAAACGGGAACACGGGATTTAACAAAAAGACGGGTTTGTTAACAAAACACTTACAGGATACAGTTACTAGATGAGACAGGACACGCAGACAGGACATCGACGTTTACACAATACAATACCGGACCCTGAAGGACACAAACAGGAGGGTATAAATACTAGGGGAGAGGATTAAACTGATAAAAACAGGGATGAACACAGGTGGGATAAATTAACACTGAACACGGCGGGAAAAACAGAACAAAGGGATCACATGACAATAACAGAGGCACATGGACAGAACACTGACAGCCATGTTGTTTAAATAGGAAATGTACTGTATTTGCACCCATGTGTATTCTGGTCTGAAAAGGAGTTGTGTTAACGTAAATATAGTGCATTGCTTTTTTAAACCAACTGAAATAGACTCAGCCATTGACCAACTAAAAGTTTAGGATTTTTATTTTTTATTTTACCACGTTAGTGATAGGTGGGTCCAAAATAGGTGTCCCCACATGCTTACACACCAAGCGGCAATATCCCGCTCTCCCTCGTGAAGCCAATACAGAAGTGGCTAAAACTGCAATTCACTGACTGGCCTTAGGGGGCTGGCTCCATAAACTCCAGATGTTCACTGACTGCCATGCTAAATTGGCCAATTTTACAGCTGATAAAAAACATGTTTACAGCCTGGTGCAAAAGATGGTTTTGGTGCATATAACTAATATTACTAGGGGTGTCAAAATTAATAGTTTCATCGGTGCACCTCGGTGCAGACACGGACAGTTTGGTATCGGTTCAGTAATAATCATAACCGGTTATGTACTGACGTCATTTATCTCATACGTCCTATGTCGCGGTAGCTTACTATGGAAAGGGAGGCGAGCGCGAGTAATTAAAATGCTCCAACTACTTAAAAATGCAGAAACTGTGCACAATTTCACTGCATGTGTGTTTGCTGGACAGTCTTTCACTGACACTTACAGCAGAAGCCCCTGTTTCACTGTTATAGAGAAACTGAAAGGAATCTCCATTTCTCTCTATCTCACTGTGGCCCTTTGACCTGCTGTCGTGAGGTAAAGTTTCCTCTCCTCTCGACTGTTACAGCGATACTTCTGGATATAGACACGAGCTTGTCTGCATAGCGAGTTTTCTCCTTTGCGTCTGTCATGGATCAGCTGTGATCGCCGATTCGTTTGTCAGTGTCACTCATCGGTGAACAGCGCCAAAGCGTTAGAGCCAATCGCAGCCCTTTCTGTTGAGCACGTGACCAATCATAGGGGTGTAAGAAAGAACTTGCTAGACAAGGCTCGGAAAGCGAGCGGGATGCTCGGCTCATGTTGTTCTGTGCATGTACTTGAGTTTTTAAATGTACAGTTTATATATCTGACTGTTTGTAAAGGACAAAATTGTATTACAAATAGCATATAAATGTATGTATACATTTTAATACAAAAATTGCTGTGCTGTGAAGAAAACATAAAACTGTGTATGGAAAGCATCGTCAATGCACAGAGATATCGAATTGAACCGAATCGATGGCATGATAATCGTAACCGAACCGTACCGTGAGACCAGTGTAGGTTCACACCTCTAAATATGACCCTTTATGACAACTGTGAGGGTGTTTTTTTTTTGTTTTTTTTTGTTTTTTTTATATAACTTATCCGTTTGCTTTATATTAAGTCAGCATAACTAAAGGCATGGTCACTTGATTGACAGCTAGGTCTCGCTGCTCGGTGTCTCGTCACCTCAGCTGATTCTGGCTGATTAGCCGCTGAACTCGGCATGTATATTGTATTTTCGTTTTTGTTTTATGTGGCTTTACACAGTCGGCTGCCTTTTGGGATTATTTCTTACAATTATCAGATAATATGGCATGCTCTGCACTTAATTGTGCACACAAACTAATTTAAGTCGCCTCCTATTTTTTCCCCAGTGAGTGAAATTCTTAAATATATTGATCTATAAATGTATTCGTTTTATTTAGGATAATTTATCATTTATAATTTTATTTAAAACGGGCGTCACGATGGCACAGTGGTGGCACGATCGCCTCACAGTAAGAAGGTTGCTGGTTCGAGCCCAGGCTGGGCCAGTTGGCATTTCTGTGTGGAATTTGCATGTTCTCCCCGTGTTCGTGTTCATTTCCTCCGGGTGCTCCGGTTTCCCCCACAGTCCAAAGACATGCGCTATAGGTGAATTGAATAAGCTTAATTTTCTGTAGTGTATGTGTGTGGAAGAGTGTGTATGGGTGTTTCCCAGTGTTGGGTTGCGGCTGGAAGGGCATCCGCTGCGTAAAACATATACTGGATATGTTGGTGGTTCATTCCGCTGTGGCGACCCCTGATGAATAAAGGGACTAAGCCGAGAAGAAAATGAATGAATTTTATTTAAAACTTTAATGCATTCTAGAATCTGACAGATTGATTAGCTGTAGACTATAGAACAGTCATCTGAAACGTTGTCATACAATGTTATGCCTGGATTTCATAATAGCCTTGCATTTATTAATACAGACTATATTTGAAGTATATGGAAGGGGTTAGCGTTTTCCTCCTGTAGAAAAACGTAATAAGAACAATGCTTTGTGGCTCAATGTATTACAACAAAAGAACACTTTATTAATTCAACCAAGCACATGTGGTCAGGTAATGAAGTATTAAGCGTTTCTCCCAAAGAAAAGCCCGTTTAAGCAAAATGCTAGCAGGCATCTGTAGCTCCGCTCACGCCCCGCCTCTTTGCCCATTTTTGGGTACTCCTGGTCGGTGCGATAACGCTCGAACAAAATTGCGATGGTTGGCCACGCCTAATTGTAGCTTCATTTGCGCTGTTCAGAAACCGATGGGTGACATCACAGATAATACGTCCATTTCTTTAACAGTCTATGCTACACACACACACACACACACACACACACACACACACACACACAAAATACCAAAAAATTAAAAACTTAAAAGATGAACCACAACGAGCAGCCAGCAAACATCCTGACACCATCTTGACATGTCACGTAATCGTAAACAAGTTAGTTAGCATTCAATAAAATGTGACCTACTTTCAAGAATATCCGTAAATTAGCAGTTTTCTGTATTTTGTTATGCATTTTTTGATTTTATACTTTTATATTTTCAACATCGAAAGTCGACAGAACAGAGATCAAGGTCCCATAAATCAAATTCACAATCGTAAATAAATGGAAAACACTACGGACACTGTTGATTAACAGATATTTTTTACAGTGAAGTAATATTGCATTTGTCTGCTTGGGCGTGTGATTCACAGACGCAGGAAAATACCCACAAAATAACAAATCAATAAGAAAACACAACAACAATGAGGCATTGCAGTACAGTATAACTCAATGGTCTCAAACTCAATTCCTGGAGGGCCACAGCTCTGCACAGTTTAGCTCCAACCACTTCCAACTCACACCTGCTTAAATGTCTCTAGTAGTCTGGAACACCTTGATTAGTTGGATCAGCTGTTTAGGGTTGGAGCAAAACTGTGCAGAGCTGCGGTTCTCCAGAAATCGAGTTTGAGACCTATGGTATAATCAAAGCTTCCAAAACAGACACAGATTTTTGCAGAAAATGGATATCATTTTTAAAAAATCTCAACCATTTATTTTGACAGTTTTATGGCACACCTCAAATGGCTAGGGAACTTATGGTAGTGTTAATAATATTTACCCAGATATGTTGTGGCAGTTTTGGTAAAAAAAAAATTTTCATTGCTTGAGTAACTTCATTTTAACAGTTTTTTTTATATATTTAATATATTTTTTATATAAACATCTAAAGCCTTGATTAAAATCATTAATCTTTCAACTAAGTTGTGCAAAATCTTTAATCTCGCATATATATTTTTTTCTTCTCAAAGTTCCTTTGTTAGCTCTGAAGCAGAGTACAAAGTGAACAGTGCCATAGTCTATAAAAAATGTAATGTTAAATTGGGCTTCCTGGGGCGTTTAAGAAAGAATGACTTTTTTTTCTGAATATGTTTTTGAACTCTTCTCTGAGGTGTTGATAGGACTGACTTACTGAAGATTACAGAGTTGTGTGTTGAGTCGTGACTGTGAAATCCTTGTGTTCCTTCCATCAGCGTTTGTAACGCCAGACTCTGCATCACAGAGGTGCGAGTCTTCATCCAATCCTGCAGGCTCCGGCAGAAGGCAAAACTGAAGCAGAAATACCTCTCTGCATAATGCATCAGCTCAAGGATAATTAGCATTTCCAATCCCTCTGAATTTCCTTGCTGATTGCAACTTTGGATTTTTGCAGTTGAAAAAAAAATCTTCCCCGTGTTTGACTTTAGGGGATGCGTAGAAGAGCCACATTTAATTTAATATCATAGATCTTGTTTTGCAGAGGCTTACAGTTTATTGCTTTGGTCACACTTGCTGGAACACTCCAGATATTATATATGATGTATACAGGGATGTTATTTTTCCTTATAAATACAGATTTCTATATTTTGTTGCATGGATCATATACAATCTGTAGGCTTTTTTATGCATGCATGAAGACAATACTCATTATGTACTGTAGATTATGCATTGAAAATAGCATTTTTCATCTTTTTAGTTTCACTTTTACATTCATCATCACTCATTTCTTAATTGCAGAAATTGTAATTATGTTGTTTGTGTGGTTAATAAAGCACGCTACTGGTATCTCTGATTTCCCAGAAGGCACACAACGTCATATGAAGTTGATCTTTAGTTCTATTTTGTTTGCAACATTGGTTTTAGGCTGTGGCATAAACGAACTAAAATCCAACATCATTTTAACATCATATGACATCCATACAAATTATCCAAAATTTCAACATCTGGTCAATGCCTCAAACCAACATCATTTTGATGTCAAACACTGACATTTACTCAAAAGATATGGTAACTAAAATCTAACATCAACTTAACGTCATTATGTCATAACAATCTTGACGTTGGAGTCTGTCCTCAAATTAACGTTGGGCTCTGACGTCGACCCGATTTTCATATACAACCAAAGTTAGTCTTACTTTGGAGTCCAACGTCAATTTTTTGTCTGTGTGACGTCAGTTGCCTGCTGGGTTACTTTTACAAGCCTGCTACACTAAAAAAGTATATAACAAAAAGCTTTAACTAAGTTAATCAGGTTTAATGTAATATTTTTTGGTCAGTTTTATTGAAGTAAGTTGAAATGACTATAAAAGTTCATTTGTTTTAACGAAAAAAAAATAGCCAGCAATAATTTGTGTATATAAAAAAAATGTACAGTGTATATAAACAAGCTAAAATCACAAAACAACCTTAAACAATTTAAGCCTTTTCCACAATGTAATATATTTTTCATAACCAGTCTTAGAATTATATAAATATGATATTTTGCTTCAAGCAGATTAGAGTAGCTTTTGTAGTATCAGGTCTGCAATGCAATTGAATGAATTGAAGTGATTAACCTGCACGACAGTGAGGGATATTTATAAATATTTTCTGTAGCCATTTTTACCTATTTAATAAAACAATATAAACATGTAATTCATTTGGTGGACGTCTTAACAGTGACTCCCTATCCCCTTAGAAATGGCACTTCAGGTACTTTTCCTACGGATTGCAAAATGCTTTTCAATAACTTTCAGTGTGTTTTAAGGAAATATATGGGGTCTCCAGAGAAGCGTTTGGACATCTATCAGAATGATGGACTGCCACTATTATGTGATTGTATTTTAGATATGTGAAGTGCAATTTTTCACTTTCTGACATTTATAGTACACCGACTGAGAAGTCCTATAACATACATCTTCAAAAATACATTTTTTCATATATAAGCTACAATGATGTTTGTATAATCATAAAAGTAGCCCTTATTTAAACTTCTCGTGGCATTTTAAAGTAATGCTTTGAAACTTTTCAACTTCATTTCATTTCATTTTCACTTTAAGTTCAGAGGTGGAAGTGGAAAATGATAATAGTCCAATTTTCTAATACAACAAATATATCTTGCAGTAAATAAAAATTTCTGCCTGCTGCTGTGATATTTGGTAAACAGTAGCACATTGGAAGGCATAAGGTTACAGTATCTCTCTCTCTCTCTCTCTCTCTCTCTCTCTCTCTCTCTCTCTCTCTCTCTCTCTCTCTCTCTCTGAGATTGTTGTCGCATTTTGTCATTGTTTTCATGGTAAGAGTGTCATTTTAATTTATTTGATGTAGTTTTTTCTAAACAGTTGTTCATTTTGGGGTATAGATGTTCACAGAAAAAAAGAGAGAACAATGTCAATTGTTCAATTCTATTTTGGAAAGAGCAAAGATGGCTGTGTATATGAGTAGACGACACAAGATATAAGATTCCTCAGATGTTGATGCAGTTAGTATTTTTATAAAAATGTTGAAAGCTCGTTTCAAAATAGATTTTAACTATTACTGTTTAATGCAGAGATGTCCAAACTAGGACCCCACAGGCCAAAGTTGGCCCATGGTAGTCTTTGATTTGGCCCACCATCCCACATGAGAGAAGAGTGAGAATGATGGGGGATAATGCCTTTAACAGAGATCGTAATTTCTAATTTAACTAATTTTTTTATTTTGGTTTGTATGTTTTATTCCTGAGCTACAAAAAAGCAAACTGTTTCAATTAAATGCTGTAAATGAATCAGATTTTTAAAAATATAAATACTGTCACTCATAGAGAACAATGCAGAAGACATTGGCGAGCAAATCAAGGCAAAAAAACAGGTGCAGCTTGACTAGTGTAACTCCACTCTGTTATAAATGGGATTGTTTAGTTTGTTTTACCGTAATAAGTTCATCATAAAAATGAAAAAATATATACTGCATTAGTTAATATAAAGCAATATTTTCTAGTTATTTTAAAATATTATATAAATTAGAAAATCACCAATGGCAACTTTAATGTAATAGAGTTTGTTATATGTACCTTGGGCCCACCACCCTCAATCAAGTTTGGTTTTTGACCCTTCATAAGTAAAAGTTTGGACACCCCTGGTTTAGTGAGTGATCTTGAAAAAATGTCCAATATACGGTGCTATAAAGATGTTCCTTGTTCTGTAAAACAACAATTTGTTGATTATTTTGTGGATATTCAGTGGTTTGATATGTAATTGCATAATAAAGTATTTGTAACAATCTCTCTCTCTCTCTCTCTCTCTCGCTCACTCTCTCTCACTCTCTCTCTCTCTCTCTCTCTCTCTCTCTCTCTCTCTCTCTCTCTCTCTCTCCCTCTCTCTCTCTCTCTCTCTCTCTCTCTCTCTCTCTCTCTCTCTCTCTCTCTCTCTCTCTCTCTCTCTCTCTCTCTCTCTCTCTCTCTCTCTCTCTCTCTCTCTCTCTCTCTCTCGGTCTCTCTCCCTCAATTCAATTCAATAATTGCTTTATTGGCATGACAAATGTTACAAATGTATTGCCAAAGCATTTATAAAGTTTATATATTAAATAAAATTAAACACAGTAAATAGTAGTAGTAGTAGTAAATAAATAAATAAATAATAATGATATTTAAAAACAATAATAATAATATTTTTTTATCAGAATAAACTGTACATTTAACAATCAACATTTTAGAATAAATACATATAAATGTGTAATATAAAAATAATTATCAATGCAACATAATAATTAGTATATTTACAATGATTCATTTATAATAGTGTGTGTGTGTGTGTGTGTGTGTGTGTGTGTGTGTGTGTGTGT
>CAIGQW010054063.1:4379855-4390571 GCA_903798125.1 Danio choprae | reverse complement strand
TGTGTGTGTGTGTGTGTGTGTGTGTGTGTGTGTGTGTGTGTTAATATTGGCTTCCCTGAGCAGTTTGTTCGTTTCACCTCTTCAGTTCTCCTGTCATTTTTAGAACAGGTGAGAGCTCTTCATATTATATGGCCTATTTCTGCTCTTTATGAATTCAAACATGAGCGCTCCATCACCAACGATAGCAGGCCTGTGTAGGAAAACTTGCTGCAGTTTTTTCAAATCCCATACTTTTGAAATGTACTGAGTTGTACTCTAAATAATTTAAAGACACTACGGGGGAGTGAATGTCAGAGGTACCAAAGAGAAGAATCTGGCATCTGCTTATGAATTACTAGCTGAAATATCTCACCGCCGCTGTTAGCTGCCAGGGTTTGGAAGATTCATTGTAATTAAAACAGAATACTGTACATTTTCCTTTCATAAGCTTGAAAAATTGTGGCTTTTACCTTCTTACTGCCTATGACAATTCAACTATATTAGACAAATGTGATGTAAAGTTGGTTAAACATCCTAAAATGCAGTATGTTATCGGTCCGATTTCTCAATCTCATGACTTTAACATGTATTTTGACTGCCTATGAACTTTATGCAATATTACAAAAACATAATCAATACTTAATATGCTTAAATATATTCTTTATTTTATTTTATACCAGTTATTCTTTATACTAACATACTTAAAAATATTCTTTATGTTGTAACTAAGATTAGCTGTTTTTAATTAAGTTAATGTAGCTTTAAACAACCTAATTCAAATAAGTTACACCAGCAAACATTTTGTAGGGTTTAATATAGTGTCAAAATTTAGAACATATTGGAAGTTATTATCTGTCTGACAATATTATCGTCTACTGATTCATTAATAGTTCAAAAAACTTTTCTGACCAAGAGAAAACAAGGGGCACAGTTTTGTTAACACATTTAATAGTAAAATGGTTACCTGCATTGGTTTCCTTTCTGTGGCTTATGCAAGGCTCTATATGCATGTGGGAATGGAGATTGCTGATGATCTTGTGGAGTTGACCGCAAAGTTTTCACTGTTCCATTGATTGGCAGATCGGATGGTTGGTGAAGTGCAGAGCTTTGATTGCCATGATAGAAAGGCCAAATCCTGCACCGGAGTCCTGCTGTCCCCGTGGGGGTCTCCCAGGGAGGGAGAGTGTGGAGGTATTTCTTGGAGAGAAAATTGGACTGAACTGTATGGGTGTGTCTGTTTCCAAAAAGTACAGTATAGCAGTGTTTGATATTAAGCAGATCTACAGTCTGAAGGAAACATCAGTTTCTTAATTCAAACACCTTTGTAAAAAAAAAAAAAAAAGTGTAGATGATATTTAATGTATCAGTTAATGAGATTGTTTAAGTGATTGTTAAGAGATTGTGGTGAGATTGGATACTTGCACATCTTGTTTTCAGTTTGTCGAGGCTTCAGTTGATCTTTCCTGAAGTTGATGAGAGAGAGCTGGTTTGATCTTTAAAGAATGGAAAGATGCCTGGCACAAGCTCAATGCTGGGACACACCAAGCTGACTGTCGGCTGACTGTGAGCTCCTGTTGGACTAGTTTGTTTGGTATGTTTCACACATCACCTCTCTTTGGGCTCATGTTGGAGGGGGTTTGCCCAATTCAGCATGTAGAATCGGCACCTGCACTGAAAAAAATGATTCATTGGATTTACAATTTTTTTTTAAGGTTTTTTTTAAGGCTGCAAACAATTTATATAGGCTGAATTTACACAAATTAAATTTAGTAATGTAAATTCAGCCCATATAAATTGTTTGCAACCTCTTTTTTTTACCTTAAAAAATTGTAGTAAATCCAATTAATGATTTTTTTTCAGTGAGCCGTCAGTGAAACAGAGCGATTGGCTGTTCAGCTACGAGTCAGAACGTGAGAACGAAGACAAAGAATTTAGTCACATTTCTTAAGTAATTGCAAAGTATATGGATTATGCACGAGTGAATCCCTCTGTGGTGAACATGAGGTATAATTCCTAAACGCTGCTTTGTTTACGGTTTGAAAAAAAATGATTAATTGGATGTACTACATTTTTTTAAGGTAAGCGGTTGCAAACAATTTATATGGGCTGAATTTTAATTCAATTCATCTTTATTTCTATAGCGCTTTTACAATGTAGATTGTGTCAAAGCAGCTTAACATAAAAGTTCTAGTAGATTGCAATTGAAACCATTTCAGTCCAGTTTTCAGAGCTGAAGTTCAGTTCAGTTCAGTTCATTCATTCATTCATTTTCTTTTCGGCTTATTCCCTTTATTAATATGGGGTCGCCACAGCGGAATGAACCGCCAACTTATCCAGCATATGTTTTACACAGCGGATGCCCTTCCATCTGCAACCCATCACTGGGAAACATCCATACACACTTATTCCCACACATACACTACGGACAATTTAGCTTACCCAATTCACCTATACCGCATGTCTTTGGACTTGTGGGGGAAACCGGAGCAGCCGGAGGAAACCCACGCGAGCACGGGGAGAACATACAAACTCCACACAGAAATGCCAACTGACCCAGCCGAGGCTTGAACCAGCGACCTTCTTGCTGTGAGGCGATTGTGCTACCCACTGCGCCACCGCTTCGCCCTAGTTCAGTTCAGTGTGGTTTACTTTTTACTGCTGAAAGTTCAAACACTGAAGAGCAAATCCCAAACCAAGCAATCAGTGGCGAGGAACAAACTTCACCAAGTAACGAAAGTGAAGAAAAAAAAACCTTGAGAAAAACCAGGCTCAGTTCATTTAAACAAACAAATTAAATTTAGTAATGTTCAACTTAATTTGTTAGTTTAAATTCAGCCCATATAAATTGTTTGCAACCACTTACCTTATCCAAAATTAATCCATTGAATAATTTTTTTTTCAGTGCACTGCCACTTGCAGGTAATGACAGATACATCGTCTGTCGACACATATGCACATATGTTCTCGTTTCAGTCAGCCATCATCCAATTGATGTGTACACTGCTTTTTTGTCTTGTTTCTAATCTAAATATCTAAAAAAATCTTAAATCAAGAAGCATTTTCTAGACAAGACAAAAACTATTGTCTAGTTTTCAGAAATAATATGCCAAAATTAAGTGAGTTTTTCCTTAAAACAAGCCAAATAATCAGTCAGTAATTTTTCATTCCTGCTTGCTTGTTCTTTGACGTTGCCGTTGATGTGTGTTCTGGGCTGTAAGGTGTGCCCTAAGAAGACTGTTAGGTCAGCACCCTCTCCTGGAACATCTGGTTTGTAGAAGAGAGTGCTCTTGTGATCAAGATCTTATGAAGGGGTGATGATGTCACTCTCAATGGGAATCAATGAAAAGTGTGCTTTCTGACTAAAGGTTTACTCTGTTTTCAAGCAGGGTTTCCTCCGGTGGCTCCAGTTTCCCCCACAGTCCAAAAACATGCACTATAGGTGAATTGGAGAAACAAAATTGGCCATAGTGAATAAGTGTGTGTCTGATTGTGAGAATGTATTGGTGTTTCCCAGTATTGGGTTGCGGCTGGAAGAGCATCTGCTGTTCAGTTGGCAGTCCATTCCGCTGTGGCGACCCATGATAAATAAGAGACTTAGTTGAAGAAAAATGAATGAATGAATGTGTGTCAGTCATTACAATCCTATAAGTTGAAATGAATGCATCATTGCTAGGGCTGGGTATCGAGGTCGATACTTTTTAGGCACTTACCGAATTGTCTCGATACTATCAAGTATTGAAAAATGTCTTGTCATTCGGTACCAAATTTCAATACCTATATGTCAGTGTTAGTGAACCACGAGTGTATGACGGGGAATCTATAGCAAAAATAACTAAATTGAAATAAATAAACTGTTCCTGGAACACTAGGTGAATTACTTCTGCAAGAAGATCCGATTTACATAGAAGCAAAAGTCCGCTCCAGCAAAAAACCCCTTTTGTTTTTGCCAACAAAGCTGAATGTTCTGCTAGAGATGGTCGAAAAAGGTTTCTATTGTATTGCTCTATGGACCAACTGGGATCGAATGCGCTCAACCAGCCACGAATCGCTTAAATAATTTAAAGACACTATGGGGGATTGAATACTAGAGGTACCAAAGGCAAGAATCTGGCATCCGCTTCTGAATTAATAACTGAAATATCTCACCACCAATGTTTGCTGCCAGTTTTTGGAAGATTAATAATAATTAAAGCAGTATAGTGTACATTTTCTTTTCCTCAGCCAGAACTAAAGTGGATATCTTCTTGCATTAAATGTCTTGAATTATTACAAAAATACACGCAATACTTAATATGCTTAAATATTTAAAACTTAATATGCTTAAACAACAACTTAAATAAAATAAACTTGAATAACAAAGTAAAAATGTTCATAAATGTTGTAACATTGAAATTAGCTGATAAAAAATTGAATTTACAATATTATATTTGTGCATATACATTAGATTAGTTAGTACTGAAGCCAAATCCGGAGCTAATCTAACAAAAAACTTATGATAACGGTCCATAATTAGTACACCTAAATTTATATTTTAGGGAAAAATATTAAATTAAAGGGCCTCACAGTGGCGCAGTGGGTAGCACGTTCGCCTCACAGCAAGAAGGTCGCTGATCGCTGGTTCGAGCCTCGGCTGGGTCAGCTGGCATTTCTGTGTGGAGTTTGCATGTTCTCCCTGTGTTGGCGTGGGTTTCCTCCGGGTGCTCCGGTTTCCCCCACAAGTCCAAAGACATGCGGTATAGGTGAATTGGGTAAGCTAAATTGTTCGTAGTGTATGAGTGTGAATGAGTGTGTGTGGATGTTTCCCAGAGATGGGTTGCAGCTAGAAGGGCATCCGCTGCGTAAAACATATGCTGGATAAGTTGGCGGTTCATTCCGCTGTGGCGACCCCAGATTAATAAAGGGACTAAGCCGAAATGAAAATGAATGAATGAATGAATATTAAATTAAAATTTAAAAAATAGCAAAATTCAAAAGAAACAAAAAAAAAAAATTGTCGTTTGTAATTAATAAAGATGTTTGGTGACTAAAATGTTATTTTAATAAATATATCCCTTTAATAAATCTGTTTTGTACAAATGCACCAATATATATTCACTGAGAAATGGATACAAATATTCATTTTCAAAATAAGGGGTGTACTCATTTATATTAAGCACTGTAGCTTAAACAACATGATTACCATAAATTATTCCTTATACACAATAAATGACAATGGCAAATATAATTTTCAAGAGTAGAATTTTGCAGTCAGATAATTTCAGTAATTTGTTTTAACTTGCAATTGTGTGAAACATATACTGTAGCTGCACGTAATCATAAGTACTGAGTTATAATAATTGACTGACACTATAAGGAGTGAAAGCTACCAAAAGCAATATTTTGGCATCAAGAATTAGGGCAATAAGGCGCAAGGCATGTATGGCACAACTTGTTGCTATTTTCAGACTAGCGCAACCCTAATTTTCACCTTTTGCACCACGTTGTTTAAACAGCAAATCCAATTGCGCCACTTTGTGGACTCATGGGCGTGCTGGTCTAAAATAGAGGTGTGTTAAGGCGCATCCTTGGCACATTATTATTTTGAGGAACTAAAATAGACTGCGCCGTTGACCAACTAAAAGCTGATCTAAAGTCAAGTGCAGAGCGTGTTAGTTATGCGCCTATGTGGGTTCAAATGCTTACACATTGCTTATTACACACAGAATGTACAGCAATACACAAATATCTTTACATATGAAAAAATTAAAGGATTAAAATGTTACAAAAATTATTATTTTCTACATATAAAAACCACTGCCTCCATGCCTTCTTCATATCTCCAAGCCTTTTTTTCAGTTCATTCATGGCAATTTGCATATGTATAATGTTATTAGTAGTAGTAGTAGTAGTAGTAGTAGTATTTGTTATATGCATGTTTATATTTGTTTTAATAAAAACAAGTTTAGATTTGTCCACATGTCGGGTTTTGAAGACGTATGCGTCACTATATGGGGCATAAAAATAAGACGTGTGTTTGGATATAACTCAGTTTTTTTACCACGCTTTGTTATTATTGTTCATTTATTCGTTTGGTGGAAATTACAACTGAATTTAGAAATAGTTTTGAAACAAATCTTTGCACTTAACAAATTAAATTAAATATGTAGGCTAATGAATGTCTTCAGTGGAGTGCGTGCACCACTGTTTTTTTACTTCACAAAAGTAAAGGAGTACAAGTAAAGAGGCAGAATGATGGAGGCTTATTCTTTATCCTCGCGCTGCAGATGGTTTGTTCAACAGTTTTCTCGCTAGTGAAGCGTTCAGTTTTTCCACTTACAAAGTCCGCCATGTAAATAGCAAATGCGCCATGGCCGCGACACAACTGCCTCTTAAAGGGAATGGGAGATGAGACTCTGATTGGTTTAATGCACGTTATGCTCAAAACACACCCATAACTCATTAAGAGAATAAGCACAACCCTGTTAGACCATGCGCCACAGTGCAGACCGTATTTTTCCATCCTTAAAATAGCAAAAGTGGATTCGCACACATCCTTAATGCTTTTGCACCATACGCTTTAGACTTTCTGCCTAGATCATTAAAATAGAGCCCTTAGTGTTTAAATTATCTCACCAGGTGGCATGGTGGCTCAGTGGTTAGCACTATTGCCTCACAGCAAGAAGGTTGCTGGTTCGAGTCCCAGCTGTGTAGAGTTTGCTTGTTCTCTCCGTGTTTGCGTGGGTTTTCTCTGGGTGCTTCAGTTTCTCCACAGGTCCAAAGACATGCGGTATAGGTAAATTGGGTAAACAAAATTGACTGTAGTGAATGAGTGTGTGTGTGTGTGAGAGTGTATGGGTGTTTCTGTTTTGTCTGAGTTGCGGCTGGAAGGGCATCCGCTGCGTAAAACATATGCTGGAATAGTTGGCGGTTCATTTCGCTGTGGGTTCAAACTGTGTAAAAAATGGACTAAGCCGAAGGAAAATAAATGAATGAATGATCTCACCACTAGGGCTGCACGATATTGGAAAGAAAAACTGACATCGCGATATTGCTATATGAATATAAGTTCTCGACATGACTTGAATAGCTAAATTTTAAAAGAATTCATCATTTTATACTGATTGGCATGATTTCGTAGGACAGATAATCTGCATAAATCAAATAGATAGTGTTTTCTGGAGAGTCTAACTGTATTCAGGTACAGAAATTAATTAATGAAATGTAAATAAATAACCTTTCATTGTATAAAAAATAACTACATTAATATTTAATAAAACTACAAATGTAAATTTGTATACACAATTAACTTGAAATCTCACAATTACAGGCCGTAAAAACAACTTTCACTCTATTAAAGGTGCCCTGAAGTGCTTAAAAATGTGCATTTTTTATTCAGTGTTTGACAATCTCACCTACAAAGAAGAGAAGAGAGGGTGGGACATAAAGTAGCTCCTCCCTTTTAAAAAAAAAGCAGCCAATAGCGTTTTGTTTTTCTCACAGCTCTGCCAGGGAGAGTGGTTGAGCTTAAGCGCATCAAATTAAAAGCAAATGAGAAGCGTCTTAAAGGGGGCGGGGCATGTCAAACACTAGAGAGCATTTGATTAATCAATATTTGATAAGAAACTAAAGTATGAGGTGACATGAAAAAAAAAAACGCTGATCCATTTAGGCGGAAGTGTCAAACTACAAGCTTTACATGTTTATATCATTTTATAAACGCAAATTTTGTCATTGTTTGGTAACAATTAATTTTGATGGTCCAGTTTGAGTATTAGTAGACTGTCTGTTTAATATCTGTTAATACTGCTCCTTCAACAGACATTTAACTGACTATAAGAAACTTTGCAAGTACATGTCAATTTACACTAACCCTAACCCCAATCCCAACCACAACCTAACAGTCTTCCAATGAGAATAAGTTGGCATGTAGATGCAATGTAACTTAAATTAAAAAAACTAACCATCAAAATAAAGTGTGACCTTTTAATTTCACAGGACCTTTAAGGTCAAACTTCACAATAGCTATGTTTCCATCCAAAAATGCGAATTAGCTTTATGCGCAAAACTGGATTATTGCATAAAAGATGTGCGAATAAAGTAGCGTTTCCATCCAACGAGTCAAAGCTAACAAAATAGTCACTTCCTGATTAACTGGCGCCAAATATCAACAGTCAAAACAGAATTTGCTGTGGTAGGAGAAGCTGCGTGAATCTTTTCTTCATTTAATAAATGACCTCAGAAGGCAATCCTGACACGCAGTGAACGCGCGGTGGCGTTTGAAGGCGTGAGACGCTGAGCACAGACGCTCTTGATTCTGGAGGTAATTAATAATATAATAACACTAATTCTGAAGCAGTTAAGGCATTTTAGAATGACCAAAACAACATTTCAGATGTTTTACAATGTGCTCAGCCTGCTGGTTTGTCCATTCGCACATATTTTTATCATCACATGATCTCTTATAACAAAATCACATAGTGGAATTTGTTCGGTAAAAGTGTTTTCATCGCAGGTTATGCGCATCTTTTCTTATCGAATTAAAAGTTTATCCTACTCAGCTATGCACATTTTAGGTGGATGGAAACAGTGCTGATGACTCCACAATGTGGTTCCTCGTCAACTATAATGGCCATTCAAATTTCTTAGTGGACGACTGAACTAAAACTGAACTTAAACTGATTTTGCAGATCCTGCGATTTGACTATTTTGGATTTGCACATTGTGATATCGATGCAGATATTGTATATTGTATATACTGTTTGGAAGATTAATCGTAATTAAAACTGTGTACTGTACATTTTCTTTTCATTAGGCAGAACAAAAGTGGCTTTTTTTTTTCTTTCTTTTTTTTTAAATGTCACTACCTGTGAACTTTGTCTTGAATGGCCTTCCTGAGTCACATTTGGTCTGTTTCTGTCTCCAAAGGTTCACTCTGTGCTCTGGAGCCTTGTAGAAATGACATTTGATCTCAGCCAAGGGCCAGAGCAGCCAATATTCACTAACCCGTTTTATCCTCTGATTACAGCGGCCAGATTGGATTAAGAACCATGCCTATAAAGAGCCATTATGGACAGGCCAAGTTATGAATTGTACATGGACAGCCAGAAAGAGAATGAGATGGCTAAAAACGTGAAATGAGCTGAAAGCACACTGTTGTTTTTTTAACATTAAGGCATCTCATGTTTCAGATAATTATTAGTTTTTTGACATTTGCTTTCCTCAAATGAATACTGCTTAAACCAGCTCAAGTCTGAGCAGAAGGATGGGGTGTTTGGGCACTTGTCAGCTCATCAAGGTGGTTTAGTAAATAAATAAGCTGAAGCCAGAGTCCAAGATGATACATTGACTACGTTTACATGGACATCAGTAATCAAATTATTTGCCTTAATCTGAATACAGTGGGTAGCGCTCTCGCCTCACAGCAAGAAGGTCGCTGGTTCGAGCCTCAGCTGGGTCAGTTGGCATTTCTGTGTGGAGTTTGCATGTTCTCCCCGTGCGTGGGTTTCCTCCGGGTGCTCCAGTTTCCCCCACAAGTCCAAAGACATGCGGTAAAGGTGAATTGGGTAAGCTAAATTGTCCGTAGTGTATGAGTGTGAATGGAAGTGTATGGGTCTTTCCCAGTGATGGGTTGCAGCTGGAAGGGCATCCGCTGCGTAAAACATGTGCTGGATAAGTTGGCGGTTCATTCCACTGTGGCGAACCCAGATTAATAAAGGGACTAAGCCGAAAAGAAAATGAATGAATGAATGAACGAATAAGACAATAATATGAGTAAGGTGTTTACATGAGTTGCTTTTTGAATGTTCCTTTTATGATCCCGTTTTACATGTTATAGCACATAATTCGATTAACGTCATTGTGTCACCACGCTATCCACATTTCCTCTGGAGTTTCATGTAATTTTGGGTGATTCAATTTAACTGCAGTTTGGCACTTTCATTCTGGAATATTTCATGCATGCCTCTGTGACAAACGAGATATTGGATGTGACTATGAACTGATAGAAGAGTGTTGTTTTAATGGAATTTTAATACCACACGCAGTATGTGGTCCTTCACTGACTTGGTAGGTGCAGAGAATAGTGTCAAACAACCGTATGTGTATGGACCATCTTGTTGCAAAATGCGGCGAAAAGTCCTGTATGACAGTAATAGTTTGATTAAGGTGTTTACATGTCTGTACTGCACTTCAATAATGCGACTAAAATCAGCATACTCCACGTTGTGTTCCGATTTCTGTTTAGTTCGATTATCACCTTATTCGGATTAATTAATCAAAAATCGCTGTTTACATGGTAGACTCTTAATCAGAGTATTGTCTTAATCGTATTAAAATCTCATTATTGGTGTCCATGTAAACATACTCACTGAGAAAATGAAAATAAATACACTTGTTTTGCTTTGTCTTGTCTCGTCTCGTCTTGTGTCTCGTCTTGTCTTTTCTTTTTTGTGTCTTGTTTTGTTTTGTGTCTTGTCTTGTTTTGTTTTGTCTTGTGTATTGTCTTTTCATGTCTTGTTTTGTGTCTTGTCTTGTTTTGTGTCTTTTCTTGTTTTATGTCTTGTCTTATCTTGTTTTGTTTTGTTTTGTTTTTTGTCTTGTTTTGTGTCTTGTCTTATCTTGTTTTGTTTTGTTTATGAATGAAATATTTTTTTTTGTTGTTTTCTTTTATTATTCATATTTGTATATTGTTTTGATTATTTATATATGATAGTTATTATTATTATTATTATTATTATTATTATTATTATTATTATTATT
>CAIGQW010054063.1:4352812-4369205 GCA_903798125.1 Danio choprae | reverse complement strand
TGTCTTTGGACTTGTGGGGGAAACCGGAGCACCCGGAGGAAACCCACGCGAACACGGGGAGAACATGCAAACTCCACACAGAAATGCCAACTGACCTGGCCAAGGCTCGAACCGGCGACCTTCTTGCTGTGAGGCGATTGTGCTACCCACTGCGCCACCGTGACGTCACGTCCAGTTGCTTCCATAGTGGCTTTTAAATAAATAATAAATTATATTCAAGCTGCGGGGCAACACGGTGGCTTAGTGGTTTGCCACACAGCAAGATGATCGCTGGTTCGAGTCCCGGCTGGGTCAGTTGGCATTTCTGTGTGAAGTTTGCATGTACTTCCTGTGTTCGTGTGGGTTTCCTCCAGGTGCTGCGGTTTTCCCCCACAGTCCAAAGACATGCGGTACAGGTGAATTGAATAAACTAAATTGGCCGTAGTGTATGAGTGTGTATGGATGTTTCCCAGTGCTGGGTTGTGGCTGGAAGGGCATCCGCTGTGTAAAAAAATATGCTGGATATGTTTGCAGTTCAGGAAAGACAATTAATGATATTCAAGATATTTGAATATTAGTAATTAAGTCTAATTAAGTCTAATGAGTTTTTTGTCAGAAAAAAGTGAATCTTTTTTTTATTTTGGGAATCTTGATTTTATTTTATTTATTTATTTATTTATTTATTTGTTTGTTTATTTATTTATTTGTTTGTTTATTTGTTTGTTTATTTTCAAAATGTCCGCAAGGTGGCACTGTCTACATTTGTGTCAATTTAAAATTCGTTACTTGGGATACATTTACAGATAATACATTTATAGATAAATAAAATTATGCCAGATATACTAAACCCAACAAACAGTGTTTTCAAAAGCAAAAGCAAGTCATAGACATCAAGTTGTTTTGTGGTATTTATTTGGTGTTGTGCAAAGAACTGAACAAAAACAGTCCTTCATTTGTCTATAAAATGTCCCCAGGAATATCATTAGTGTGAAAAGGAACCAAAGCTGTTTGCGTCATACTGCCTCATATAGAGTTCATCGCAGTCAAACATATGTTAAAAAAACTTTAAAGACTGTCTTTAGTTAGATTGGAAAGCTGTGGAATATATCTGCGAAAGACTTAGTTGTGTGCTAATTTGATTTGATCACTTCTTAGCCCTCTTATGGCAATCCCAGAGTCATTCAAAATAATGGTACTAGTGGCACATCCAAAGCTAATAGCGTCATAACTCCAATAGATATCACTTTCCCACATAAACAATGTGTGTGTAAGAATCAGACAGGACACTTTCCGGCACAATGAGGACACTGGGACATCATGTCCTTTTCTGTGTTCATGCTTCTAGGAAATGTGACACAAAATGAGGAGCATTTGCTTTGTATCCAGTGTCATTATTGCAGATACAGTGCGACTCTGATAATCTAATACAGAACAGATTAAAAAGCCTTTGTCAGTAGACAGTTCATTTATGGACCAGTTTCTTCTTCTTCCAGATCACAACATGATTAAAATGGTTGCCTCTATGTTTTCTGTAGCTTGCAAAATATGTATTTAATTGTGGGTTGTAACTTGTAATCACTCCCCACGGCTTGTACTTTATCTCTCTGGTTAACTCTTTATGGGGCTAATTCACATATCTCATCTATAAACTGCATGAAAAACGCCTTTACCTGTACTGATTTATATGCATTTCTGAGCTCTCGATTCACTGCCGTTATAGTCGTTGCTATGTCAACTGTTCTTACACAGAAGTGGCACAATTTTCAAAATACTTCAACTTTTGCCACTGTGTCCATTAATACTGAATGTATGTCAATGTTATTTCAATGGTGTTTCTTTCAGTCTCTCACTAAACACAGTCAACCAATCACAACAGACTGTGTCATTAGACCAATCACCGCGGATTAGCGTCACACAAAGGAGGGGTTTGGAAAAAATTAATGAACAAATCATTTGGGAGTCATTGGGATAATTTGGTAAAAAATAAATGCATATTATGAGACAATGAATGGGTTTTTTGGCCTTGCATGGATATCAGCCTGTTGTTGGAGACCCCCAAAACCAAAATATGACCTGTTATAATGCATAATAGGGGTGCTTTAAAATGAACAGATTCCATTATTCTATTATCATATGAACGTATAAAATTTCCCAAAATGCCCAATGGTCAAAGAAAGTGGTTGACAACAGACGAGACAAAATGCCAATAATAATGTATATAATAAATAATAAAATGGAAAAGTTGTTTACGCTGCGTAATAGACTTTAAATGTTCCAGATTTTGATTGGGTGTTATTTAATTCCAACCGACAACAGGGTTTCAGAAATGCACTGGAAAAAAAGTCTTTCTATTCAGGTTGTTTTAAAGTAAATTTCAGTTATGGAATTTACTGTTAATTGCTTAACTAAGTAATGCAAAATAACATTGTTTAGTAATTCTGGATGTTTACTTTGCAGTACTTTGTTTTAAGTGCATTTGACTTTCTTTGTAAGTTTTGTTAAAAGAATGGAGGGTCATACTTTATTTTAAGGTAATTAAAACTATTGGGGTGATGCGGTGGCGCAGTGGGTAGCACAATCGCCTCACAGCAAGAAGGTCGCTGGTTCGAGCCTCGGCTGGGTCAGTTGGCATTTCTGTGTGGAGTTTACATGTTCTCCCCGTGTTCGCGTGGGTTTTCTCCGGGTGCTCCGGTTTCCCCCACAAGTCCAAAGATATGTGGTACAAGTGAATTGGGTAAGCTAAATTGGCTGTAGTGTATGTGTGTGAATGAGTGTGTATGGATGTTTCCCAGTGATGGGTTGTTGCTGGAAGGGCATCCGCTGCGTAAAACATATGCTGGATAAGTTGGCGGTTCATTCCGCTGTGGCGACCCCAGATTAATAAAGGGACTAAGCCGAAAATAAAATAAATGAATTAATTAAAACTAATGATAAACCATTAACAATGACTTTTGCCTTAATACACTCCCAACTTTCTGCTTATTAATAGTTATTAAGGTAATAGTTGGTTGTGGTTACTGTATAAGTTCTAATAAACAGCCAATATCCTAACAACAGACAGGTAATAAGGCAATGGTTTATAGTGAGAATTGCTACTTTAACTAAAGTGTTAACATGGTAACAGTCAGTGTTTATATGAATGTGTCTTTTTGAATGGAAAATCTCATAAAGATGTCATAAGTTACTTTACCTAACAATGTGAATACAAAAAATGATTTTAGTTTGTGGTTTAATTTCTACAAGCTGAGTACTAATATAGAATTTGAATTTGTGTCATCTTTCCTGAACTAAATTATATATTGTACAAATTACTTTTCTTTTTCCTGAGTCGAAAGCTTGCAAAAGAACATTTACATTTCACTTTAATTGTGTACGTCTTGCTGAATATTCAGATTAGCCCTGGTGTTTATTACAGTCTATTTATTAATTTTAGGTTTTAAAATATTTTTATTAGTAGTAGTAGTAGTAGTAGTATTAGTATTAGTATTAATATTTAATTATCATTATTTCTGTGAAGACAAATATGATTTTTTTAGAACAATTACTCCAGACTTCTTTATCCACAGCTCCATTTGCAACCTTAATAAAGTCTTTGTCACTACTGACCAATTTATTTAATTCAAATTATTCATTTCAATCAAATAAAAAGTCATTCTGACCTAAAATGTTTGAACAGCACTGTCATTTACACTTACAAGCATTAAACAATTGGAAATCTGGTCTGCCTTACTACCAACACACATAAACATGCACGCAAACACACTCCCTGCAGTGAGAACTCACTTCAGCTGTTGCCATATTGGTGGATTTACATGATGAAGGCCAGACACCAAGTATAGCATCATCTGATCTGTTTTTTTTTGTTTTTTTGTCATCTTGGATGTTAATTGATAGAGAAAAGTGCAACACCAACTGAGCAGCCCCCGACTTAGTCCAATCAAATCACATCTGATCACAAGTTCATTAATGGCGTCCTGTAGAGCCCCATGGAGGAGTTTATTTATTTTCAGAATATAACGTGTCAGAGATCAATCCTTAGTTTTACAATTTAAAACTTAAGATAGATGCTTTAAGCTAATCGAGAGGACCTATTAAAATGATTGGTAACACTTAAAGTACCGATTCTCATTATTAAGTACTGGTTTATTAGCTGCTTATTATTTAAAGATGTTGACTATTTAGTAGTAGTTATAAAGTATGATTTTATTGTACATCCCTAAAGCCAACCACTACTATCTATTAATAAGTAGCAAATAAGCGCTTTATTTAGTGACAAGTCTTAGTTAATGGTTTGTTAATAGCAGGAATTAAAATAAAGTGTGACCAAATTATCCTCTTATGTCTAATTTAGATGCTCTTGACCCTTGGAAACAAAGCACTGTACTTACAGTATGACAGAAAATAAATACAGTTCAGGCTTTTGCTTCAATGTTGGCCCTTAAAGAGATAGTTTACCCAAAAATTATCATTTACCCACCCTACAATTAGTCCAAAACCTGTTTAAATGAGAAGTTTCTGCTGAATACGAAAGAAGATATTTTGAAGAATGTTGGAAACTGGTGTCTATTTGACATTAATAGTTAAAAATAAAATACTACGCTGTATTTGGAGGGAGTAAAATGATTACTGAATTTTCATTTTTGGGTGAACTTTCAATTTCATCAAACTGATCTCCACAATTCTGAATCATCATCAGGTGGCAGATAGATGTTATTATAGCCGTTCTGCCCCAGATTATATGGTCAGTCGTGTGTCACATAAAGCGAAGGCACGCTCAGGTATAAGAGGGGGAGGATTTCCTGAAAGCAGGCTACAACCTTCTGTCGAATCCTATTAAAGAGCCTATCTGCAAGCTGTCGTCAGATAACAGATAACCAGAGGCGTTCACTGTATTTTTCCCTGTCTATTTTTCTGCCTGTGGCCTTTTCTAGATGGGACTTGGCTGTCAAAAAAAAAAATAAAAATAAAAAACATGGCATGTTTACTTGGTCAGTGCTGGAGTTGTATTTTATACTGTATTTTACACAGAATTGTGGGAAATAAATTGATTCTTTTTTCTGTTTTTCTTGTCTCTTTGCTTTCCCATCCCTTGTACTTTTCCTTTACTTTCCACTGACCTTTCTTTTGTGTTTCTTTTTTTCATTTTGGTTTTCTTGTTTACCTTATCTTTCCTTTTTTTTTTTTTTGTTCCAAGTTTATTTTTTTGTTTTAGTGTATTTTTGTTTCCTTTATTCATTTTCTTTATGTTCGCTTTCGTCTTGTTGTGTATTCCTTTCCTTTATTTTACTTTACTTCTTACATCTATTTTTATTCCCTATTTTTCCTTGTTTGTTTTTCTTTGCTTTTTTCACTGATTCCTTTCATGTTTTTTATTCCTGTTTTAAATTTTTTTTCTGCTTTTCTGTTCTTTTCCTTTAAATATCTACTTATTTCTTTCCTTAAAACTTTCTTTATTCTTTGTTTCTATTCTTTTCTTCCTTCCCTTTCCTTTTTTTCCAACTGATTCCTTTCGTTTTACTTTTCATTGGTGTTTGTTTTTCTATTGCTTATAACTTTTCTTTTACCTGTTTTTTCCTGTTCTGTTTGTTTGCTTTACACATTCATTTTCTACTATTTTCTAATTTGTTTTATTTTTTATTTTCCTTTTATGCTTTTTTTCCCTATTTCTTAATTATTTCTCTTTTTCTTTATTTCTTTCTCTTCTGTTTTTAACAGTTTTCCCTGTTCTTTCCTTTCTACTGTTACCTAATCTGTGTTTCCTTTCCTTTTCCCTTTATTTTTTTTTTAGGTCTATTTTCTACTATTTTCCTTGTTTCTTTTCTGTTTTGTTGTTTCTGTCCTCCGCCTTTCTTTTTCTTCTCCATATGTTTTTTATTCCTTACTGGTTTCTTTCTTTTGCTTTTTTACTTCCACCGATTCCTTTTTATTTTACTTTTCACATGTGTGTTTTTTTTTTACTATTGCTTATATCTTTTCTGTTTTCCACTCTACATATATTTTCTACATAATTGTTTTCTTGTTTTTTTATTTATTTTCTATTGCTTATTTCCTGTCTGTTTTCTTTTATGCTTTTTTTCTATTCACTATTTATTCATCTCCCTTTATTTTTCTTTACCACTTTTTCTTTTGCTTTTCACGTTACTTTTTGTATTGCTTTTTCTTATTTCTTTCAGTTTCTGCAACTTTATTCCCTTCCTGTCCCTTCCCTTCATTTCATTTCCTTTCCTTTGCTTTTCTTTGCTTTCTTTAGTTTCATGTCTTTTCATTTACTTTTTTAAATTTTAATTTCCTTCCCTTTCGTTTCCTTTCTCTGCCCTTTTCTTTCCATTTTCCTTTCCTTGTCTTGCCTTGCCTTGCCTTTCCTTTGCTTTCATTTTCTTTCCTTTCGCTCTCCTTTCCATTTCCTTGTCATTTTCTTTCCATTTTCATTTGCTTTATTTTGCTTTTTAATTTATTTGCATTTCCCTGTTTCCTTTCCTTTGCTTTGCTTTTTTTAGTTTCATGTTTTTTCATTTACTTTTTTAAACTTTAATTTCCTTTACTTTCGTTTTCATTTCCCTGTCCTTTTCTTTCCATTTTCTTTTCCTTTTCTTTCCTTTCCTTTCCTTTTCTTTACTTTTTCTGTCCTTTCCATTTCTTTGTCCTTTTCTTTCCATTTTCCTTTACTTTGCTTTTCTTTCCTTTCATTTAATTTATTTTCATTTCCCTATGTTTCCTTTCATTTCATTTCATTTCTTTCCCTTTCCTTTCCTTTGCTTTGCTTTGCTTTGCTTTCCTTCCCCTCCTTTCCATTACCCCTCCTTTCATGTCTTTTCATTTCATTTTTTTAAACGTTCCTTTTATTTTCTTTCCTTTTCTTTTCTCTCCTTTCCTTTCCTTCTTTCCTCTCCTCTGTGGATAGATCACAGTGATGTGTCTGTCCTGTCTGCCATCTGTGGCTAGCATTGACGGAGTTGTCTGTTTTTTGTTTTTTTTCCTCCATTTGTTTGTTGTCTATGTCACATCTCTCTGTGTATTGAGAGAGCTCGCTGACAGACTAACACAAGCAGTTGTTGACAGACGAGAGGGAAGAATGGAAAAATGCCATACAGTACATGTTTTCAGAGATCATTAACACAATGAGCTTTTTTTAACAATACAAAAACAACACAACGTAGAAATGTAGCTCTGTTGAGGCTTTTACCCTGAAGTGTTCAGCTTTTATTTATTGATAATGATGTTAATCACTGGCTGCTTTGTGCCATCATTTCTCTTTAGTTTCCAGTCGCTCGGCAGCTGTCCGGTACCTCAAGTCAGATATAGCATCTCTATAATACACTCATTTATCTTTGTTTTCTTTGGGTGAAAACATTTGCTTTATTGTTCAGGTCTGTCCATTTCTCCTCCATCCTCGCATTATGACAGGATGAACTTTTATCTGACCAGTCAGTTGTGTGACACACAAACACTAGATGCTCAACACAATAAAACATATTGTAGGACAAGCTCAAGTGGTTGTAAAATACAGTCAGAATTGTCATGTTAAAATGTAATTCCTTAATTTTTTCCCAATTTCTGTTTAACAGAGAGAAGATTTTTCAAGATACTTTTAAGCGTAAAGTGCAATTTAAAGACTGTACTAGGTTGGTTAAGTTCACTAGGCAAGTTAATAATTATATAATAATGTTTTTTTTTTTTTTTTTGTAGCCAATCGAAGAAAAATAATTGCTTAAGGGAGCTAATAATATTGACCTTAAAATGTTTTTTAAAAAAATTAAAAACTGGTTTTATTCCAGCCGGAAAAAAACAAGTAAGATTTTTTCCAGAAGAAAAAATATTATCGGAAATACTGCGAAAAAATTCTTGTTCTGTTAAATATCATTTGGGAATATTTGAAAAATAAATTAATAATAATAATAGTTTTGACTTCAACTGTATATAATATGCCTTAAAGGGATGGTTAATCCAAAAAATAAAAACATTCATGATTTTTTTCTTTATTTGAACACAAAACAAGATTTTCTAAAGAATGCTTTCTGAAAATGAATAAATAAATTAGTTATTCAGTATCTTTCTTTGTGTTCAACAGAAGAAACCAACGAAAACAGGTTTGAAACTAATGAAGAATGAGCTAAATGATGGCCTTTTCCAGAAATTGGCTTTTTTTGGTGTTTCCATTTAACGTTGTTATGCAATATAAAGTGCATAAAATGCAAATAAAAGTAGGTGGATGGAAATATAGTTATTATAGGCTAAGCAGGCTGTGTGCCAGTTGCTGTATCTGTAAAAAAAAAAACTCACAATCTTCACATAAACTAAAACAGGAATTCCTGAAGCCAATCTGAGGTTTTGGCCTTTGTTTCTATGGCAGCAGATCATTTGTGGAGCAACACGAGGCCACGAGGTGAGTCCTCCAAATCATTTCAGGAGCTGGTTTAGAAATAAAAATGTTGGCAGGTTATGTAATGTGTTTTATATCCTCAGATGTAAAGGAAATTACTGAAGCTCATCATAATACTGCAAATAAGCATCAAGAGGGTTTTTCTGTGACTCATAATGGTAATTGGGCTAGATAACATTATTCTGTATTTCATGATGATTGCAGATTGAATTTCATTTATTGTCATAACAACCAGTGATTGTGCCCGAAAAATACCTTAAATTAAGTCGAATTAAAATGAGACAAATTAATAAATAAAAATGAATCAAGAACTCACACTTTATAAGTTATCATAAGGAAAGTCCAGGAGAAAAGCGTTCATTTTGACTC
The DNA here is from genome assembly GCA_903798125.1 of Danio choprae. Classification (NCBI taxonomy): domain Eukaryota; kingdom Metazoa; phylum Chordata; class Actinopteri; order Cypriniformes; family Danionidae; genus Danio; species Danio choprae. The sequence goes on along the minus strand of CAIGQW010054063.1, from coordinate 4,360,477 downwards.
CACATGCATCTTATCATAGATTCAATTCCTAAACTTGTATATTCTTACACTCATTTATCTTTTTAACTAAACTAAACTAAACACTAAAAACTTGGATACTACCAATACCTCCTGCTTGAGTTTTTTTTTGTTTGTTTGTTTTTTGTGACCGTTACTTAGAATCCATTGCATTTTAAATGTGCGTTGCCCACCAACCTCAGTGATCGATGTACATATTGTATTTTGTTTTTTTTTTGCCGTTTTCAGTAAAATATTTGCAAATGTTCGAATTATATTGTGAAATTTCTGATACTCCGATTCTCAAATATGTGAATATTTGTTATATGATGGGTAATGGGTGCCGCCGTTGTTGCTAGAAGGGATACAGCTGCGATCGGAAGTTAACGAGTAGTATTTATTATTTATTAAAATATGCATTAATTGCATTTTATTAGTGTCTACCCCTACTTCAACCCATAAACCTCACAGTAATGTAAAAATATTATTTGTTGTACAGTGTCACAAAATTTATGCTATATTGACGTGAGTATTCTTAGCCGTATCCCATCTAGACTTCATACTCTCCTGCAGTGCGGTGAAGTCTAGATGAGAATACTTCTCGTTAACTTCCGATCGCAGCTGTATCCATTCTAGCAACAACCGCAGGAGAGATCCAAGCTGCTGGATTTACGTCATGTTTATTCATAATTTTCTTCCGAAATGCTTGAAGGTAAGCAACTGTTTATCTGGGAGAAGAATAGAGAAAATATAAACAGTGTGTATCTTAAGTGAACAAAGCACATCGTCCAGTTATATTGAAAAATTATTATTATTGCCATCTCCGTCTATATTTTACAAATCTTAAATGGTATGTTTTGCTTGTAGTTATGTATTTGTAGTTGAATGTCTAAAACCTAGAATAAATGTTATTTGTTTGAAAGGACAGGAAATGTATGATTCATGACAAGCGCTACACATCTCTTTCTGTGCCTCAGCGCGCGTCGTCAGATTTGAATTTTAACAGTTGATGACGTGTGCTTTGCATGTTCTAATCACACAGGTGTGATCGTAAACATAAAAGGGATTCTAGATATGTATATGTATTCGTTCACACATGAACACAAAACACAAGCAAGAAATATGGTCTGTGTTACTAAGACAGACATAAGCATGCATGCAACACACTCCCTGAACAAACACACAATTGAATTACAGTACATAAAAATGATTTAAAAAATAAATAAATAATGATTTAAATAACAGTAAATACAAGTTGTATTCAACTTCAAGGCTGGGCCAGTTGGCATTTCTGTATGGAGTTTGCATGTTCTCCCCGTGTTGGCGTGGGTTTCCTCCGGGTGCTCCAGTTTCCCCCACAGTCCAAAGACATGCTGGTATAGGTGAATTGGATGAACTAATTTGTCCGTAGTGTATGAGTGAGTGCGTGTCTGCATGTGAGAGTGTATGGGTGTTTCCCAGTACTGAGTTGCGGCTGTAAGGGCATCTGCTGCGTAAAACATATGCTGAATAGTTGCCGGTTCATTCCGCTGTGATAAATCAAAGACTAAGCTGAATGAAAATGAATGAATGATTAATAAATGCTGTACAAGTATTCTTCAATCTTAGATCATATCTGTAAATACATTAACTTGCATAAACTAATTGAACCATGTTGTAAAGTGAGACTAATAAATTAATATATACAATTCTATAGTGATTACAAAAATGATTTAATTGAAGTTTTCCCAATATTACATTAGTTTATCCGTTTGAAATAAAAAAATACAATATAAATTGGGTCTTTATACAAAATAATCTATTTTGATACCATTTACCTTTAAGGTTGAGGTACTTCACAAGAAAATTATTATATTTGGGGCTCTGTGGTATCTAAAATATTCCAAATCTGTGATCTGAAGAGCCATTTTCACTTTAAAGAACTCTTTTCCAGTAGAATGATTCCATTGAGATGCTGCATGGAACTACTGAGTGTACTGTATGTGACTTGAAGACACACAGGCTGATGTTTTGGACCTGTTTTTATTGGTAGGGAACAAATATACTGTTGCCTCACTCTGCCATGGCTGTGAGTGTAATCTAGTGTTTAGTAAACAGTTTCAATGCTCTTATTCAGTATGAAATCTGCATGTCGCTCTAACAGTCCCCAGCAGGACCATTAGGGCTCCATGATTCACTAGAGCTTTCCTGACTAATCCTCTCAGCCTCGGCCAAAATGCCCGAGCTTTAGCTGGACACTAATGGTGTACAGTGAACCGCAGCTCAGAGAGCACCCAATGGAAATCCTGGCTCTTATGTTTGCGATCCAGTGATTAAGGGTCTGACTGGCTGAATGGCATACAGGAGAAATTGATGTGGGATGAACACAAGGACTCTTCATCAAGTCCTTTCCCAGATATCTGATATCAAGAAGAATGAAATCCTCACTTTTCCCTTTAAAAGAGAGTTTTAAAGGGATAGTTCACCCAAAAAAATGAACATTCTGTCAGTAGCTATGTTTCCATGCAAATATATGAATTAGATTTATGCGCAAAACTGGAATATCACTTAAAACATTTCAAGAGTTCACACTTTGTGCTGATGATTGATAATAAAGCGTATTTGGCATGCTGTCCCGGGAGAGAGCCCTGAGCTCAGAATATCCTCGAGCCTGGGGCTCCCTCCCGTTTGAAGGGCGAGAGGGGAGTTTGAGCTCAGGTAGGTCTCGAGAACTCCCCTGCTTGTGAACGTGCTTGAGATATTTCTTAGGATGCTATTTTGGAGTAGTCAATTTACTTATGGTGAAGGTCTTTGGACGATGGGAGGACACCGGGAAGCCCAGGGAAAAATCCACGCCAGCACGGGGAAAACATGCAAACTCCGCACAGAAACGCAAAACCGGTGGTGTTCTTGCTGTGAGGCAACAGTGCTAACCACTGGGCCGCCGGGCTGCCCAGTCAGGAGAAGGGAAGGAGTAGGGGTGGAAGGGGGATTCTTCAAGACGAAGATAACTGGAGTGGAAAACTCTGGTTATTTGTAGTGTGTTAGTATTCCACTGACTGGTGCAATAAACAGAGCTGATGCGGTGCCAGCCGTGTTCAATCCTAAGCACGTGATCCTCTCAAAATTAGTTTATAAATAAACCACACTTGCGAATAAAGCATCCAATGAGTCAAAGAGAACAAAATCGTAACTTTCTGATAAACTGGTGCCAAATATCAAAAAGAAAAATGGAATTTGCTGCGGTAGAAGAAGCTACTGTGTGCCTTTTTTTTGTTATATAATAAATTACTTTGGAAACACAATGAATGTGTGGTGGTTTATGGAGGGGTGAGACACTCTTTGGTGGTGTAGATACTCAAGACAGCTAATAGCTTCCAATCACATCCATTTCTATCCTCACATGATCTGTTAAAACAAAAGCACATGACTTTTTGAGGCACATGCTGGAATTCATTTGATAAATGAGTTTCTATTGTTGTTTATGTGCATTTTTTTCTTATCGTATACATAGTTTATCCTATTGGGTTGTACGCATAATATTGTTAATGCACATTTTCAAAATTGATGCACATCTTGGCATATCCATTAAGCAAATTTGTATGGAATATTCCAAAATGCACATAAAAATTGGTGGATGGAAACCCTCAAGTGGTTCTAAGTAATTTTCTTGTTTGTTCTGTTGACGACAAAAGACAGCATTTTGAAGAAAGTCAGAAAATGGCTGCCGCTTTTCAACATTCTTCCTAATAACTTACTTGATGTTCATCGAAAAAATGAAACATATAAAGGTTTAGATCCACATGAGTAAATGGTTAATGAAATTTTAATTTTAAGGTGAACTATCCGTTTAAATAATGGATATGTGCTGTGTGCTTTAGGTGGTGACTTAAGCTTAGCTTTTGTTTCAAGATGTGTTTTTAGCTAATCTGTTCTCAAGGTGGATGGATTCTCAATTTGTTCTATGTGACTGTTAAATGCTTGATTGTTATTAGTTGATGATCATTCTAAAGGGCAATTTACATTTACAGTGTGTTTTTCTATTCCAAAACTCCATAGTTTTTCTATGTAAACACAAACAGTATGATTGTTGTGATAACTCAGTGCTGTTCATGTCCCCATACTGGGGATTGTTCTTTTTTGTAGCGTCTTTTGTACAGTATATGTTCACATTTCTTTAGTGTCAGAATATTGGCAAAGTCTATTACACAATTTTTATATATATATATATATATATATTTATATATATATATATAACAACATAGTGGCCTCAAAAATTCAGTTTAAAGCAAAAGAAGATATTTGGAAGAAACCTGTTAACCATTGACTTCCATAGTATTCATTTTTCCTACTATGGATGTCAATGGTTACAGGTTTCCAACATTCTTCAGTATATCTTCTTTTACGTTCAACAGAACAAACGTGTCAAATTAGTTTGGAACAAGCCAAGGTTGAGTAAATAGTTACAGTATATTTATTGTTGAGTACACTATCTCTTTAAAACATTCTGCAACCAATCAGAATAATCATTCGTTGTCTCTCTAGTATAGCAGTCATTAATAGCCAATAGATTTTAAAGGCCAACCACTCAAAAAAGTAAAGATATAGTTGATTTAGTCCTGACCTAGTTTCAAGTAAAACTTCACATCCTTACTAATGACATTTTGTTCATATCGATTTACCCAGAGAACAGTTCTAGAAACTTCTTTATTCACAGAATTAATCATGGTTAATTTAATATCAATATTCTCATTTTCTGTGAAGTGGCCTTCAAATATTGTGTTGGACAACACTGGGCCTTTGAGTCAAAAATACTAAGAACCGCTGCTGTGATCCATTCATTAGAGTCCACAGTACAGCGAGCCTTGCTCTTTGTGTAAATCCTGCTCTTATTCCAGTTTAAATTCCGTTTTTGGTTTTTTGATTCCTGGATTGCTTCTTTTCTACGTTCACATATAAGCAATTCCAGCATTATGGATGTGGCATTTGCAGTAAACATTTAAAACATAAATTCACAGAGAAAGTCTATGTTAACATTACGTTGAAACATCTGTTTATATTTTCCAAAACAACTAACCACGGATTTATGGGATCAGAAAAGTATGGATCTGTAAACATCTTTTAGATTTGAAATGAGGAAAATAAATGTGTTGTGGATGTGACCAAAAAGGTTAGGGAGTTTACCATATACAACATACTTTGTAGAAATTCTGTGAGTTAAACTGCACAACCCAAAAGAAATATTCATTCATTCATTCATTCATTTTCTTTTCGGCTTAGTCCCTTTATTAATCTGGGGTCGCCACAGCAGAATGAACCGCCAACTTATCCAGCATATGTTTTACGCAGCGGATGCCCTTCCAGCTGCAACCCATCACTGGGAAACATCCATACACATCCATTCACACACATACACTATGAACAATTTAGCTTACCCAATTCACTTGTACTGCATATTTTTGGAATTGTGGGGGAAACCGGAGGAAACCCACGTGATCACGGGGAGAACATGCAAGCTCTACACAGAAATGCAAACTGACCCAGCCGGGGCTCGAACCAGCGACCTTCTTGCTGTGAGGCGATTGTGCTACCCACTGCGCCACTGTGCTGCCCCAAAAGAAATATTGCTAATCAAATCGATAAGTGTCTGCTCACTATAGAAATGATTGGTTTTATTTTACATTTTTGCACTTATGAGGGAAAAAGCTTCGTTATGGATGTTACATGTGAAATTGCCAGTGATGGGAATAACGGCACTATAAAAAAGGGCGTCACTAACAGTGATATTTTTACAGTAACGAGTAATCAAATGAATTACTGTTTCCTTCATTACAACACCGTTACTGTTACTGACAATAAAATGTGCATTACTATAATTGAGAACACTGAAGTGGTTTTTATGTGAGTAGCATCTCTCTCAGCCTTAGGACCTCTCTTTCTCTGTGGTGTGTGTGCATGCGTGTGTTTGTGTTTTTGGGGCCGGGGCGGGACACATATCCAACCAGTGATGATGATTGAGGTGTCTGTGAACATGGTGTAACTGAGAACATGATGATTGGCTTAGATAGAGTACATTTCCATCGCTTGGCAATCAAAGGCAGAGTAGGGCGGGTGTTCATACAAGCACATGCTCAATCAGTGGCACACACCAACGACCAGGAGTCAGAACAATGGCAAATCCAACAAGTTCAAAGGTAGTGTTTGCAAACTGGAAATATAAGCACTACTTTTCCCTCGTTGAGGTGAAAGGCAAGAATGTTTATGTATCGTGCAACTTATGCCCAGGAAAAAAAGAGTCTCTCTGCGTCGGTGACAAGTAATTCTAATCTAATGAAGCACCTCACATCGTCACATGCCGCCACAAAATGAGTGGCTACACAGGTGATAACGTGAGCTCTGCTACCAAAGGAGGAGACGAAGCCACGACATCAAAGCAAATAAAACTCTATTTTTCTCCACCGCAAACACTTATTACTCAGACAGAATTAAACAAAATAATATCTAGATTTATATTTGAGGACATGCTGCTGTTGTCTCTCACAATGTCCCACAACAAGATTAAAATAGAGTAGATTAGTGTACAATGTTTTCTATTTATTTTATAGACATTTGACAAATTAGATTTGTTTTAAAGTAACGCAATAGTTACCTTTCCTGGTAATTAGTTACTTTTATAATTATGTAACTCAGTTACTAACTCAGTTACTGTTTGTGAGAAGTAACTATAACTAATTACTCTTTTAAAGGAACGTGCCAAACACTGGAAACTTTGGTAAATCAAATATAATAGTTTGAAAACATTGAAAGAGACATTTTTGAGTATTTTTAAAGCACTGTAAAATACTTACTTACATAAAATATGTAGAATGCCTTTTTTCATGCCAAGGTTGACTTTTGCAATCTCATATGTGATTATGGTGTTTCTTAGGCTTGTCAGTTTGTCTGTATGGCTCTTTCAAATCACAGATGTATAAAACCGGCATGGTTTGAAGGCCATGTGAGGATAAAGGTTTTTTTTCGTTTTGAGGTTATGACCATCGCATATGGTTCAAGAGTCAAAGACTGAAAAAATGAAGAGACCCTGTGAACGACCTCTCTTTCTCTCGTCATCCTCTCTGCAGCATTCAGAAAGCTTCTTTAATGGCAATACACACCCTTTTATATAATACTCTCAGTGCCCGTGGCTCTGTAGGATTAGAGCATTGTGTAATGTGTCATATGTTAGTCTTCAACCGGCTCTTCTCTAGACAGGCTGGCCTGTTTTGAAATGTTTTTATTTTCCTTCAATCTAGCATGCGAGGCCTTACAAATGTTATACGCTTCCAGTGCTGCATTCTGCATGTCACTTCTGTCATACTTCCCATGTGTGATGAAAGAAGCCTTTGGCGCAGCATTTATAATTTTCCCACAATAAAAATAGTGCAGACTCAAAATCACTCTTCTGAAATAATTTCTACTCAGAGCCCTATGACAATATGAGCCCATTTGGCATTATTTCAGGTCAAAGCAGTAGGGTTATCATAGATATTATGTTTTACTGATGTTGTGATAATAACACTTACATTTTATTTGAAATTAATTGCATTTACCCTTTTTTTCATGTCTTTGAAATTTGAAGTTAACACATAAACCACACTACATGGTGTGTGTGTGTGTGTGTGTGTGTGTGTGTGTGTGTGTGTGTGTGTG
>CAIGQW010054063.1:4324677-4344102 GCA_903798125.1 Danio choprae | reverse complement strand
GTGTGTGTGTGTGTGTGTGTGTTTCTCTTTCTCTCAATATATTTTTCATAATAGACAGCATAATAATAATAATAATAATAATAATAATAATAATAATAATAATAATAATAATAATAGAATTCAACAGTGTGGAACGTTTGTAGGTTTTGATTAATCCTAAATATTGATTTAAATGATCTTGTTTTATATTTTTGTTTCTTTTGAGCATATTTGAATGATTTACCTTTTGTTTAGTTTATTTTAGTTTTTATTGATTTGTTTTATTATTATTTTTGCTTCATTTTATGTTTAGTTTGTTTTACCTTTGTTTGTTTTTATCCTTTTGTTAGTGTATTTCCTTTTTTCAATTAATTAGAATTTGTAATGTGTTTTTTTTATATTGAATATTTATTTTATATTTTTATTATAGTTTTTGCAGACGTAGAAAAACAAAGAACAGACAGACAAACCCATCATGTAACAATAACTGGGATTTTTTATTTGTTTGTTTGTTGTTGTTTTTTCTATACTTCAACTTTTTAATTCATTTTATGTTTAGTTTGTTTTACCTTTTTTTGTTTTTATTCTTTTGTTAATTTATTAGCTTTTTCAATTACTTTGAGTTTGTAAAAGATTGAATATTTGATTGAATATTTGAGTGATTTATTTAACAGTGTGATTTTTTTTTTTATTTGTTTGTTTGCTGTTGTTTTGAAAAAAACAAATGATTAATTTATAAACATTTCACTAATATTTAGCAAAGGATATGTGACCTTCCATTTTGAAAACTGTATGATTGAATTCTGGTTCAAACTGTTTATGTGGGGTTCACGATATAACAAATAATGTAAACATCTAGCCATTAAAGCTTGAAAACAGCCAAATTATGCCAGTTATTGCCACATCAGTAAACAATTAGACACAAAACTTTGATTTGGGCTGTAATCATTTGCAGTACGAACTCTATAACTGAACGTTAAGTTTGCAGAAAGAAAAATATTTGTATTATTATTCATTCACAAGATGGTGCTAAACAGTCAAGAACGCATTAATATATTCACAATGGTCAAGAGGATTTTAAAAAAAACATGTAAACATTGTGTGTGGTCATACACTCATAATACACTCATAGGTAAAAATTGAGGTACACTCATAGGTCAAATTGAGGCATTTTTGGTTCTGTCAGTGAACATGAAAATATGCCAGTAATTAATTCATAATTCAGCCAATTCTTAAGATATCATTAAACAATTAATATCACTGGAAAGCAGATAATGCCAGCCCAAACACATTGTTATGTCATGCTCAGGCATGGTAAAATCATAGGTCAAATTAAGGCATTTTTGGTGCTATCCAAATGTGCAAATATGCCAGTAGCAACTAATTCATATTTCAGCCAGTTCTAAAGATATAATCACAAAACGTATATCATTAGAAAGCACATAATCCTAGGTTTCCAATGAGCAAAACACTGTGATGTCATGTTCAGGCATTTTTGGTGCTATCCGAATGTGCAAATATCCCAGTAGCAATTGATTCATATTATGAGTGTTGTCAGTTTTTTATCTGGGAATAACACACCTTAGAAAGTCATGAATGGCCAATCAGAATCGAGTATTCCAGAGAGCTGTTTAATAACTAAAAGTATAAAAGTAAAGTGAACTGTTATTATTTTTACGAGTTTCTTTTTGTTATTTGAATGGACCACTCCAATTAAAAAAATGAAAATCTTTGAAGAATAACCCCCACTGATTGCCGGCAGTGATGAATTTGAAACCTCATCAGCAGGAATCTTTTTCTCGGAATTGCTTGAAAGTGAAATGCATTGATTCATGAAGACAAGGGAAATTTTGGGGGCTTGAAAGAATACCCTGGCGAACATGAGCGATAATGAAAATACAACAGAAATGCCTTTCAAACACAAGATGGTTATAGATCTTTCTTTCCTTGTGGATGCATTTCGAAGTGTTTTCACTTCCAGTACTTTTTTCTGGAAATGAAAAATGAAAAAAACGATTGTCAAACATTTTCTTTTGGAAATACATCACCAAATAGGAAGCATAAACTCTCAGTCTGTGAAAATGAATGTCTATTAGATGAATGATTCTCTTGTTTTTAGCTGAATACTTGTGCACAGTAAAGCCCAGATATTCACTTGGATGTGCAGTTGAATTATTAGCCCCCTGTATGTTTATTTCCCCAATTTCTGTTTAACCGAAGTAAAAAAAAAATTTCAACACATTTCTAAACATAATAGTTTTAATAACTCATTTCTAATTTTTTTTTATATCTTTGTCGGACACTGGGCAACGGACGTGAGGGATCCACATGCAGTTTATTATGAGCGACATAGAATCAAAGACGAGAAAACAAGGCAAGAATCAAACACAGAAAGGCTAGACAGGATTACGTTTTGTGATGTTGCAGGGAATAAACCAACAAGACTCAGCCAAGTGTGTGACAAAGTGAGCAGTCTATATACTCTGAGTAATCAGTCCTTGAGGTGCATGACAGGATTTGTAGTTCATATGGTGACAGGATTGTAGTCTGAGTGAAAGTGAATGTTTACCAGCAATCTACAAGCCTGGATCGTGACAATAAAGATGGTTTGTTCTGTAGACAATTGAAGCAAAATATGTTGTTAAGGGGGCTAATAATATTGACCTTAAAATGTTTTTTTTAAAAATAGAAAACTGCTTTTAGACTAGCCGGAATAAAACAAGTAAGACTTTCTCTAGAAGAAAAAATATTATAGGAAATACTGTGTAAAATTAATTGCTCTATTAAACATCATCTGGGAAATATTTGAGAAAGAAGACAAAAATCACAGGAAGGCTAATCATTTTTTGTTAATAAATTTTGTTTAAGAAAGCATTGGGTCCTGGGGCTAACTGAAATAATCCCTATATTGCCACAAGCATTTGTTTATTGTGTTGATGTTTGATCCATTTATCCATTTCTGTCATCTTTATACTCTTAGCTCTTTAGCAGGGTTGTGTCCGGTATTGTTTATATTTATGATGTTTAGTTATGTAGCACCGATGAAAATGGCAAAACTGAACTCTCTAACTCTAGGGGAGTTGTAAATGAGCCTATTTTCAAAAAATAAATGTGGCGTGTTCCTTTAAATCCGACCCTATTGACCTTATTCTGCAATGCAGAAATGCGCTAGTTTTTGCAAATGCTTTAAAACTTTCGATTCAGTTGCGATATGGGAGAAATGACTAGGAGTAATAAACGGTAGAAAACGGTCAAACTATTTGCTCTACAAGCAAGTGTGTTCATGACTATACAGACAAAGTAGAATAATATAATAAGAAAATATCAGTTTGCAACATCAATCAGCATAACGAGCTGTTTTTAATGTCTAAATGTAAATGAAAGTGAATGAGAGCGGAAGTCTCCAGCCAAAACGATTCAACCAGCAAGTTCTCTTAGGAGGTTACAATACATTCAAAATTCAGCTGCACGCGTTTTGACTCTTCACGCCATCACGTTACTCCAGTTCTTCAGCAACTTCATTGGCTCCCTGCATTTTTATTTTTATTTTTTATTGTATATCTTGTAGCTCTTTGAGTCTAAGAAAAGCACATCACAAATAAAATGTATTATTATTATAATTATTATTATTATTATTATCATTAATATTATTATTAATATTATTATTATTATTAAATGGCTGCGACCGCTTGTACTTAAAGAATAAGGTCAATACAGTACTATATATACATTTGTAATGCGAACTCCAGAACCTGCTTCTTCTTCACGTCAACTTGTTTTACCTTCCCTGCTGGTGGAGTTCAATACAAACACTGACCTGAGCTTTGAACTCTGGCTTTCTAGTTTGTTTGACGATAAAAACGTGCCGTGTGCCATGTGGACAGTTGTTCATGAGACCGCAAATACCAGCTGGTCCTTTCAAACCCAGCTCTTCTCTAGCAGGTACTGTTATGACGTAAAGGTTACAGTAACACACACGATATTGGCATCTCCCCAGAGAGGGTGGAAGTGACCAGAGGCTATCAAACGGGTCAGTGTTGATTATATTTTCTGCTGGCGGTAATTGAGGTGGATGTAATGAGCAGTGACTGAGTCCCTGGTCATAAATGAATGGCTGTGTTTTGCAGAAGACAAGAAGACAAATGACTTCCTCGGAACAAAGCAGAAGACCTTTAATGCACTGTCACGTGTGCAATCACGGGCCAGAGAAGCCATAAAGTTTGCCTGGAATCTATTATAAATAGAAAAAAAAGCTGATCTCGTACAAGCCTGGATCTGTCTGTTTCACAAACAGGAAGATAAAATGTAGCTTGCACAGCATGATAAGAATAAACTAGATTTGTACATTGTCTGACGGAGAATGATGCTTCAGTGTGCAAAAGTTGCATAATGCAAATTTTGGTTATATGCAATTGCTAAGGTATCCTGCTTTGGTTGCTAGGTAGCGAATGTTGAGCAGCCTGATTTTCTGGTTGAATTTTCTTCATTGCTCCGTTCGTTCATGTGCAACATGGCACTTCTAAATATGAGAGCATGCATGTCTCTTGATTTTTTGGTCATTAAAAGGTTTTCAAATAGTGAAGCAAATTCACATGATTGACATTAGCTACATAACTTTTTATTACATATTGAAACAGTTGGATGCTTATCTCTTGATTCATTTATTTATTTTGAATCATAATTGGTGTTTTAAGGTCAAAGTGCAGAGTCAGAGGAGTCTGTTCAAACACGTCCTTGGAATATTTCAAGAAGCTTCAACTAATCATTTAGTAGCTAATTCCATGTTTCTCTCTTCGAAATATTTATACTTGAAATGTTGGGGTTTTGTTTTAAGTTAATCCAACATTTACTACAACCGTATAATGCATTTATTGGCCTTAGCCATTCTGAATGTTAACTGGATTTGGAAATATCCCTTAATGTACGGGTGTCAAGTCAAAATGTTTAGTCTTCCTGTAAAATGTTTAATCTTTTTAAGTTATTTCTTATAATATTTTTCTTATGGAATTTTTTATTTTTTATTTTCGTTTGGCTGGAGTAAAAAATATATTCATGTAAAATATAAAAGCTGCTGTTGTCAATATTATTAGCCTTCTTTAGTTTTTTTGCAGTTGGCTACAAAACAAACCACTGTTGTCCAGTGAATTCTCTAAATAACCTAAAATGAACCTTTCTTGCAAAATAACTAGTGTAATATTATGTACTGCCATCATGAAAAAGACTAAAGAAATTAGTTATTAGTATTATGTGCATATTAACACATATTAACTATAAAGTGTGAATAAAAATGTGATGAAAGGGAATACGTTTCACAGGAAGGCTAATTTTTTTTCAACTGTAACTTTTTTTATTCCACTTAATACAATAAGCTTACGCTCAATTTCAAATGGCATATTTTTGTTCTTCCAACAATTTATTAAATAAAGGTTAAAACAGCTTTAAAAGAATACAAAAAAAAAATTTAAAAATTGTCAACATTGGTCAGAAAATCTTTCCCAGTGATGGGTTGCAGCTGGAAGGGCATCGACTATGTAAAACATATGCTGGATAAGTTGGTGGTTCATTCTGCTGTGGCGACCCCTGAATAATAAAGGGACTAAGCCAAAAAGAAAGTGAATGAATGAATGGTCAGAAAATCAGCTAGATTTATTCAACCTTATTGCATCTTGGAAGGCATTTGCACTTGGTTAGATGGCTATCTGACCAATAGGAAGTGCATAAAAGTCCAAGTGTAAATATATATATTCTTATTTCTAGATATGACTCATTTAGTGTATAAAGAGTATTGGATTTATTTATTTTTTTTTGCTTGGTTGTCGCCATCGTTGGGTCAAATACTCAACCATTATGTTATGTTTTTTTAAATGTAATCTACAAATATTAACCCAACATTGGGTTTCCGATATTTGCCCCAATCTTGGGTTAATACAACCCAGAACTTTTTTAGAATGTATCCAGCAAAGAAAAAAAAACATAAGGTTAGAGTATCTTGAAAGTATTCCTAAATTAAAATTTATAGTGACTCTTTAAGTCCAAATTCATATCCTCGTTGAGACCTCCCCTTAATAACCACCTGTGATCCAGTTCAGTTCAGATGATAAACCATAGCAGAAGACACAAGCCTTGTCTGTAGTCTTTTGTACAGCCCAAAATAACAGGACCAACAAGGACAGAGTGCCTACAATTTTGGTTCTGGCTAATTCCAGCACTGTTTGCTTCCTTCCGCTATACCGGCAGAGGCCATAATGCTGTCTGTCCTGGAAAAAAAGGGAAACTAACCACAGGGAAACATAATCCCACAAGACTGTTCACCAGCAAGCTCATTACATTCATTTTCTGTCTTGTGGACACAAATATAGAGCAACTTTATGATCAAAGCCATCACAATGTTGCACATCTCATTTGTAACATTGTGTTTCATCCTCAATCAGAGGCTATTCCAGGTCATGCAGATGATATCCTTAAACAACAGAACTGGCATTATTTTCCAACTTCTAAGTTTGCACAATGTCAGTTTGCGCTTAATTAAGTGAAATGACTTCCCTTTGCTCAAATTGTAATGAAGGTTCAATGTACTTAATAGAAACAAGTTAGATGAACTCAAAATCTGAAGTCTAAAGGGATAGTTCACCCAAAAACTTTAATTTGTTCAATATTCCTCAGTTGGATCCAAACCTTTGAGTTTATTTTTTCTGTCGAACACATTAAAAAAATGTTTAAACTACTGACTTATAGTAGGAAAAACAAATACTATAGGGATGTTGACGGTTGTAGGTTTTCAGCATTTTTCCAAATATCTTCTTTTGCTTTGAACAGAAGAAAGAAACTCAAAAAAGTGATGGGTGAGTAAATGATCACAGAAATTAATTTTTTGGTTCGACTCTTCTGTAAGGCTGGCAGATTTCTAGTTCATAGCATGCTTTACAGCAGAATATACAATGAAAATAAATAGTGTGTGTGTTTTTGCACAAGATTAACATAGGGGATTAGTCTTTGTTTTTCTGTTTTGTTGGGCTTTACAGAGGTTTATCTTATGTTGAAATGTGTAGGGTTACCATTACAGTGATGAGTAGAGTCTGTGGTTGGGTTCAGGATGGACTGAAACTACTTTAAAGTTCATCGCACAATGAATCGGAAACATTTGTCTGTCAAAAAAAGTTATAACAAAGACATCTCAAACTGTCATCTTTGCATTTAAAATGACATAACTGAGCCAATGACATTTAATGGCAGTTGTCATAAGTATGATTATAAAGGTGTGATTATGAACAGCTCTTCAATTAATTTGTAACCAAAAAGAATAGCCTCTTCTCGTCTATTGTGAGTCCTAATTAACACATTGGCTTGGCTGTTTATTAGTACTTATACAGTACATAATCTACCTGACCATATTGTGCATCCCTAATCCATTCCAACTTACTTATTACTTACCTTACTAACTATTAATAAGCAGACAATTAGGAGGTTTTAAAGGCAAAAGTCACAGTTAATGGTTTGTTAATTGAACCTTAGTGACAATAACAATGTTGATACTTAAAGTTTACTAGTATTGTTGTATTATTGGAATTATAAGTTATATACATCTTACATATGCACTGTGGTGAATTAGTATTGCTCATTGTTGTCTATAGGCTATATACGGTTAGGATTAATTATAATATTACACCTCCCTTTCAAATATGCTTCTACCTCCTTCTAATTCTCATTGTCAGTGCAGTTTTACTTGGCTTATACAGCAGGGAAAATAAGTATTGAACACATTACCATTTTTCTCAGAAAACTTATTTCTAAAGGTGCTGTTGACTTTATATTTTTACTGGATGTTGATAGCAACAAAAGAAATCCATATATGCAAAGAAAACAACTCTGATTAGTTTGTAGTTATGCGTAATAAAATGAAATGACGCAGGGAAAAAGTATTGAACACATGAAGAAAGGGAGGTGTAGAAAGGTAGTGAAAGCCCAGACAGCAGCTGAAATCTCTCAGAAATTCTTCAGCAACCCTCTGCCCTTCATCATTGTAAATGAATATTAGCTGCTTCAGTCCAACATCTACATTAGCAGGATGATGAAGATGAAACCAGGGTGAACACTTCAGCAAGACAATGATCCAAAACACAGCTAAGGAAACTCTCAAATGCTTTCAGAGAAAGAAAATCAAGCTGTAGATGGCCCAGCCAATCACCTGACTTAAATCCAATAGAAAATACAAAATAAAGATCAGATTTGATGGACGAGACCCAAAGAACCATCAAGATTTTTACTCTCTGTTAAAGTCTGTGAAAAACTCACACCTGAGCAACTCATGTGACTTCATTCTCCATATGAGAGGCGTCTTTAAGTTGCCATCACCAAAAAAAAGCCTTTTATATTAAGTATTAAATACATTTCAGTAGTTCAGTACTTCCTCCTTCTCTGTCATTCCATTGTTATTACACATAACTAATTTTTTTGTTTTGTTTTATTTTTATGTGTGTATTTTTTTTGTGTGTGTGTGTGTGGGGGGGGGGGGGGGGGGGGGGTGGGGGGGGGGCAGGGGTTACCAAAATCTGGATCAATCCCATGTCAACAGCTCCTTTAGAAATATTATTTCCAGGAAAAAAACAAGACGTGTTCAATACTCGTTTCCGCTGCTGTATACTGAACATTATAAAAAGTGTTTAAAATAGCCTTCATGAAAAAGAAAAGATTTCACAGAAAAACAACGGGGCAAAAATATAGTTGATGACTCGACATAACTTCTTAAACCGGTAGTCAAGTGCGTGGGTAAAACTGACCCGTTTGTAGGTATAGAACGACCCCTGGCGCATGTAGTGTTAAAGCCAGAAATGCTAAGTGCTGTTAAAGCATTAATTTTGCAGGTCAGTCTTCCCTCTCTATTAAAATTGGCAGATATAGAAAAACGCAGCATTGTTGAAGAGTAAAGTGGTCCAGAGATGGAAACTAAGTGAGGGGTGTGTGTATGTGTGTGTGTGTGTGTGTGTTTGATTACAGGTTGAGTGAGGTTGTGTAATGCTGCTCTTCAGTGGATGTGAACGAATAACAGCGTGGCCTGAAGTTAACGCTAATAGATGGATAATCCTGCTTTATGTGCTCTGCCGCACATTATTCTTTCTTTCTCTGTGTATAGCTCGTACATTCACACAGTTGGTATTTTCCAACAGCTGTGACTCAGGTTGAATACTGTCTGAACGCTCAGGTAACCGCAGTCAGTCACTGTGATGTAGCCACAGAAACAATCACAGTGAATATAAATATAACATCGCATTGTGATGAATTAGAAACTACCTTTAAGCCAGTCGTTCAAAAATTTTGCTGTTCATTTCACCCAAGCATAAATTGGTTTCGTCTAGCTCTCTCAGTCTTGTGTTTTTGTTATAATGGTGGCTTGAGAAAGCCATTCGGATATCTCCCTTCTTCTTCTTTTTCATCATCTTCTTCTTCTGAGACTAATTTTAAAGTCTATCTACTGCTAAACCGTTCAAGCTATATCCGTCAAACTTTTGTCAGCCCTCCAAGCTGGTCTGACTCCTGTTGCTATATCTTTTCCAACTGATCCGACTTTCGCTGTTCCGAAAACTGACCCGAAAAATTCGGAAAGGTCCACTGACTTAACATTGGATAAAACTTTGTGAGCTCATAACTCTGCATCAGACTGTCCTACAGACTAGAGTCTGGCCTCATTTAACTCAGTCTAGCCAACAGCCAATCACTGATGACCTTTAAACTTACTAGCCATACCCGAACAACCACTTGCAACAACCCTAGCAACTAGACTGTGACTAGCTATTCTAACACATGCTAATAATTTTAACATGCTACTGACAGGCTAATCTTGCTATAAATATGCTAATGAGATGCTAGCACATGTTAATCCTTGCTAGAAACATGTTGATCCATGCTAGAATCATGCAAACAACATGCTAATTTATGTTAGAAACATGCTAATTCATGTTGGAATCATGTTACCAACATGCTAATTCATGCTGGAATCATGCTAACAACATGCTAGTTCATGTTAGAAACATGCTAGCAACATGCTAATTCATGTTAGAAAAATGCTAACATCATGCTAATTCATGTTGGAATCATGCTGACAACATGCTAATTCATGCTAAAATCATGTTAGCAGCATGCTAATTAATGTTAGAAACATGCTTATAACATGCTAATTCAAACTAGAAACATGCTAACAACGTGCTAATTCATGCTATAATCATATTAACAACATGCTAATTTATGTTAGAATTATGCTAATTCATGCTAGAATCATGCTAACAACATGTTAAGTCATGTTAGAATTGTGCTAACAACATGTTAATTCATGTTGGAAACAAGTTTACAACATGATAATTCATGCTAGAATCATGCTAATTTAAATCATGCTTTTTCATTTATGTTGCTTTTAGCCAACTGGATACTTTTGCTAACTAAATAAACTACTTCCAACTACTTCCATCTTTCTCAAGCCACCATAAAGTTTTTCTATGAACTTTACTTATCTAGTTTACATATATAAACAGAACAATACATAAACATTGAACACATTCAATTTGATATATACAAATCTGCTTGATTTATGTGTGAGAACTTATGAATGAATTAATCAATTAACATAGTTCTCTAAAAATGTACAATCAACTATGACTTATGCTGAGCAAACATGAGTCAATCAAGTACTCGCAAATTATTTTTAACTCTAAAATGAGAGAGAGTGTAGTTTCCATTATGGGGAGAGGACAAAAAGAGGAAAATTAAAAGGACAGTTCACCCAAAATGAGTATTCATTTAGTCATCACGTAAACACCCTTCACTTGTTCCGAGCTTTAATTAAATTTATTTATTCTTTTGAATACAAAAGAAGATATTTTGAAGAATGTTGGTAACTGCTATCTATTATATCAGGGGTCACCAATCTCGGTCCTGGAGGGCCGGTGTCCCTGCAGGGTTTAGCTCCAACTTGCCTCAACACACCTGCCTAGTTGTTTTAAGTATAACTAGTAAGATTTTGATTAGCTTGTTCAGGTGGGTTTAATTAGGGCTGGAGCTAAAATCTGCAGGACACCGGCCCTCCAGGAACAAGTTTGGTGACCCCTGTATTATATAATAATATATAATACTATCCACTATCCACTTCCATAATAATAAATTTTTCTACTATCAATGTCATTGATGTCAACATTTTTCTAAGTATCTTCTTTTGTGTTGAACCGGAAAAAAACAGTTTGAAGCTGAGTAAATCGTAAATAAATGGTCAAAAAAGGAAAAAGTAGTTTATTTTTAATATTAAAGCATGCAGGGATTTAGAGATGTTCCAAATACACTGGGTTACCATTATAATGACAAATTGATAAAAGCTTTTTGCGAAGCTGAAAATGCCAGCGCTTTTCTAAAAAATGCTCAGCTGTGAGCGATTCTTGCTATTAAAGCATCTAAAAAATGCCAAGCTCTCGGTGCTTTGGGTGAAACAGATGCTCAGCGTCCTCGCTATACTGCCAACATTCTAAAATAAGATGCAGCCCTCTAATTGAAAACAACTGAAAAAATAGGCTTGACTCAGGAAAATAAAAAAGGGTGGACATGCAGCCTAAGAGTACAGTATATAAGCATACTTAAAGTGTTTTAGGGTTAGCATTATGTACGTTAATATGCTTCTTTGTGTCAACAGTTCACAATCTAGTTCTAAATATTATAATTCAGTGATTCAGTGAAACGTATATGTTAAAATTCTGTGAAACTTTAGTTTAGGGAATAATTCTCACTATTAACTAGTGGCTTATTACTTGCCTGTTTTTAAAGGGGTGGTCCACTACGATATCATATTTTAAACTTTAGTTGATGTGTAATGGGGGCAACGCGGTGGCACAGTGAGTAGCACACTCGCCTCACAGCAAGAAGGTCGCTGGTTCGAGCCTCGGCTGGGTCAGTTGGCATTTCTGTGTGGAATTTGCATGTTCTCCCTGTGCTCCCGTGGGTTTCCTCAGGGTGCTCCGGTTTCCCCCCACAAGTCCAAAGACATGCAGTATAGGTGAATTGGGTAAGCTAAATTGTCCGTAGTGTATGTGTGTGAATGAGTGTGTGTGGATGTTTCCCAGTGATGGGTTGTGGCTGGAAGGGCATCCGCTGCGTAAAACATATGCTGGATAAGTTGGCGGTTCATTCCACTGTGGCGACTCCAGAATAATAAAGCCGAACTAAGCCGGACTAAGCCGAAAAGAAAATTAATGAATGAATGATGTGTAATGTAGCTGTGTGAACATAAACAACATCTCTGAATGTAATACGCTCAAAGCTCAATGCAAAGGGAGACATTGGCTTTTACAGAGTTAGCTTAGCAAAGCCTACAGCGAACGAAGTTTGGGGACTACAAAAAAATACATCCAGATTAATGATGTCATAAACCCTTCAGGTTACGCGCATACACCCCGCACAGCGAAAGGGTGTGGCCACATAGGCGCTTTAATGTTATAGCAGAGAAAGCTAAAATTCCGTTCAAACCTATTTCCACAGAGCTTGTTCTCTTCTGTATTTGGGCTTGCAAAGCACATGACAGAATCATTTTGAATCTCTTTTACCACACATACAGAAGAATGGTTGTCTGGATTCAGAATCTGTTTGAATTGGTGAATCAGCATAACACTGCTGTTGTTTAAGAGTCTCGAAACAAACATCCCAGTGATTCTGCAGGCAGTCTGACACTTCTTTTTAGCCGTTCTTTGTACTACTGAGAGTAATTGTAGTACTGACAGATCAAATAGGTTCTCTCATATGCCCTTATATGTCACACATGCCAAGTTGCAGACAGTTCTTTGTATTTTGCTATACAATATAATGTTGTGAAATTTTGTTTCATTGCTCAATAGAACCGCATCAGCACTTCTCTGATAAGGTTAATATGGAGCTTAAAATATGACAAAACAATCTGAATTTGAATTGTGATCATACTCACGCAGCTCTGTAATTGTCCCTTGTTGATGACCCCTAACCTACTTCTGACTATCTGAATTTCTGGTTTTGGATTTTGGAATACTTAATTGGATGTTCCGAATTTCTTCATCTTGAAAACTCGAAACTGTAGTTTTACAAACTGGATGTCTGCAGTCTAGGAATTCAGAACAAAGAAAATCTGAAGTTTGAAAATACGTCTGTAAAAAATCTGCCTTAGATGTTCAATATTCAAGCTAATTTAATACAAATTTTAACAGCATGTAATATTCAGTTTCATTAAATTACAATTGTCAATAATTCAAATGAACACAATTAAAATTTTGATTGTTTTGTCATATTTTAAGCTCCATAGGGTATTCAATTATCAAAATAGATCATCTGAGATCATCAAGTTTGCAGTTTCAGAACTGAACCAATCATTCTAACCCAGAATGTCTTTTTCTGCAATGGAAATGTCTGAAATATTTTGAGGAAAGGTCTATTTCAGACCACTTACATGGGTCATCAAAATAACTTAAAGGGATAGTTCACCCAGAAATGAAAGTTCTGTCATCATTTACGCAACTTCCACTTTTTTCTTTTTTTTCACCACCAGTTTTTTTTTCTCTCTGTTGAACACAAAGGATGATATACTGGGAAAAAACAGCCATTGACTTCCACATAATTTTTTGTTCCTACTACAGAAGTCTATAATGTCTTCAGAAATTCTTAAGTTTAGAACCACTTCAATGTGAGTAAATGGTGAGCAAATAATAATGTTTGAGTGAACTATCCCTTTAATTTGTTCATGTTAACATTGTTAAAAAAATATTGTAATGTGAATAGCACTTATTAACAGTAAATGTTTATGATGTGCTTTTTCAGTGTAGAAGATCTTGTCACTGTCATTATCAGACTCTCTATGATGACCCAAACCATATTTAGCACTCGTTTTTTGCTGTACTGTGAACACCGAACCAGGTTTGCTCTGTCAATCATTTCCTCTGTCCTTACCAACGATAATCTATTCATAGCCTTCATGGGTACAATAGTGTAAGATAATACAATTTATCATAATTGCATAGAGTAAAGCCCGTCACTGATGGCAGTGCTCTGTGCATTAGAGATGGAAGTCATGCATTGCAGTTTGGGTAATTCAGCAAAAGGTCTGATTAAATCCTGCTGATTCCTTTCATCATGTAAGAATACACAGATGGAAATGGGAAGAGGGGAAAAATTACATTAAATTAAAATGACATTTTTGCTGCCAAAAAATACTTAAATTTGTTATAATTATATATATTACTATAAAAAGCAATGACTTTTCATTTCAAAAGTGAGTAAACCCATTCCCTTAAAATTATTAAATAAATGAACTATGTGCATAATTAATAAAAAATGTATTCATCTTAACAGTTCCAAGTTCCACTTTTTTGCTTTTTACTGTCTACCCTCATGTGATAAGGAACAATAAGGATATTTTATCAGAAACCATAGTTCTTTGTTCTATACAGTATGAATGCGAGTAGTATGAATGGAACTCGGGCATACTACATCCACCATTTTGACATGATCACGTGACCTATCTGCGTCAGTTGCATCGCTTCACTTTCATTAATGAATTCTCTCGCGGGGAATTTTGGGATAGTGTAGCATCCATCGGATGTACACTTCAGAATCTCACTAGAAGTAGTAGGTTATCCGGGTACTTCTTCTCGTATACTGTTTTTTGAATTCTATGAATTTGGACATACTACTCAGCTCGCGTACTGTTTTTAGCGTACTATATAGTATGGAAGTATGCAAATTTGCACGCAGCCATTGTGTTGCTTCAGATTAATGCAGGTTCGCTAAATTGAATGTAGCTGTTGTCAAGCTACTCTGTATGATAATAATAATAATTCCTTACATTTTTATATAGAGCTTTTCTAGACACTTAAAGCACTTTACACATTGGGGGGAATCTCCTCATCCACCACCAATGTGCAGCATCAACCTAGATGACGCGACGGCAGCCATTTTGCGTCAAACCGCACACCACACACCAGCTGATTGGTGGAGAGGAGACAGAGTGATGAAGCCAATTATGATATGGGGATGGTTAGGAGGCCATGATGGACAGAGGCCGTTGGGAAAATTTGGCCAGGATGCTGGGGTTAAACCCCTAACATCCTGGGATTTTTCACAACCACAGAGAGTTGTGACCTCAGTTTAACGTCTCATCCAAAAGACGGCGCTCACCGAGCAGTATAGAGTCCCCTTCACTATACTGGGGCGTTAGGACCCACACAGACAGCAGGTTGAGTGCCCCCTGCTGGCCTCACTAACACCACTTCTGGCAGCAACCTAGCTTTCCCATGTGGTCTGCCATCCAGGTACTGACAAGGCGCAGCCCTGCTTAGCTTCAGTGGGCGACCATGTGAGAGTTGCAGAGAGCTAGCTGCCGGTATCACAAGTTGCTGGTTGCTGGTATTGCATTGTATCACATTGTAGCTAGGTACTTATGTTAACTTCATAAGACCACAGTGTATCGTCTGAAACTATCAGCTTTATTGATTTTGCCTGTATATATAAAAACTAGTTTACATCTAACGAGTCCAAGAGAACAAAATCGACACTTTCTGATGAACTGGCGCCAAATATCAAAAGAAAAATGGAACCTACTGCGTTAGGAGAAGGCCTTTTTTGTGTATAATAATATACTTGCTTGCGTCTTAGAACACTTAGAGGAAATACAATGTGCGCAGTCATGTCACCTTACTTTTAGAGGTGGGAGACTGCTCTTTGTAAACGTGCGTTCCACTGATGTTTTCCATAAAGGATGGTCGTCACTTCTTTTTTGTATATAACATTTAAACATTTTTAGACTTCAGCGTCCACCCAAACATCCCTGTCACTTTTCACCATTTTTTGTTATCACATGTTCTGTTGAAGCAAAATCACATGAGTGTTTTGATGCACATGCTGGAATTTATTCGATAACTGCGTTTTCATCGTTTATGCAAATTTTTCTTATCGGATAAGAAGTTCATCCTACTCAGTTGTGTGCATAATTTTTTTAATGCGCATTTTCAAAATTTATGCGCATCTTGGCATTTCCATCCAGGGTTTACATTCATTCATTCATTTTCTTTTCGGCTTAGTCCCTGTCCAGGATTTTTTTATGCAATATTTCAAAATGCACATAAAAATAGGTGGATGGAAATGCAGCTACTGACTTGCATTTTATGAATCACCAAGGTCCACAATTTCAGCTAAAAATCTTCATTAATATTCTGTGTGTGCAAGCAATTTCAATTTTGGAGGAACTACCCCTGTATAGTCTAACGAATTTATTCCTGCATAATGGCTTGCAATGCTTAGTGGTTAAGATACAGTATAGTGCCCTCAGTTTGATGGTATTTTAAAGAAGTTACGTCAAGATTCCAGCCGTGGGAGTTTTTTTTTTCTTTTTTTTCTTATTCATTTTTCATATATCTTGCTGAGGCTAATTGGTTTAAGGGTAAGGTTAGCTGATTACTCCAGTAGGCTTAATGACGTCCTTGAACTGAAGTTGCTCTCTGCAGAGGCTCTGCCTGAAGTATATATGTGAGATTTGAGTCCGGTTCTCATGCTCATATTGACATGAAGCAGAATCAGCAGGGAGGTTCACTTGCAGAGCCGAGACCCTACAGGACTACTGACTTCACAATTATCGGTTAGGAAGGTCCAAAGATTCAAAGGAGTGTGTGTGTGTGTGTGTGTGTGTGTGTGTGTGTGTGTGCACGCGTGCGGGCGTGCGGGCGTGCGTGCGTGCGTGCGTGTGTGCGTGCATGTGTAATACCCAATTTCAAGAAGTCAGAGCCTTTAAGCATATAATAGGATGTTTGAATATTTCCATCAAATCTACTTTGCAGTCTACTCTATAGAAAATCCCTTTTAAAGGGATAGTTCACCCAAAAATATAAATTCTGACATCATTTATTCACCCTATTCTTATTCCAAACCTGTCAGAGTTACTTTCTTCTGTTGAACACAAAGGAAGATGTTGGAAAAAACAGCCATTGCCTTTCATGGTATTTTTTGTTCATGTATGTACATTCTGCGGAATATCTGGCTTTTTGCTTTTTCCCTAAATCTAACCAACAATGTTTTTAAAAGCAACCGTAAAGGAAATGTACACTGCCACCACATAGTTTAACCTTGATTTTACATTCATCTTTTATTGGACTCGAAACCATACTCTGTAAAAGATAATGACAAAAAAAACGAGTGGTTATTTTAACGAGTGGTTATTTGAGTTACTGTTGCCTTTTTATCAGCTGGAACCAGTCTGGCCATTCTCCTCTGACCTCTGGCATCAACAAGGCATTTGCGCCCACAGAACTGGATATTTTCACTTTTTTGGACCATTCTCTGTAAACCCTAGAGATGGTTGTGCGTAAAAATCCCAGTAAATCAGCAGTTTCTGAAATACTCAGACCAGCCCGTCTGACACCATCAACCATGCCAGATTCAAAGTCACTTAAATCACCTTTCTTCCCCATTCTGATGCTAGGTTTGAACTGCAGCAGATCATCTTGACCATGTCAACATGCCTAAATGCATTGAGTTGCTGCCATGTGATTGGCTGATTAGAAATTTGCGTTAACGAGCAGTTGGACTTGTGTACCTAATAAAGTGGCCAGTGAGTGTATATTCACAATATATCCCTGTAAATATCATTGATGTGAAAAGGAACAAAAGTTGTCAGCGTCATACTGATCCATAGTGTTCATTTTGCAGAGAAACTGCAAGTCAAATGTATGCTGAAGTACTTTTTTGCTATTTCACAAAAATGTAGGCTAAAGCACGTATTTCTGTGTTGTTTTCAGTGCACACCAGGATTACGATGGCAGCATCAGATTTTCAAATGAACTGCACCAGAGTTCATTTTAATCAAAACAAACCTGCTAAGCGTGAACACACTTACATTTACACTGACCCTAAATTAAACAGCAGTGTAACTTGGCATAAAAGACTCAGTTCTGTTTCTTGATATCTTGTTAAGTCGCTACCAAGTACGCCAAACAGAACTCAGAATATCAAATCTCATAAAAACATGGTCCTCCCTGATAGCAGACGCCCAATCAAATACAAATCAGAGCCAGACAGACTGAGAAAACACTTTGCCTTTTTGCGTACAATCGACATCAGATGGTCTCTGGAGGAGCTAAATGTGGTCTAAACAGCTTGCTAATTGCTTCTGCATATGTGCTGCGCTGTGCCCTGCAGATGAACTGTTTTGTTGATGCGTTTTTTTATGTCTGTTTCCTCACAGCTACACTCGGCACTCTGGACTTCAGCCTTCTGTACGATCAGGAGAACAATGCCCTTCACTGCACTATCAACAAAGCCAAGGTAAGACCTGTTCCTCAGCTGCGTCACAGATGCCCAAAATCCAAACGTTCCTTTCGCCAGCACCCCCGAGGCCTGGTTTCACAGACAGGGTTTACACTAATCCGGGATTAGGCCATAGTTCAATTAGGACATTTGAGTGATTTTTATAAATGTGCCAAAGAAAAAAATCTGGCGTCCATCACAAAACAAAGAAATAGGTATATTCAGAAGATCAGTCAGGCCTTGTTTGTGAAACCCGAGGCCGGCAGGCTACTTAATGAAACCTTTCCTTTAGTATGGTCTTTATAGTTGTATGAAGTGAAGGATTTATAGTGGATGTGGTGCTCCAGGGGATCCTTTGGCCTGTGTCTGCCCCTTTTAGGTAATGCTTTACTTGAACTTGTTCATAAGACTGTCATGAAACCTTTTAAAATCATGATATGACACATATGAATAAAATTTTTTATGTATGCTTATGACAAATGTCATTAAGTGCCGTTCACTTAGTTTGGTCATTTTAACTACAAAGGTGAGATTGTTGGAGATGTGTTTTGTTATGACATAAACAAATACACCATAACCTGTCTTTATCATGACAACTTGACCTTACTAAGACAACATAATTTGTTATAAATCTCTCATGAACATAATTGTCATGAGGCCGTTATACGTAATTGTGTGATAATTGTGATCAATTAATTGTGTAATCAGTGATGGGTACAAAGTAACTAGTTACTGTTATTTAATTACCTTTCCACTGAAAAAGTAAAGCAAAACTAAAGTAAGTAAAGCTTTTCATTTTTAGTCTGTAGTTGTAGTAGAACATCTTTAGAACATCTTTAGAATTGGAAAGATAATACATTTAAATTCATGCAAAATATTGCAAAAAATAAAATTTGAACAAACTACAACATTTCAACTAAATTGACTATTTTTTTTGTTCCTCTTGATTTTTGCTGTTATTGAAAATTTAATTTAATATTTTCCCCTGACATAAATTTGGGCTACTAATTTTTGAACCATTATTGTAAGTTATTTTGTTAGATTAGCTCTATATTTGTCTTCAGTACTGACTAAACTAATGTATATGCGCAAATATAATATTGTAAAGCATCCTATAGAAAATATTCATTTAAATGAGAGATTTGTAGGGGGTGTACT
>CAIGQW010054063.1:4296117-4324277 GCA_903798125.1 Danio choprae | reverse complement strand
TGTGTGTGTGTGTGTGTGTGTGTGTGTGTGTGTGTGTGTGTTTAGCATAGTGCTTTTAAAGAATCTCTTTAAGTCAGAGACTGCATGAAATTGCCTTTATAATAGCAACATACTCCCTAGATGGCTTTTGCTAAGATTACGATTACATTTTGCACAATGGAAGGTTACATGCATTTAACCTATTGAATATCTGTCATATAGCTTACTGAAGACTGTATCGTGCATCCATTTATAGCTCAAACTGTGTCTGGTGGATTTGACCCTAAACCAGCCTAATTATACAGGGCTAAAAAGTCGATTCATCGGTGCCTGTTTTTTCCCAAAGAAAAAGAGCAATCCTCACAGTGAGGTAATCAACAGATTGTCCTGTAATTGCTCTCGTCAGTCAGTGTAATCACTAACAGCAGAGCAAAAGAGCAGGATTTATGCCAAAATGTACTTGGTTTCTGTTCCTTTCCAAAATGCACTATTTGAGCGTCTGTGCACTGATTTGGGTCTTTTATCCAGTTCAGCGCTAAAATATTGTTATTGCTTCAGTAAAAATTTGCAGCCTGGTTAATAGTAAGTTTCTTAATATGTACTTAATGTGTGTGTGTGTGTGTGTGTGTGTGTGTGTGTGTGTGTGTGTGTGTGCGTGTGCGTGTGCGTGTGCGTGGGTGCGTTTGGTTTATTTAGATTTGTATTTTATTTTTATTCATTAATTTTTATTTTTAGATCTAGTTTTTATTTTCGAATATTTATGTTTATTTTACTTTTTTAAATATTCTAAACAATTTGTATATATTTCTTTTATTTGTTTGTTTGTTTGTTTTGTTTGTTTTTGTTTGGTTGGTTGGTTGTTTTTAGTGGCTTCAGTTTATTTTAGTCAGTGTTTCCAGCACAATCCCCGAGGATCATCATCCTCTCATAAAATGCACACAATAATTTCCGAGCTAGCAAGAAATGTACATTATTTCACATTTAAAACATCTTAACATCTTAAACTCCATTCACTTGAGAAGGAAAATCGCATAAGATATCAAGGTCATTTAATGAGGTCTTCATATTCATGCTTCCTCAAAAGAATCCTTAAGGAACCGCAATCATTAAGTAAAATTAGAGTCAAAACAAGAATCATTAAATTCCCATTTCTTTAAAATAAAAAAGGGCTCATCATGGTGCCTGTGGGATCTGTTCCTTCTGTGGTGAAGGTAAATAAAAGGGCAGCAGTCGTCTCTGGCAAGCACAAATATCCTCTGGAGGAACAGAAGCTTTATTATGTTGCTCTCCTCATTTTACACCTCAGATTAACACTGCTGTTCAAATCCGCTATTATGGAGGCAAAGTGAGAAGCACTAAAGACGTGATTGCCAACTGTATATGCTATTATTGTGTGACTTTGTAGGAACAGGATGCCTACAGCCCACTGGATTCCATTTCAATTTATTCAGCCTCTCGATATACAAAATATAATTCATTACACTCATTTACAGCATTATTCACGAACAAGTTTAATTAATGGGTTGGTTATTCATTATTATATAATTAATAATAATATATCTGTCAAAAATAACAATAAAGACATTTACACTGCAAAAAATGAATAATTCCAATGGTAAAAACAAACAAGCAGTAGGGAATGCAAATCAAAGTGTTTCTGCAGACTGTTTTTATTAAGTGTGATTAGAAAAAATAGAATTCATACATTTTTACCATTAGAGGCTGGCTATATTTACACACAACTGTGTTTAAACCCCTGCCCAAAATCCAAAACTGGCTCTTTTAATGAAATCAATGTTTGAGTCGAACATATGAAAGACACAGACGCTTGAATATGACAAATTGACGTCCCTGTCAATATTTTTAATCTCATTAAATCAAACTAGCAAAAAGAGACAACATTTTATTTTATTTTTTTACAAATAACTAGACAGGTAGGACAGCTATAGTTCCCTGACTATAGCTGTTCATCCAGGAGAGATCTTACCTAGCTCCCGTGAAAAGAACAAAAACAAGTGAGTCTTCCCTTTGCTGAACTAAGTAAATAATAAAATGTGACTGAAAATGAATATCCACTACCTGCTACAAAAATAAACAAAGTATCAAAATAAACAAACGAAGCAAAATAATTAAAACATTGCGAATACAAAAGTATTAAAAGTTAACATAAACATCGCAACAATAAGAGCGATATGCAGAGCGATTCTGGCATGTGCGGAGCACCGCCAGTCAGACAACGTGAGAGCGTGCGAGAGTGAGAGAGACTCAGCCGCCATTGCCGTCAGCCTTATATACAGGGAATCCCAATGACATCACCTGCGTCTTCCAATCCGGACAAGCCGTTCACAAACCCCACCTAAACTCAGACAAGCGCAGAAAGCACAATCATACCAAAACAAACAAAAGAAAACAACACAGACCCACATAACACCCCTTATAAAAGTCATTTTTGCATGATATATGCCCTATAGAGCTCCCAGATGAATGCATCATTCATATAGTATACATCATATATATTTTATACACTGTACATAGACACACCATGCCATCATTATTGAGCATATTATGTACTCTATATGAACTGTAAATGCAAAAAAAAAAAAAAGCTTTTTCGGATGCGAACAGCGGAAAAAGTCAAACCCGGTTCAAATTTTTTTATGATGGACAAAAGTTTCAGGGGCAGTGTGTCAATAACATTGGCACAACGTGAGGTCGAATTTATTTTTTAAGATGCGAAAATTACAGACGAAATTTTCAGATTCAGTGTGCAATAACCTTAACAGTGTAAAAATGTTTTTGCAGTATACAGGATTTTTTGCAAAATGGATGTTTCCAATAGGTTTTTGTTTTTTCAATTCGCAAATTCAATTTGAAGTGTAATGGAAACACAAATATTAATGCTTCAAACTTCCATCCACAGACACCTTCTGTTCATTAGATGGTGCGTTTCTGGCACTTGATAAACACAGGCGGTGCCGCATGAAGCTTAATGTGCTTCTCATCTCCTGGAAAAGATCAATATTAAACCAATGAAAAGAAGATGGAGGGTCTGCTAGTATGCATATCTGCATATCTTGAAACAGCAGGAAACATCATAATCATGCATGTCAGAAGGTCACATCCAAATTGAAACTTGAGATATAAATACGTACGTTTACCCAATCACATTAATTAGCATTCATGTAAACACTATGATTATTTCATTCCAGCTAACAGTAGCTACTGAAGGCTGCAGTAATGTTGCTGAAAATGCAAACAAAATTGTTTTATAAAATATAAATGTATAAAATGTAAAATATTTACAGTGTTTCTGATTTTTTTTAATTAAATAAATGAGCCTAAAATACTATTTTTAATAGCTATTGTGTATTAAACGTGTGTATTAACATCGATTATGCTACAGGCATACACTCAAAAAAATACGTTTTCTGTTTGTTCAAATGACTTAATCAAAATGAGCTGAAACAACACAATCCCTTTAAATTTGTACAAACTAATAAGTAACTTAACTCCTTCATGTTGTCCCAACACAAATCGATTGTGTGTAACCCAGCATTTTTTTACAGTGTAAATGGCACCTTAAATCAGGCTGTTTGTGTTTTATTACTATCCCAAGTAATCAGAATCACACTTTTGTTTTGTACGGCAGATGACAAACATGGCTCCTAGACATTAGACATATCTACAGAACAGAATATCATAGAAATGTGCTCCTTTTTTGTTTGTTCAGGTTCAGTATATTATACCCTGGCGACCTCATCAACCCCCCTTTAAAAAAATAAAAAATAAAATAAGAGCATTTAAAAAATAGTATTAATTCATTCATTTTCTTTTCGGCTTAGTCCCTTTATTAATCTGGGGTCGCCACAGCGGAATGAACCGCCAACTTATCCAGCATATGTTTTACGTAGCGGATGCCCTTCCAGCTGCAACCCATCACTGGGAAACATCTATACATACCCATACCCATTCACACTCATACACTACGGACAATTTAGCTTACCCAATTCCCCTATACTGCATGTCTTTGGACTTGTGGAGGAAACCCACGCAAACACGGGGAGAACATGCAAACTCCACACAGAAACGCCAACTGACCCAGCCGGGGCTCAAACCAGCGACCTTCTAGCTGTGAGGCGATTGTGCTAACCACTGCGCCATTGTGCTGCCCTAAAAAATAATAATAGTAACTTATTAATAATAGTAACCCCCACTGTGGGCCCAATCCCAAATCTACCCCTTAGCCCTTCCCCTTTTTTGTTTTGCAGGTTAGGGGTGTCCCAATTCTCTTTAGCTTGAAGGTGTAGGGCTAAGAGGAAGGGCTAGATAACCCTTGAAACAGAGATTTTCTAGGACCTCACTAGAAACAAAGGGGTACGAAAATTTCCCAGAATACACCAGTTACAACGGCAACATGGCTCACGCGCGAGTCAGGAGATGCACAATCTAGTATTTTTTTGCCATTATTAAGAATCTTTACAACAAACAAGCATATGATTTAATATATTCGTAACGGCATTCGTGTTTACCGGTCATGCTTTTAATAACGATTTTAAAAATGCTACATTTTGCGACCTATAATCCATAATAATAACTCCTGAATAGCCGTCCCGCAACATACTTTCACATCTGTCAATCAATAACACTCTTGTCAGAAAAGTCTAGTGGCTGGGAATGACCTTTTTACAGTGTCTGGTATAACATTAATGTTGATTTCTTGTGTTAGATGAATATGGCCACGGTGTAAATGCACAATACAGTTACGAGCTTATTGCCACATTATATCATTATGACAACATGATATTGTTGCCTTCGGTGATTTCCTGAGATAAATACTAAAAAAATAACACAACTGAAATAACTACAGCAGTCAATCTCATGTGAAGTAAGAGCTCGCGACGACATATGATGAGGTGTGCGGGTAAATTTTGAAGCCCTTCCCCTTTACACTCTGTTTCAAGGGCCAAGGGGAAGGGGTATGGACAAAAAAAATAATTAAAAAAATAGAATTGGGATTGGGCCATACAATGTATTCCCTTCAGTAACCATGTCAAAGCAACACGCACACTGGCAACCCCTTCCAAAGCCCATTGTGTTATAGCTGAGCTTTTACACAATCAAAACAGAAACTAGATATTAATTATGCAATCAGTGTCATTTCCTGTTATTCCAGCACCGGAGAAGACATAAAAACGAATAAGTGATACCAATATTGCTGCAGTTTCAACTGTTTTCTGAAATCCTTAGGGAAATAACTGGGAAATTACAAACAACCTTGTGTTTCTAGTCACCGTGCCAGCGTTCGCCGTTTACAAATTATGCTCCAGGCAATTGCTTTTTGCTCCTTGCTTGGATAAAAATCACTTTATTGTAGCACAGAATGTACAACACATGCATTGTTTAGCTCAGACAGCATTTTTTTGGACTGTGGCCACATCAAAGCAAGATGTACCAGGCCACCTGGTAATTGAAAAATAACAGGTGGCTGGAAGTAAGCTATGCACTGGGGTTAGACACCGGTCAGCAGCGCTGTTTGCTCGCTGGGCTCTTTGATAATGCTATTTTGCAGCTGAGATGTCATTTTTATTGAACAAAAATGGCTGTGCATCTTTGTCCTCCAGTATATAAAACCATAGAATGTAATTATGGAAAAGCATCCAGGCCATTAATCTGCTGCACTTGTGCATTAGCTCAAGTGTTTTGTTTTTTCTTGTAACCGCACAAGAGGGACAAACCCATAAGGCAAATGAGTTCATTCAGTCTTCTCTGATAACCGGTGTTCCCAGCCGAGAATGTGTTATTCCCATCAGCAGCACCAGTCTCCTTAGGGCACTTCATGCTGAAGCCCAATTCCCGAAGAGTTGAAGTGGAACAATGATTCCAGTCTGATTTATACATTTACATGGCAGATCCTCAACTTACAGGCTTCATGCAAAACCAAGAGGAGCCTTAAAATACCAATCTCGGTTTGTTGGGGGTGGGGGGATTTGAGGGGTAAAAAAAAAAAATAAATCAATTTGTCTAGTTCATGTTTGTCCTTGAGAGGCAAATGAACCAGGACTCGGGGGGGGAAATTGTCCTAGATGTTTAAATTAATTATTTTAAAACGTTTTCTAGCATTTATGGTGTTATAATATTTGGTGCATTATTCAAAGCTGATTTTGAATGATGTTGGTTTGATTTATGAATCTTTAATCAGCTTATAATTGCATAATTGATTGAATTTTTAATAAAAGTGATAAATAAAGTTGACTTGCAGGTAATTTAGAAGTATTTTATGTAATCAAATAAACGTTTTGCTCTCACAAAGAAAGATATTCATTCATACATACATACAGACATGCATGCATACATAAACCATTTGTTTTACAAGCACTTTCTTTTGTTTAGTTTTTTTAAGATCACATTTCAACTTTTATTTAACTTATTAGCGTGGCTTTATGTTTTTCTTTCAGATGTTGTTGTTAGACTCTTACCAAATACATAGATGCATGCATAATAATTGTATTTAGTTTGGTAAAGCTGTATCAGTTTATTATAATAGAGTTATATAAAAAGGTGTGTACGTTTTAGGCAGGAAGACAAAAAACTCAGTAAAGAGCTTGAGATGAATTATGAAACGCATAACGTGAGAAAGTCAGTACTAACAACAGAATAAAGATAGCTATAAAAGTGTGTATCTATTTATTAATTGATTACCTGAATAACTGAATATTTCACATTGTCATATTTTATCAAGATAGCTGTACAGTTTGTGTATGTGTATGTTTATGTCTGTACTTATTAATTTATTAACTATGTATAACGGAATATTTTAACTGATTGGCCAACATACTGGATAATTGTTTGCCAATTAAGTAGCATTAAGAATCTTCACATTAATCGTTTATAATATCAGTAATTTGTCACAACACTAATCACGACTAAAGACCATTTGAAATGTAATGAGAATGTACACATCTGCATCCAATAATTTTGCGTGCATGCTCTAAATACAACCCGGTGAAATTTCTAAAGAGCAATACCTGTGGTTGAAACGATCGTTTCAGTCAGCGATGAAACGCTAAGCAGCAACAGATGACATGGATGAAAACAGGAGATGTGAGTTTCGTGATGCAGTATATTAGCTCAGGTCAAAAAGAATCTGTCCATATATATGTTAACGCTAGTGTATCATTTAGGAATTTGTGCTGCAGAGAAAATTAGCACCAGGAACATAAATATTTTCATTTTTCCATTAACTTCGGTGTCCACCGAAGTGTTTTTGCACTTCAGAAATGCGAACGCTGTTCTAAAAGGGCTTTTAATGCGCACACCTAACCCCACCCCTACCCCTCGCGTTGACATCACTAGCTCCATAGAATTCATTGTGTCTGACATTCCAAGTCTGAGATATGCAGGCTCAGCTTGCAAATCCAAGTCTGCATCCAGATACTATTCGCATTTTGCAGCTTAGTGTTTGTTTGTTTTTTCAGTTGGTTGCTAAGATACAGAGTATCCCCGCTGTACCATTACAAGTTAAAAGTCTTTTGATATAAGATTATTTGATGACAGTTGCGCAGTATTGTCCTGCCCCTCCGCTACTGTAATTGGTCGGCTAGCTAAAAAGTGACACTGGCAGGTGCTGCATTTTTTTTTTACTTGCAACGGCTGAAAAAATGCATACATAAAATGCCCACTCAGTGATTCGTTCTGCTTAAGACGCTCAAAAAAACGCTCTGCTACCATTGACAACAATAAATTGAGACAAAACACTTCGGTGGACATGCAGCCTAAAGGTGCTTGTTTATGCATTAAATACATTAATAAAATAAGGGTAAACTTTTTCATATGATTTGCCTACATGTTATTTTGTTATCTATCTGCAGTTGGCATTACAAATTAGTGATCAGCACACTGCTTTTTTAATAAAACAATTGTAAATTAAATTTGTTTAATCAGAATATTGTTTTTTTTTCTGGATTTTGTATCATCAAAGTCCCTAAATATACGTACAGTTGAAATTGAATTATTAGTCCTTTTTTTTTCAACACATTTCTAAACTGATTTCTTTTATCTTTGCCATGATGACAGTAGGGCTGCACGGTGGCGCAGTGGGTAGCACGATCGCCTCACAGCAAGAAGGTCGCTGGTTTGAGCCTCGGCTGTGTCAGTTGGCATTTCTGTGTGGAGTTTGCATGTTCTCCCCATGTTAGCGTGGGTTTCCTCCGGGTGCTCTGGTTTCCCCCACAAGTCCAAAGACATGCGGTACAGGTGAATTGGGTAGGCTAAATTGTCTGTAGTGTATGTGTGTGAATGAGTGTGTGGATGTTTCCCAGTGATGGGTTGCAGCTGGAAGAGCATCCGCTGCGTAAAACATATGCTGGATAAGTTGGCGGTTCATTCCGCTGTGGCGACCCCAGATTAATAAAGGGACTAAGCCAAAAAGAAAATGGATGAATGAATGAATGATGACAGTACATAATATTTGACTAAATTTTCCAAGATACTAGTATTCAGCTTAAAGTGGCATTTAAAGGCTAAACTAGGTTAATTAGGTTAACTAGGCAAGTTAAGTGTAATTAGGCAAGTCGTTGTATAATGGTGGTTTGTTCTGTAGACTATCGAGAAACAAATATTGCTTAAGGGGGCTAATAATATTGACCTTAAAATGGTTTTAAAAAATTAAAAACTGCTTTCATTCTAGCCGAAATAAAAGAAATAAGACTCTCTCCAGAAGAAAATATATTATCAGAAATACTGTGAAAAATTCCTTGCTCTGTTAAACATATTTTAAGAATATTTTCAATTCACAAGAGGGCTAATAATTTTGACTTCAACTGTATGTTAATGCACCAAATGGGATTTAAATCAAATTTTTCCCCATTTTTTATCTCAAACCACAGTTACGCCCTTGAAATCCACCATGAGGATTGTCCACCTAGATTGTTAGTGCTCAAACTAAACCACCGAGAGTGTGAAATGGCATACACAAGGGCTTTCTCTCTCTCTCTCTCTCTCTCTCTCTCTCTCTCTCTCTCTCTCTCTATCTATCTATCTGTGAAAGTCTAAGAAGGCCAAAGTTCCCATAGTTGCAGAAAGCGGCTCACACAGCTGTCAGGTGGAAAGAGTCACCCAGACTTTTATGGGATCAAAGATGAGCTTTCTGTAGCCCTCGTGCTGACCCCTGCTGCTTTGATCTGCCTCTGTTGGCTCATCTCTGAATGCACAGCTTCCAGAACCACCCTGCACTCATACAAGATCCAGCAATGACTTCCAGGCTGTTAATATTTCATTACGCTTGTCCCCTTATCAACACTATGCAGATAAGGCAAGCTGTTGAATTATGAAGTAGTCAGTCATCCAAAACCCTTCAATGGAAAGTGGACAAACACTAGGCAGAAGGTAATGATGAGATTTTTACCTCTGAAGAGTAAGAGAGGGTGTTGTTTGACTTTGTAGAAAAAGCTCGACCTCAGCCGTCTGGTGTCCATGTTGAATAATTTAGAGTCTAATCAAATAGTGGCTTATGCCCAGTTATGCATTATATCTGTTGAAAAATCCACACTCTTCTAGAGCTTGATTGATAACTGCTCATATACGGAGAACAGGATTTTAATGTGAAGCTATTGATCGCTCGCTAGACCTCCATTGAGAGGCACAGCATGTACCGTCCCATTTCACGTCATAAAGAAAAGCTTAGAAACTGCCTTCAATGTCATTCAACACGCATCTCGCAGAGTATTTTAAATGCTTTTAGTGAGCAGTAGCCTGGTTATGCTAATCAAACAGTTGAAGGTCATTCTGTCCGGCATCTGCACTCGCTCTCCTACTCTAACTTGATTAAGTCAGTTGTTCACGCTGGGGAGAATTCACCAACCAGTACTTCGCTTTATAGCATCCTCCAAAAATAAAGCTAGTAGCATTTGTCCATTGACTTTTAATGAATTGACTAATTAATTCAGTGTCACCCCACTATTATTCATTACATTTCAAAAATGTTTGTGCATTATTTGTCTGAAGCAATTAACATGTGGAATTTGCATGCAAATTGGCTGTGTTTTAAGATTTTTAATTAGTTTAAATTAATCTTTAGTTAAAAGTGCTTTTGGGGGGGGGATTTCACTAACCATTGGCAAAATGACAAGCAGCCTGCCTACAACCAGCAGCAGTGACCAAATGTACAGCAACTTGGCTAACTGTGGATTTAATGGCTGCAGTGTGTTTAGCTTTACACTCTCGCCTTAGCCGCAGACGGCACACCCACAGAACGCCTACAATCCATTCACACACACCGCCTCATGCATATTGCACTAAACTGGCACACGCTGCCTGATATTCCTGCTCCAATCAGATTGGCAGCTCTTGTCTAATTGACTGGATTTATGCAGTTTACAAATGTCATGATGCAGAGCAGTCCAGAAAATCTTGCTCTGATTTTGAAGAAACCAGGCTATACTACTACAGTACAGCAGTGCAAGGTTTATGCTGCCAAATCTTAGAAAAAAAAACAACATTTAAAATATATTTCTTTGAGAGATTAAAAAACAAAATATCCCTGGGCACGCTTGTATTTTCAGCTTTTGTTCTCATAATGATATATGTTCATGCCTGCTTAACCTAGAGTATAATCTCAAATCAAAATGGGTTCTGCACAACAAGCTTGACTATTTTTTCTTTTTCTTCTTTTTCAAATCTTGCCATTAAATTTGTCCACATACATACATAGATAATATACACTCAAAAATACATTACATTTGCTGTTTGTTCAAGCTACTTATTTAAAATGAGTTGAAACTGCACAATTATTGAGTTTTGTTGCGACAACTTAATTGTCTTATGTTCAATCCACTTAAATTTGCTAAAATTAACAAGTTAACGTAATTCCTCCATGTTGTCCCAACACAAATCATTTGTGTGGAACCCAGCATTTGTTACAGTGTGTCAATGTTATAAACCACGGCCAAAGATTAACATATACAGTGGTCCCTCGCTATAACACGGTTCACCTTTCGCAGTTTCACATGCTTTTTTTTTTTTTTTTTACAGCGCATTGTGTTCTGCATCCTGATTGGCTGTAGACCATTGTCAATCAGTCTTCTCCGTGTCTCATGTACAGTAAAGAATGAGTTCAGCTTCCCAAATAGCATAAATCTTTGAACGCTAGCAGTGTGAGTTCCAACAAGGATGTTAAAAGGGTTGTAACTGTCTGCAGCAAGACCACCGTAAAGAGGGTTGCACACCAGATGCGCCACACCACGCAGCGCCACGCAGCACCATGCAAACATAGGTACGCACACCGGCGCTGCAAGTCGGCGGCTGTCTGCAGTGCCCAGCTACAACTCATGACACTGTTCATATTTCTGCCACGCCACAGAGCGCCATCTCAATAATTTCACTTGAAATAACATCCGAATGTGCACGTCAGGTGTGTGTTACTTCCAACTGTCATGTGCGTGGCACATCCAGTGTACGACCCCCTTGCAGGAAAAAGAACATTACGCTGGATGCCAACATTATCCGCACAAAAGCTAAAAAGCTTAATGAACCTTTTGCTGACAGCGATGAATGTTTGTGCCTGACAACAGGTTTTGATCTTTGGTTTCATTTTATAATACTGGACTTTTTTTCTACAAAAGTTTGAACGTTGAGAGTGTTTAAACAAGAGAGAAAAGTGTGAAAATGTTAATGCCTGTCTGAGAAAAGTATATACAGTGTGTAGTGAGGGGCTACATCTATAATAATTGCAAAAAATAAAGCTGACTATTTCGCCGGATTTGGCCTATTGTGGGTTATTTTTAGAACGTAACTCCCGCGATAAACGAGGGACCACTGTATTGCAGAGCGCATTAAAAACTGGGGTAAAAACTGTCCTTGGTGAGTAAATTAAACCATGTTACTCGCCAGTTCCATGATTATTAAATCACAACGATTGTTTTATAATTATCAAAATATGTATTTGGAAGCGTAGCATTTTTTTTCTGAGTAATCACAGATTTCTCAGCTTTGTTTACTTCACATCAAAACAGCATCAGGAGGAATAAAAAATTAATTTCAGCAGTCATTATTAATAATTAAACAAAATAATCCTGGCATGATGCCTTCAATTTTAAGCAAACAACACATTTTTAGCATGACTGTCCAAATTAGTCAAATTTTGTCATGCCGTTACCTTGAAATGCTAAGTAGCTTTTGGCTATCACTTGCTGATACCTATTTTTACAGCAGGGAAAAGTCACAGGAAACAGTTGTAGTGCAATACTATACAGAATTACATATATACTAATGAACACATGATAATGAAACAGATATTTTGAAGAAAGCTGGAAACTGGTAGCCATTGACTATTTATCCCCTACTTTGGATATTGTTGGCTATTGGTTTGTCTGGATATTGGTGTCTCAAAGTCATTTAGAAATGATTCAAATGCTGGATTAATGCACAAGAAACAGCAGTGTTGAAAACACGTTTTATACCATTTCAAATATATTTTTTGTGCATGCTGTATGTTATTAGTGCACATACATTGTTTACCCATAGTGTTCACATGGTCATAATAAAACAACATGCATATAAATAGTTTGGGCTAGCTTTTGCAGCTGTACATTGCTTTACAATGTCCTTGATGGGTGAACATTAGCCAGTGGTGGAGTGTCTTTTGTCTCTCCAGGTGTGAATTATTCATGGTCATTGTCACTGCCATACTGCATGCTGACCCAAAAATCTTACAAAATGTAAATCATTGTAATGTTTTCTTTGAATGAGAGAACAGAATACTTGTGAAGTAAATATTGTAGCCTACACGACTGGTTACTCAAAAGTCATATTCTGACCCATTCAGTGTGGTTTTTGGACCTTATTTAAGCATAATTTTTTCCTTCCAAAACTTACTAACCACGCAAATTATTATAATTCTTTTAAATGCAAGCATGTACAGTACAACCATCTTTCTCACATATTATTGTAGCACAGTTTGTGCTTATTACAAAGTATTAATACAAATACCTCAGACCCCAGAGGGTTAACATTCTTCAAAATATCTTCTTTTGTATTAAACAGAAAAAAAAATAACTCATAAAGGTTTGGAACAAGTTGACGGTGAGTAAATAATGACATATATATATATATATTTATTTATTTATTTATTTTTCAGTGAAGTATGCATTTAAAGATTTTACCTTGACACTAACATGCTGATACCAGCACCGAAAAAAAAAAAAAAAAAACCTTCAGATTCGATTTCAAGGGGGATTGTAGGTGCGTACGATCTTTTTGAAACCCATCTCAATGTGGCTGATTTTGTTTAGTAAATGTAGCTGAGAACACAGTTCACTGACTGAAGTCATGCTGTGCCTTTATAAAGAGCAATGGAAACAGATGCTGCCGTGGAATACTTAAGCTCTGGCGTCAATCAACCTCCCGCTGTCACTGGGCTCTTCTTGAGCTCTAGAGAACCGGATTCAGGCCTCACTCCATCACGTCATGCCAGCCATCAATCTGACAGGCCTCAGACACAATACTGACATTCCGTGCAGTCTAAAGAGAGGATTGGAGGAATTAACAAAGCTTGTGCGTTACATAAACAGAGATCAGAGAAACGCTGTTGATAAAAGAGTGAGCTAGTGTCAGCGGCACATCACCTTTCAGTTCAGTTCATACCATGGCAAAAACATACCGAATATTGTGTTATGGCGATATATAATGTATGCATTTAAAAAAAATTCTTTTTCTGCTTGTTCAAAGTACTTATTTAAAATGAGTTGAAACAACACTACTCTTAATTTTGGGGGGCAACTTAATTGTTTTATGTTCAATCCACTTAAATTGGTAAAAACGATTAACCTAACTTAATAGATTTGTGTTGGGTGAAGGAATTGTGTGGAAACCAATATTTTTTTTACAGTGTGGATGAATTAAAAAGTCAATCTCTATCGTTTATTTTGTGCTGTTGCAGAATAAGTTGTTTACAGCAGTGTTTCCCAACCCTGTTCCTGAAGGCACACCAACAGTACACATTTTCAACCTCTCTCTAATCAAACACACCTGAATCAACTCATCAGAACATTAGAAGAGACTCCAAAACATGAAATGAATAAGGGAGACATCCAAAATATCTACTGTTGGTGTGCCTTCAGGAACAGGGTTAGGAAACACAGTTTACGGTACTAATTTTATATCGTTAGAATGACTGAAATCTTAAACACCGCTACATGGATGCAGGGAAAACGTGATTAAAAGCATGGTGAGAGAGTTGCAGGCTTGAAAGGACAATGTTTACATTTTGCATTTTATTTAGCCATGTTTTATATTGGGCCAGTAATAGTTAGTTTTTGAAAAGTGTTTTATGGTTATCATTTTATATACTTTGAAATGTAAAGAAAAAAGAAAGAAAGAAAGAAATAGTCCTTTTTATGTGGTCAATATATGAAGAGTTCAGATGCAAATGCCTGTAAATGCCGTCTGAAATTTTCTTCTAAAATTATATGTCCAGCGTTTTTATTCAGAT
The DNA here is from genome assembly GCA_903798125.1 of Danio choprae. Taxonomy (NCBI): domain Eukaryota; kingdom Metazoa; phylum Chordata; class Actinopteri; order Cypriniformes; family Danionidae; genus Danio; species Danio choprae. The sequence continues at coordinate 4,309,813 of CAIGQW010054063.1, read as the reverse complement.
ATTTTACTTTAAAGGCAATGAGCAGAACCCATCATCGACATAAAAATAAAATGTGTAAACCCACACACAAAAGTCTGAGAAAAATGATAATTTTAAAAGAAAATTTCAGATGGCATTTCCAGGCATTTGGATCTGAACTCTTCATATATAGACTATTAATTGATTTAATTTTTCAGAAAATGTACTATATTGTTATCAGGATATGAGATGAGATTTCTGTCGTATCATCCAACCATATTCAGGACCATGGACAACGCTGGTCAACGAATTTGTCCTGCATGATTTTCCTGTTTCTATCTGCACTTGCTAATTATAGCATGCTTTAGTTAATGAGTTAAATCTGGATATGACACACGTGATTATTAAATATTTCAATTATATCATCACTAGGGTTGTGAACTTACACTGGTTTCACGATTCGGTTTGGTTACGATTATCATGCCATCGATTCGGTTTAATTCGATATCTCTGTGCATCATGGTGCATTGACGATGCTTTCCATAAACAATTTGATATTTTACTTAGCAACACAATAATTCTTGTATGAAAATGTATAATTTATAAGTATTTTTATATTTATATGTTATTTATAATACAATTTTGTCCTTTACTACAAGCAGTCAGATATATGTACTGTACCTTTAATTTTACCTGCTCAAAGAAAACCCTCTTTTTGAATGTATCAAACAAAACTCAAGTACATGCACAGAACAACATGAGCGTTTGTAGCAAATAAACAAATGTAAATATTATCCCGCTTGCTTTTTGAGCACTGTTGAGCGAGTTCTTAAACGCCTATGATTGGTCACGGGCTCAACAGAAAAGGCTGTGATTGGCTCTAACGATCTGTACAGCTTTGGCACTGTTCAGCAAACAGTGACACGGACACTAGTGTTAAACGGCCACAGCGATCAGCTGATCCATTATAGATGGCATTATAGTCTGGATCCACAAATAACGTTATTGTTGTAACAGCCGAGAGAGGAGATAAAATGTTACCTCACTAACATGTCAGCAGGTCAAAGGGACCTGAGTGAGTGAGTGAGTGAGTGAGTGAGTGAGTGAGTGAGTGAGTGAGTGAGTGAGAGAGAGAGAGAGAGAGAGAGAGAGAGTTTACAACCGTCATTTATTCCTAGTTGGGTTCTGATGTACTTCCCTGTCAGTAAAAAGACTGTCCAGCAAACTTACAAGCAGTGAATTGAGCACAGTTATCTGCTTTTTAAGTAATTGGAGCGTTTTAATTACTCGTAGTCTCCTCCCTCGCCATAGTAAGCTACCGCTATATAACGCATGTGTGCTAATTGACGTCAGTACATAATAACCGGTTATGATTATTACTGAACCGATACTGAATTGTTCACATATGCATCGCGCTACATCGACGAAACAATTAATTTTGACACCCCTAATCATCACTGTATATTTCATTATAATGTTTGTGTAAAACATATACTCAAAAAAAGACATTTGTTGTTTGTTCAAACTACTTATTAAAAATGAGCTGAAACAACACAATTCAATTTAACTGTTTTATGTTCAATCCACTTAACTTTGTAAAAACTTAATAGCAGTATTTTTTACAGTGTATGTCAGAATAATTAGCAGTTAATTTCACTGTTGCGACCCCTGTTAAAGCAGGAAATATGAGTGAGAACGTTTGTGTCGTTCTCATTGCATAATTTACTATAGTTTACAATAAAAACGTAATAGCATAGTTATTTTAGATTTTGATATATAGTAATATTTCTAATAATATTCTAATGGGTTAGGAAGTTGTGATCCAAAGGTTGCAGGTTCGAGTCCCGTCATCGGCAGGGATTGTTGGCGGGGGAGGGAAATATAAAAATGAAAATATATCAAATATTTTTCTTTTTTGAATAAATAAACAAATACTGCCCCCAAACTTCTCAAGGCTACTGTCATACTTTATGATTTTCAGGCAGGTATCGTCACATATCATACTTGGTACTTCAAAAAATATAATACATTTTAGTAAGAAAGCTTGGGGGTTGGGGTTGTTGGGGCTGTAGCCAAAACAAATTCCTTGTGTGTGTAAAGCACGCTTGGCAATAAAACCGATTCTGATTTTTATAATTATGCATATAGTTCATTTACTTCATAATTTTGAAGGTTTACTTACTTTTTTTTCAAGTAAAGTCAACTAATCACTTTAAAAGCAACGAATTTACTCCCTTTTCAAGTAATGTCAACTAATCGCTTTTTAATGTGTGGCAACAAACTCAGAATTTGTATTTATTTGTTATTTTATTTGAATGTTATTATTATTTTATTTTTATAATTTTCCTATATTCCTTTGATTGAGGATGGGTGATGGAAGAGAAATTGGTATGTAAGATGTTTGCTGCATGACTGTAGTAATACGCAAACTGAAAAACCTAATAAATATATTGTTTAAAAGAAATGTGTTGCGCTAAAAGGTGCAGTTTCTGTAAATGAGCACATTAATGCATACTCCTCAACTAAAGGGATGCAATTGCTCTCCTCTATACATTGCACACACACTAGCTCGATAAAGCCATGATTGTAGCCTCTGACTCTATTATACATTCTAGGTATCATTTTAAAGTTAATAGAGTGGAAATGAAGGCTACATACCTATACACAAGTCTCACAACAGCTACAGAAAACAAACATTCACTCTGAGCAATGAGAGGACTGATGTACTCACATGTGACTTGCATAAACGCGTCTTTTGAAGTGTTGCCTTGTGAAAGAGAAGCAAACCAAGAAAGAAATGCACCACAGTAACAAATGAAGCCTCTGTTTTAGAACAAAGCAAATAATTTACAATTCATCTGGCAGTGGCTGCAATCCTAACACGTCTGATATATCTGGTTCCCATTGGCTGTTCTTGAAAGGATCAGACTGTGTGTAGCATGTGTGGCTAACATGGTTAGAAAGGCCTGACTGTATCTAATATCAAGATCAATGGAGAAAGTAATGTTTTGTTTTTTTTTGTGGAATGAGTGTTGCAGGTGGTTGGAGGTACGGTGTCGGGGTGAGTGTGTTGGTGTTCAGTGATAAGCGCAGATCCAGAGACATGCGCCGATAGAGCGCACAAGGGATTACAGGGGTTTACACATCCAGAAATACAGATAATGGGGCATTTGTAATCAGAGCAGAACCATCACACTAAAACATTTGCCTTACCAGGAATTTGCCTGCTTGTGTTTATATGGAGATTACTCTGCTGACATGAAGCACATTTATAGCTTGTAACTTTAATGGAATGAATTTGTTGTGTCACGTTGCTGGTATGATGGACATGTGCAGATCTATTGAACATTACACCAAGTCCCAGGCAGTACCTAAATGGGAGACCACATGGGAAAGCTAGGTTGCTGCCTGAAGTGATGTTAGTGAGACCAGCAGGGGGCGAAAAAGAGCAGGGGTTTAACCCTGGCATCCTGGCCAAATTTGCTCTCTGGCCTCTGTCCATCCTGGCCTCCTAACCATCCCCATATCATAATTGGCTTCATTACTCTGTCTCCTCTCCACCAATCAGCTGGTGTGTGGTCTGGTGCAATATGGCTGCCGTTGCATCATCCAGGTGGATACAGCACACTGGTGGTGGATGAGGAGATTCACATTCCCACACTGGTGGTGGATGAGGAGATTCAAATGTGTAAAGCGCATGACTGTCCAGAAAAGCTCTATATAAATGTAGGAATTATTATAATTATTAATTATTATTATTATTCTTTTTTTATTTTTTTATTTTTTATAGACCTGGTTACAGACCCTTGTGAGCTAGTTACGTGGTCTGAAGGGTCCATTACAGTAATCCACCCTGCTGGTGATAAAAAAAATATTATTGCAATAACAACAAAGTAATTACAAGGTATATGAAATAAACAAAAATATAGTACAAACCATACAGAGATTACTTTTTTTTTTTTTTTTTACAATAAGAGAAATATGAATTACCTTTAAAATAGTACAACAAGGTTATAGAAAGGAGAGGGGGGGGGGGGGACGAAAGGGCACATGAAAAGCAAATGCAGAATAAAGCACACAGTGAAGTGTTAACTGCTTTACATTTAGTATATTTACATTTATGTATATGACATTTAGTATATTTACATTTAGTATATTTATATTTATGTATATGAAATCTTTAAACAAATAACATAGGGTTTATACAGAAACTTGAATTAAGGAATTTGTTTCCTTTAGTGTAAATAAAACCCAAAACAACATGTCTATAACTTAAAGCAAAATCACCACAAATCTTTTGGACAATTAAAGCATTCACATCAAAGCAAAAAGATTTAACAAAAGAACATTCCCAAAATAAGTGAGCAACAGATTCAGAAGTTACCCCACAGAAAGAGCAAGAAATGTCAATGTCACTTCTGAACCTCTGCACTTGCCGGTAGTAAATGCATGAACAAGTTACTCACTAGAAACAAAGCATCTCATTTATTAATTTTCCTTCGGCTTAGTCCCTTATTTATCAGGGGTTGCCACAGAGGAATAAACCGCCAACTATTCCAGCATATGTTTTACACAGTGAATGCCCTTCCAGCTGCAACCCAGTACTGGGAAACACCCATACACTCTCACATTCACAGACTCATTCCCTTTTAATGCATGTCTTTGGACTGTGGGGTAAACCGGAGCACCTGGTGGAAACTCCGACACAGAAATGCCAACTGGCCCAGAGGGGACTCGAACCAGCAAACTTCTTGCTGTGAGCGACCGTGCTGCCTTAAACAAAGCATCTAATTCTTGCAATGTTTTTGAGATAATAATATGCTGATTTAGTCACTGATTTGACATGACTACTGACGCTACGATCTGACTTCAGAATCGCATCAAGATTCTTGATTTGACTTGGTTTTAAATATGTATAAGTTTTCATTTGAAGGGGTCCTATTATGCTTTTTCACTTTATGAATTTTAGTCAGCGTGTAGTATGTATGGTTGGGCATAAAAATATCTACAAACTTACAAATCTCAAAGTCCACTCCAAAGGGGGATATTTTGTTTTTTAAAAATCACTTTTGAAGAACTACAATGAACAGCTCATTTAGACTACAGCGTTGTTATGATGTCACAAAGTGGGCCAATTCGAATGGTTGGGGGGTGGGGAAAAACAACAATAACATTTGCATGCATGCAAGCAACGGTTCGGTGTGATCTTCGTGATTGGCTCAAATTGATTATATTGTGAAATATTTTATATTCCACTTCTCAAAGATGTGTTAGAACACATATTCCATATTCCATATTCTGCACTGCTGTGGAGAGATTAGAGCTGCTGGAACTAATCAAGCCATTTGTGCCAGGCTAGGGAGAAAAAAATTTAAATAATGTAAATTATGCATAAAATAATACATTTTTCAAACCCACCAAGCTTGGACCCCAAAACAAAGTCAAGACTATGTAAAAGAGCATATAAGACTCCTTTAAAATTTAGATTGTTTTTGCCAACTGTTGCTCTCTTTAGATTGAAGTGAGTGTACAGTGCTCAACATATATGAGTACATTCCTCATAAATATCTCTTTTAGATGAATATTTTCTGAAGGAAGCTTTACAATATTATGTTTGTGCATATACATTAGATTAGTCAATATTGAAGCCATATCTGGAGCTAATCTAACTGGAAATGGATAAAAAATTTCCTTTTTCAAAATGGGGTGCACTCATTTATGTTGAGCACTTTATCCCTAAGCTCCTTAAATGATAATTCTCCTAATAAGCACAATTATAAGTAGCACCCACTCCACTTTCACGGAAAACCATCGCTTGACTGTACATCACCCTTGGACTATTAGGAACTTTTATAAACCAAAATATCTATCATCCACAAGTAGACATCTGTTGCCACTGAAGTCATTTATCAGAATAAGATTTCACCATTTCCTAAGTGCCGAGCCATTCGTCCTTCTGGACAGACACACGTGAGAGGAATGCAACCATTCGTTCCTTCACCCCTCGCAAAGGTGCCTTCCAAGATCCATTTCAGAGCACATATTGCTCATACTGCATGTCACACAAGGACACATCTGCTCCGACCTTAACGTGCAGCGCGGTCTTTCCAAATGACAGAAACCCCCCTTCTCTTTCACTGACCCCAATTCAGCGACACGCTTCACCCATCGCCATTTTCCCAGGGCTCGGTCGCCGACTCCCCACCGCCAACCCAATGTTCCCATCCCATCAACTCAATTAAAGTTACCTGTCTGTGATCTGCTCTTTCTCTCTGTGGAGCTGACGGTTTTGAAAGGGTCATCCTTATTAGCTCCAGATGTACAGGGGTCACGGGCTCGGCAAGAGGGCTCCTCTGTGGTGTAAAATGAGGACGGCGGCACATCAACACCCGAGCGAGAGGGGGTCACCAACCTGTGCGTGCATTACTGAGATGTCACTGAACACACTCTGCCCGTCCCATTATGTACATGTTGACCCTGTGATTTGTGGTCGTACTGTAGGTCTTATCTTCTTTTTTTGTCTTAGTCTAAATGTGCCGTGGCCTCAAAATGCTTTTTAAATGCTCTTTTTTGTGTTTGGAATTTTGGTACAAATTTTATGGCGTGGGTCAAAAATCCAAAATCACCAGATCAAAAAAGTCAATTCCCATCATGTTTGAGGGACCATTTTTTGATGGTTGTGTGTTAAAATCCCAGTCCATCACCTGACTAGGCAGTTAAGTTTAAGTTTAGTTTTCACCAATCTTGGGTTTTAGGTAACATGAATGCAGCTCGTCTTTATTTACTATTTGTTGACTAGGTATAAGGTGGCATGGTGGCTTAGTGGTTAGCACTGTTGCCTCACAACAAGAAGGTCGCTGGTTCGAGTCCCGGCTGGGAATTTGTTGGCATTTCTGTGTTGGGTTTGCATGTTCTCCCCGTGTTCATGTGGGTTTCCTCCGGGTGCTCCTGTTTCCCCCCCAGTCCAAGGACATGCGCTTTAAGTGAATTAAATTAGTAAACTAAATTGGCTGTAGTGTATGAGTGCGTGTGTGAATGCGAGAGTTTATTCATGTTTCCCAGTACTGGGTTGTGGCTGGAAGGGCATCCGCTGCGTAAAATATATGCTGGAATAGTCCGTTGTGGTGACCCCTGATAAATAAGGTAATAAGCAGAAGAAAAATGAATGAATGAATGAATGAATGAATGAATGAATGAATGAATGAATGAATGAATGACCTGGTATATGGAGCAGCTGAGTTGAGCTACCAGAAAAACCCAGAATTATTGCAAACTAAACTGAACCTTCACTGGCTGGCCAGGTAATCTGACTTCATGCTACAGGCCCCAGCTCACCATAGCATCAACAACTATGCCATGTTTAAAGTCACTTAAATCAGCGTTCTTCCTCATTCTGATGCTAGGTTTAAACCTCAGCAAATCATCTTCACCACGTCTGCATGTCTGAATGAATTGAGCTGCAACCACATGATTGGCTAATTAGATATTTTATTTGCAAGCAGTTGAACACATGTATTTAAAGTTGCTGGTGAGTGTATTTAAACAGTATATTTCACGATAGCTCTACATATTTAACACTGCAACTCCCAGAATTTTACGACGTCCATAATGGTCATTTATATTGTTTAAATTAGACTGCACACTGCAAACAAATGCTTTTCTTACTTCGAGTTTTCATCTTGTTTCTAGACCAAATATCTAAAAATTCTTAAATCAAGAAGCATTTTTTAGACAAGTAAAAAATATTGTCTTGTTTTCTGAAGTAATATGCCGAAACTAAGTGGATTTTTACACAAAACAAGGATCAGCCAGTGGGGTACTCAGTAAATTAGCACATTTTATTTCTTTAAACAAGACAATATTTTTTGCTTGTCTCGAAAATGCTTATTGATTTAAGAATTTTTAGATATTTGGACTAGAAACAAGCAAGTAAGAAAAGCATTTTTTGCAATGTTCCAAATTTATTTTTCATTAATGAATCATATTTACATTCAGAGTTTCTATTGAGATTTTAGAATTAGGCTTTGAATGTCTGTCGTCATATTTTATGAATTCATTACCCTAAAAATAAGACACGTTTTTGTAATGTAGATTATAATTGTGTGCGAGTTACTAGACCACCCACAAAGGTGCGTATCTCACTTTGTCCAGCAAACGGGAGAGCAAATATTTTTCACAACAGTAAGTAAAGTTATGGTTAGCTAACAAGAAGCTATGTTTTTGATAGTGGAGAGTTGCTAGGCAAAAGAGGCATGCATAATCAGAGACTGAGGAATAAGTAGCAATCAAAAGGTCAATTTGACCTTTATGGTCATTTCAGGTAGAAATACTCTATCTACAGAAAAACTATTTTCTGTTTTGTAATTTTAGTAAAATTAGAATGAAATATACATAAGTCAGGAAAAGTCCAATTTCCAAAATGGTCAAAATGCCTCTGTAAGTCCAGTGTGGAAGCACTGAATGTGTATGTGTGTGTGTGTGTGTGTGTGTGTGTGCGCGTGCGTGCGTGCGTGCGTGCGTGCGTGCGTGCGTGTGTACTTTTTATGTAAATTATGAGGACACAAATATATACAATGACATGGGTATGACAATGTTTTTGAGGACATGCCTTGGGTCCACGTAATTCAAAATGCTTAAAAGTCATACTTAAAGGTTCCATGAAATCAGTTAGTATCAGTATTGTTCGTTTTTAGGATATCTATAAACGAGTGTGTTCCTAAACAGTGACAAAATTAGCATTTAGAAGATATGAAACTGTTATAAACATGTAAGGCTTGTAGTTGGACACTTCTGCTTAAACGGATCAATAGTCTGATCACATCATACTTCAATTTCTCATCAAATCGGTACCAATCAAATGCTCTCTAGTATCTGACAAGCCCCGCCCCTTTCAAGATGCTTCCCATTTAATGTGCTTGAGCTCAACCACTCTCACTGTTGACTGGCGGTGATGAAGCAAAACTGTATTGGCTGGTTCTTTTTTAATGGGGAGGAGCTACACATTTCAATGCACATTTCAAAGCACTTCACGGGACCTTTAAAGTGGTCTTAAAGTGGGCTGTAAGGGTTGGGTTTAGGGGTAGAGTATGAAAATATAATAAGCTGTATTTACAGTATGAAATACATGTATAGAGTGTCCTCATAAACCACATGTTCAAGTCAATTTTTGGGAAAACAATACAAGTGAACAGGTCAAATCAGTTGACAGAAAGCACAATTTTAAGCAAGCAATGTCATTTAAAAACAAATGTATTTAACTGCAATATCTGTTCACCAAACGCATAACTCCAACTAAATATTTTCTTGTCTCTGAATTGCTTGGCTACGTTTGTCAAGAGTTTGATGTGACACTTGCAGCTTAAACCCAAATGAAGCATTAAACTAGATAAATGGATACTTAATTGAACCCCGAGGCAGCAAATTAACATGCTACTTTTTTTAATCAAATGATATTCATTCTCATTATTTGTTTTGCCCGTGGTGTCGACCCTCCGATGTGTTAGCCAGTGTACGCATTCAAAAGTGTTACATCAAGTTTTATTTGACTGACTTCTTCCACCTCCAACTTTTTTTTTCTCTCCCAGTCGATTTTCCTGTTTTTAATGATATGTTTATATGTAAATTATGGGTATTAAGAGGGACAGTTCACCTCAAAAAAATGAAAATTTACTCTCCATTTATTCACCCTCAAGTGGTTCTAAATATTGATGAGTTTTGGTTTTCTGTTGAACGCAAAAGTAGATATTTTGAAAAAAAGGTTTGGCCATTGGCTTGCATAGTAGAACAATAAACTACTATTAAAGTCAATGGTTACCACTTTCCAACATTTTTCAAAATATCTTCTTTTGAGTTAAACAGAAACAAGTGGAGGTCATTTTAGGTGAACTATCCCTTTAAATACAGCTCTTCAGTTTTGGTTAAAGTAAAGCATTTATTGGAAGAGTTAAAACCCTGTGAAGATAAAATTGTGGGTTGATCTATCAGCGTTTACATGTTTTCTGTGATGCACAGACCACTCCATCACTTCATGACAGCTAAATTTAGGGTTGTGTTGCCTATAAAAGATCTATATTTATAAAACAAACGTTCTAGTTTTTGAACCAGCGGACATGTATGTTTTGAACTCGTGGCTCAAATCCCCTGGGCGCTTGCTTTTCCCCTTTCCTTTTCCACATGCTGTTTTTCTTTTCCATCATGCTTTTTTGTGTGTTGTCTTATATCTGTAAAAGAGCTTTATTTTGTGTCAATGTTGTTGTTTTTTCTGCTCTTTTGTTTTCCATCTATTCTTTCTTGCATGCGCACATCTGTGTCTCTGCATGGCTTGGTCTGCATGCTGTAAACTGTAATGGTGACGGCGTGTAGCTTCCTGTTCCCAGATACAAGAAGGTAAGTTACTCTTTATTCACTACTTTACAGCTGAATTTTCTCTGTCTGACCTGTCCATCCTCAGTCGATTCACCCCAATATCAGGGATTTACTCTCTGACAGGTGAAAGAAATATTGATTACTTTATATTTAAAAAAAACTTTTACATATTTTGTTTTATAGGCAATGTACAGTTGAAGTCAGAATTATTAGCCCTCCTGAATTATTAACCCCCCGCTATATTTTTTTTCCCAATTTCTGTTTAACGGAAAGATTTTTTTCTAACACATTTCTAAACATAATAGTTTTAATAACCAATCTCTTTTATATTTGCCATGATGACAGTACATAATATTTTATTAGATAATTTTCAAGATACTAGTATTCAGCTTAAAGTGCATTGTAAAGGCTTAACTAAGTTAATTAGGGTAATGAGGCAGGTCATTGTATAACGGTGGTTTGTTCTGTAGACAATTGAAAAAAAATATTTCTTAAAGGGCACCTATTTTACCCCTTTTTCAAGATTTAAGATAAGTCTTTTGTGTTTCCAGAACGTGTCTGTAAAGTTTCAGCTCAAAATACCCATCAGATTATTTATTATACCTTTCTGAACATGGGGATTTTCAACTCTGAGCACACTGTAGCTGTTTTTATTGCCTGTGCCTTTAATGCAAATGAGCTAGTTCTCCCCGCCCACCGTTCCCAAGTGCATGTCTGAGCCACAGAGATCGCTCTCCATTGCTCTGACGCATGTCTCCATTTCCTGCTGCATCTCATGTCAGATAAACAGCACAGTGACAGATAAGAATGAGAAACACTACAGTAAGAACTTATGGTTATTTGATGTATTTGTTGTGGAGTTAATTAAAGCCTTTCTGGAACGATAAGTCACACACAATGTCGTTACAAAGTTCGAGCGAACGCGCACATGCACACACACACACACGTTTAAGTTTGCACTGTTTGCATGGCAAATGTGACAGGATTCACATTAATATCCACTGCTGTATGAATATCCATTATGTTAATGTACAAAATAAGCCTGATTTAACATCCACAAACCGGGATCGAAGCGTCTTCTTTTATAATTGTACAGACATGCGGTTGTGGTGTTGAATTACGTAGCGGCTTTACTGTATTTATGACAAACATGCACTGTTTTACAAACGTTTTAAACTTGTAAAACTCATTCTTGAGGTGCAGCTGATCACAGAGAGCTGAACAGATCTTTTAATCCCAGTTGCTTTGCACAAGTCCTAACTGAGACATGTTAAGCGGCAGTCAATCAATTCGGTGGGTGGGGGAAATTGCCTCACAATTGCAGGGATTGGATTCACACTTTTTGGATTCACAAATTATTTTAATGCCAGGATTTTTTTTTAAAAAAGAGACTCATTGTGTTTATATCACTCCAGTATGACTGTGGACACACTATATCTGCACACAGTTCCGTCCAAAGTGCTTCCAAAAGTAGATTTTAATCATATGTGCCCTTTAAAGGGGCTAATAATATTGACCTTAAAAAGGTTTTAAAAAAATTAAAACTGCTTTTATTCTAGCCGAAATAAAACAAATAAGACTCTCTCCAGAAGAAAAAATATTATAGGAAATACTGCGAAAAATGCCTTGCTCTGTTAAACATCATTTGGGAAATATTTAAATAAGAAAAAATGAACACATTGTTAAAATTAAAGGTTAGTTTCTTAAATAAGTTATAGTTTGCCACCTTACAATGAACAGTTAACAAAGATGACTACAGTATTAACTGTATTATTCATTATAAGGCAACTAATGTGTCTAAAAACCATGTGTAGAATTCTAGCTTTTACATTTAGTATTTTTTGTACCCAGCTCCATTTTTCCTTTTTGTTGGCTCACAAGACAGATTAATTTCAATTAAGATAAAGTGCTTGCCCACATGCAGATGTAAGCATAATCTTTATTAATAGCCTTTTATTAAGTATTTATGATGAATGATTAATCTCAGTCTGGTTGACTTCTGTTAGTATGTAAAGCTACATTTGTCTCCTGAATGGTAATTTCTCTTAGTAAAGTGCAAAGAACTGTGTGTGTGTCAGTCATTTGTTCAGATGTGAGTGGGTGTGTGTTTATATGCATATGCTCTTCAGTACAGCTAGGTCTCGCCCCCATACATACATTCATGACTGAAGAATGGGATGAATTCATTGCTTTCGCACCCTTGTGGCTAATAATTTATCTTTGTGTCTGACATGGAGCAAAGCACCTGTCTGTGCGCAACCATAAATCATGTGGAAAGAGAATGAAAGTGTGTGTGGGTGTGCGTGCGGTTCAGGTATTCCCTACACTGAGATAACAAAATGTCCCAATAAGGATAGTAATACCCTGATTTAATGAAGAGTGCAGGTTTTTTTGTGAGGGTTGTGTTCAGATGTCAAGTTATAGGGCAGAATATAGTGTTTATAGAGTGTAAAATTCTATGTGTGTGTGTGTGTGTGTGTCTACTTCTGTTAATATGCATTAACCCTGACTGCGATTCAATGCCCTTGATCTTGACTTCAGATGCGTCATCTAGATCAGTGTGGTCATGTCTAGATCTTCCACTGGCTTTTTTAAACTGTTTTTACACAACTCTAGATTCATGTGCTCAGTTTTTTATTTCCCTTATTCACATAGATTTAACATAACATTATCCATTTCTGTCAGTAAACTGAATTCTGTTATTTTTATGTGGAAAAACTGGACAACATTTAATGTTTTTTATAATCTTTGAATAAATATTCTTCAAATGAACAGCATTTCATTCAGATTTCATTCATTCAGGGGGTTTTAGAACTATAAGTGCCTTTTCTGTCACTTTTAATTAATTTTATGCACCCTTGATAAATAAAAGTATTCATTCATCAAAACCAAACTTTAGAACAGTAGTGAAGAATAAGTATTTGTCATAGTTCACAACATAAAAATGTGTCACGCTCGAGTGGAGACATGAAGGCACAGGAACACGAGATTAAACAAAACACAAATGTATTTAACAAACACTCACGGGAACATCGACATACAGGAATCTTGGGGTGAAGACAACATGGGAAGATGATCAGGTTGACGGGCTGACAATACATCGACACGTAGACAATACAATACTGGACAAGGACTGAACCAAACAGAGGTGTATAATTACACGAGGGATAATGGGACAGATGATACACAGGGGTGAACACAGGTGAAACTAATAAACATTGAAAACGGCGGGAAAACAGAACAAAGGAATCACATGATGACAACAAAAGCACATGGGACACAACAACAGAACCTGACAAAATGTATATAATTTTGCTATAACATACATAATAATAATAATAATAATAATAATAATAATAATAATAATAATAAT
>CAIGQW010054063.1:4209787-4290334 GCA_903798125.1 Danio choprae | reverse complement strand
ATATATATATGTGTGTATATATATATATATGTATATATCTGTTTTCAGACAGCAAAATTAGAATTCTGATGGAGAATCAGTAATTGAGATTGGAGAGATTCAACTGTGCATTAAACTGTTGCTCGGGGGCTTCTTTCATAATGTGAGAATGTCAAAAAGAAACTCGCTATTAAACAAAAATGTCATGTGAAATCTCACCACAGCATGTGGGAGACTCTGAAGCCAGCTGGAGGACGGTTCTGTCCTTTGATGAGACCAAAATGGAGATGTTTGGCCATTAGAATAAACGGCATGTTTGGCATAAGCCAAACGCTGCACATCAGAAACACACTATTCCCATGGTGAAGTAAGGTGGTGGCAGCGTCACGCTGTGGGAATGCCTGGCAGGCTTGCAGCAAAATAAAGACAAATCCTGGAGGAAAACCTGATGAAGTCTGCAAGACACCAATACAAAGGAAATGACTGGAAAACATTGTTCATGTCCTGCAGTGGTTGAGTCCACATCTCAGTCCAACTGAGAAATTGTAGGTGACTTGAAAAATGCTGTTTACTTATGATGCGTCAAGGCAGGGAGTTTGAGCTACAATTGGGAGAACTGGGAGCATTTGTCACAGTGTAAATTAGGATCTTTGTAATATACTGGTTTTGTCTGAAAGCTTGATATTGAAAAATGAATAATACACAAACTATAATATGACACTAATTATCCAGTAGCACAATCGGCTCACAGCAAGAAGGTCGCTGGTTCGAGCCTCGGCTGGGTCAGTTGGCGTTTCTGTGTGGAGTTTGCATGTTCTCCCCGTGTTCGCGTGGGTTTCCTCCGGGTGCTCCGGTTTCCCCCACAGTCCAAAGACATGCAGTATAGGTGAACTGGGTAAGCTAAATTGTCCATAGTGTATGTGTGTGAATGAGTGTGTATGGATGTTTCCCAGCGATGGGTTGCGGCTGGAAGGGCATCCGCTGCGTAAAACATATGCTGGATAAGTTGGCGGTTCATTCCGCTATGGCGACCCCAGATTAATAAAGGGACTAAGCCGAAAAGAAAATGAATGAATGAATGAATGAATGTATCTAACTGGAGTCTGTTTTTTGATGATGATTATGTTGTCGTTGTTCTTTCTCCTCCTCATTACACAGCTTACATTGTGCACAGAAGTTATGCTTTTGTTTTTAATAACAAAAAGGTTATATTTATTTTCAGTTCTTTATTGAGTTAATTTACATGTAGTCATTTAGCAGTTGCTTTTGTCCCAAGCAACTTACAAATGAGGAAGTCATTAAGCAACTCAACATGAAAAGGCAATACAGACTTATCCAAAGGTACTGATATTGCTTACAGAAATAAGAGCTAGAGGAAGGAAGGTAAGCTAGAGGTTTTTTTAAATGATGTATTCAAGTGCTCACAGAAGAGATTAGTTTTTAGTTCCCAAATGAATAATACCAGTGATTCAGCAGTCTTGGGAAGATCGTTCAACCAGCTAGGAACAGTGAATGAAAAGGTTCTGGAAATTGATTTAGAATCTCTCTGTGATACTATCACGAGACGGTACTCACTTATTCCAGCCAGAAGAGCATTACAGTAGTCCAGCCTAGAAATAATTAGAGCTTGGAAAATAAATTGTGCAACAATGTCAGTCAGGAAGGCTCAGATTTTTTTGATGTTGTAAAGAGAAAACCTGCATTGTCGTGCTGTGTTTGTAATGTAATCCTTGAAGGACATGATTCCTCACTGATGGTGATTCCAGCTGGACGGAGAAATGATGTTGAATAGCTGGAGTTGAATATAGCAGGGAAGATGAGAGGTTCTGTTTTTGCCAGAATAAGCTGTAGGTGATGATCTGTCATCTATACCAAGATATCTTAAAGGTAATGTAAGATCCAACGATGGATCATCTGGCTGAAATGAAAAATAGAGCTGTGTGTTGTCGGCATAACAGTGATAAGACAAACTATGTGATCGGATGATGGATCCTAGTTATGTGGTGTAAATTGAGAATAGAAGGAAACCAAGAACAGATCCCTGAGGTACCCCTGTGACGAGCTGATGTGCTTTAGACATATCTACCCTCCAGGCAACCCTGAAAGATCTGCTGGTGAGGTAAAACTCCAACCCGCACAGTGGGATTCCAGTAAATCCCCATTGAGGAGAGGCTAGATCTTCATCAAAGGCAGCAGACAGGTCCAGTAAAAGCAGAAATGCTTTATCGATCCTGCTTGTTATTATTCTGAGCAAGAAATTTTGAAAAATGTTTGGAACATTTTTTGTATTGTTTAGTTTATTTATTTTTTATTTGTTGCAGGAAAGCATGTTTGATCATTTTAGCCTCTCAAATCAATACCTGAATCAAATAGATAAAACAAGCCTGATACCTGGCCTTTGTGTGACCTGTGAGGTACATATTGGCTCAAGAAGTCGAGCCCCATCAGGCTTGGGCTGAAATTCAGGAAATTGAAAGTTGAAACTCAACTTTTACATAATTTTTGTTTCCTTTTGCTTTCTTCTTTCAATACCAGAGAGAGCACTTATACAGAACACTGTAAAATGAATTGCTTTACACAAAGAAACATCCAACCATCGTTGTAGAATAATAAAATACAGATTACAATTTGAAAATTTTAACTAAACATGAAGGTAATCAATATATCATTGCAACAATATATGTTTTATCTGTGCTCATCCAGCCATGTCTGCTATTTTTGTAAGGATAATGTATATTTATTATGTAACACTAATTGGCCATGCTCTTATCACTGTATAAAATACTTTAAAACAATACAATTTCAGTGAAAAGAAGCCACATCAGTACACATAATTCAGTTATTTCAAACACTCAATTGACATTAAGCTAAGTTAAAACAGTTTTAGTCTCCTCTGTTAAGTGTAACTTTTGAATTGTGATTCATTGATAAATTGACCTAGCATTGTTGGCTTTTTTGATAATCTGATATTGTGAAAGTGATCATTACAATACAATACAACATAAAAATATCAGTAAATACTGAGAAAGTATATTTTTCATATTCGTACAGCACAACATCTACGGTGTTACTGAGAAGACCAACCAAAAATATATCAGTAGAAGAGATTGTTCATAAAATATCTTTTGCTAAACAAAAAGTAAACAAGTTAAACTACCTGAAAGTAGAACCTTTAAGATTTTGCTATATTGACAGCACTAATAAAAAAAGATTAGGTTTTTGTTTTCTTTTCTTTTTTTAAACCATTTTTTCTTTTCTTTTCAAAGTAATACGATTTCATGCCAAGCGTCTCTGGAAAGAACCTGAAGCTCTCTCCGCTGCTGCTGCTCTCTGTGGGAATAACCTTGATTTTATTACCACAGAAGCACTTCTGCCTGTTGTTTACTGCAGATAACAAACACTCTTTTTTTCCAAATCATGTTCCAAAGTTACATTGCTTAGGCAGCCAAAATGAAAACCATTATTTGGCCTGCAAAACTAAATCCAGACTTTGCGTGAAACATGTTTCTGTAATCAAAAACATTCCCTACAAGGGTGCATGGCGTTATTCATTAATACGCTCTGTGATATTAATGAGCCTCGAGATCTACACAGCCCGTTGCTACCTTAGCAGATCTTTCAAAGATTAAGCAGTCAAGCAGAGGAGATGATGGTTGTCAGGAGCTTTTCAATAAGATCAATGTTTGCCTCAAAGACTCTCTGGCAGCAGGCATTCGTATTGATATTTACTCTAAATCCTGTGTATCTTGTAGTTAATTCATAACCTCAAGTTCTTTGCGAGATCCCAGGGCTGTTTAAATAGCGCAAAAAAACATAAATAATACATTGGGCTGGATCTTATGAGAGCTGATTATAGCAAACAAGACAAAGCTGAATGTTATGTAGAAATCCAGCATCCATTATTATTATTGGCACCAACACAATCGTTTATTTGAGCATGACTGCATGTCTAATATTTCTGCCTCGTCCTCTTTTTTTATGGCATGTGCTCATAAAGTGCTTGCGTCTGTACTAAAATGAATGTTAATAGAAAGCTAAGAGCTCTGCTGTCACGGCACGCCATCACCTCCAGTCTTTCTAATTAGCTTATTTGGCCGGATCTGAAACTTGATGTCTTTTCTCGAAAAAAGCAAAGGGTTTGACATGAATTGGATATCTAAAGCCTGTGGAATCTATCAGGCTGACATGGTGCTTTGTGCTGTTGACTGGATGTCTGAAAGTGGTTGTTTTTCGTAAGTCACACACACGTTTTTTTTTCTTCTTCTTTTCCCATCTCTCAGGGACTCAAACCAATGGATCACAATGGGCTGTCAGATCCCTATGTTAAGCTGCACCTGCTGCCTGGAGCGAGTAAGGTATGTGCTTTTCAGCCTGTCCACATGCATTGTTTTATACAATAATAAAAGGAGGCTTGAAGTATGTGGTTGTCAACCAAGTGGCCTTACTAAAATTCCACGGGGACCTCAGTATGAATTGAAATTATTAAGATTTATGTAGTATTATTAATCAAATGTGTATGGATGGATGGATGGATGGAGTGTGGCCATTATTATGGATGGATGGATGGATGGATGGATGGATGGATGGATGGATGGAGAAAATACATCAAAGATCTAGAATACTTTCTTCAAACTCCCTTGCCTCCTTGCCAGTTTTTCCCTGTCACTGAGAAATTATCATTATGCATCTCATTACAATTCATTTGTTTATCACCGGTACCTTCCTTGCTCATCTTGCCAACAATCCACTTATCTACAGCTAATATAAGAGTCCTCTAAGTCACCCTTCCTCTGTATAGATCATACAGTATGTCCTACAGCAGAACTGAACTCTCCTTCACAGGGTTAAGGAGTAATTGACTGGGATAGGCTATCACAGTTACCCCATCAGGATTAGGAAACACCTCACAGGTGTGCCAGATGAAACTAAAACCCCGTTTACACTGTCAGGTCTTGATGCCCAATTCCGATTTGTTGCCTATATCTGATTTTTTTGCCCGTCCGTTTACACGTCTTTTTAATTGTGACCCATATCCGATTCATGTGTTTACACTTGCCATACAATTTACTATCTCAGCATGCATAAAGGTGGGTTCTAGCATCTGCGCCACACAAGCCACGATGGAAGAAGTTGTCTTGCTTTTAGCTCTACGAAATATGCAGACTTTAAAATGATTTTGAGGCGGAGGAGGAGGGCCATCATTGCAGCTGTTGTTGTTGCTTACCATGTCGGCATCTCCACACATGCTCTTCCTTCTCACACCTGCGTTAAGGAACTTTCCCCTTTTCCATGAACAACGTAAAACACTGGCCCTGACCCTCTATTTTTTTTTTTTACTTTATTTTTCAATAAGTTCTACAAGAAGACACTTGTAGTCAGTGTAAAATTAAAATTTACAATGCTTACTTCACTAGTGCTCATTATTATTCTTTAGGTGAACAACTAATCTGTGTCTGATCTAAGTCTGATCGTTTACTTCTGTGTTTGGAGTTTCGGTCCTTCATCTGTTTGACGACTTCAGCCATAATATTCATAACCATGCCTCTCTTACCGTTAGTTTGCTATGAGGGAATGATGTGTAAAATTGAAAACCCAGCCCCTGCTTATTATTCAGTTTCACTTGGCAGTACATCAACATACTGGAATAAGTGTCAGCAACTTCCAGTTCATGTGAACAGTTTGCAATCGTCAAACTTCATTATTTGAGCCGTTTTATTGTCTAATAAATTCGAAATACGGCTTGCCATTTTGGAACCCCCTTACCAATTTTGGTGCATGTCTAAATACCCATCTTAAACCCCTGATTTGCTTGACATGGTGAAATGGAAGGCCTGGCATATTCTTAGCTTGTGCTAAGAATAAAGACTAAATAGTGCCAGCGAACACAACCAGTAATCTACAAGCATATCTATCATCTCTTCCAGGCCAACAAGCTCCGCACCAAGACCCTTCGCAACACTCTCAACCCTGTCTGGAGTGAGACCCTGACATATTATGGAATAACAGATGAAGATATGGTTCGCAAAACTCTCAGGTACCCAATTACAATCTGTTAATTGCATATTGTGAATGTAGGCCTCTATATAATTATATTATATATTATAATATTTATAAAGTGAGTCTGAATGCTCAGTTTAATAGACAAAAGAATGGAAACCTTTTGTTAGTATAGTTTAGCAACAGTTGTTTACCCAATAAGATATTTACTAAGTATTAAGTTGAAGTGTAATGGTGTAATCTGTACTTAAAATCAATATCAATTCTTAAATTGATTATTAAATTTGGTCTTTTAATGTATTTCAGTCTAGGCTATTTCAGTTTATGTATGAGCAAAACTTCCTTTGATATTCTATAGGACACTTCCATCCAATAAAGCATTGGGTTTTGTTACTTTCTGTCCATTATACAAGTACAATGAATATATCATGTCTAATGTATGTAATGTATCTCAGTGTTTAGATGCACATTTTACATTTTGTTAATGTAGCAGACGCATTTATACAGACCGACTTTCAAATAAGATTACTATAAACAATTTACCATAATCAGGAAAATAATCACAGGAAGTGCTAGTAATATGAAGTTTCAGAACCAAAGAAAGATTGTCACTTAGAATTACAATTACCTTAATCAAGTCAGTCAGGCTGTTTACACTAGTGCGTTTTTTTGTGATTATATTTTTTTTCTTTCATAATGTTAGCATAACAAAGCAAGAATGACAGTGCAGATATTTAAAGTGGAAAAAAAATATATATATATTTTATACAAACTCCACACAGAAATGGCAACTGACCACAGACCGCGTGCCGAGTACCCCACCAGTGATAATATACAGCCATATCGCACTGCTATGAGTGTGATATTGCGTTTATACAACAGTTTGACGGTATAATTGTGTATATAAAAAAGAAAATCAAACACGGAGAGTCTCAAAAACCTTTTTCCGCCATTCATTCACATCTGCAGCTGACGGTCAGAACAGCAGAAACTGTTGCTACTTCACAAATGTCACTTTAGAACTAGTATTTGAATGATTCTCTAGCGTAATGTCTGAAGTTATTACAAAACAGGTAATTTTGCTCATATTTTAAGATTATAACGCTGAACGGCATGAAATGCCATCAGTCTAAAGAGATTTCCAAGGATATTTCTGTTGCAATTGGGATATCACAATAATTAACTCTGAAAAAGCCAAAGCAAATCAAACACTAATAGATTACTATGGTATAAATATAGCACTACAAAATACAAAAGAGAGAGATCAACATAGAATGTCACTTACCTGTTCTATAATGATATGTTCAGCTGTAATGACTTAATGCCCTAAGGACTTAGTATGTGGTCTCTGTTGCCATCTTGTGGCGGAACGTCAACCGTCAATTTCTTTGCTCTGACAGGCTGATGGCCTGAGGTCATATATAGCATAATGCTAAAAGTACATGATGTTGTCCAACAGCTGCAATATTTGTCAAACTGCAGTGATTTAATTGCTCTGCTGTCACTCTATGGGGGTGGAGTAATGAAGAGGCTATACGAGTTGTGTTATTGCAGAATATCGCAGAATATGAGCCAATTCGATTCAAGAACCAGACAGAACTGTTGTGTATATACAGTCGTGGCCAAAAGTTTTGAGAATGACACAAACATTATTTTTCACAAAGTTTGCTGCTAAACTGCTTTTAGATCTTTGTTTCAGTTGTTTCTGTGATGTACTGAAATATAATTACAAGCACTTCATACGTTTCAAAGGCTTTTATCGACAATTACATGAAATTTATGCAAAGAGTCAGTATTTGCAGTGTTGGCCCTTCTTTTTCAGGACAATTCAACTGAGCATGCTCTCAATCAACTTCTGGGCCAAATCCTGACTGATAGCAACCCATTCTTTCATAATCACTTCTTGGAGTTTGTCAGAATTAGTGTGTTTTTGTTTGTCTACCTGCCTCTTGAGGATTGACCACAAGTTCTCAATGGGATTACGATCTGTGGAGTTTCCAGGCCATGGACCCAAAATCTCAACGTTTTGGTCCCCGAGCCACTTAGATATCACTTTTGCCTTATGGCACGGTGCTTCATCGTACTGGAAAATGCATTATTCCTCACCAAACTGTTGTTGGATTGTTGGAAGAAGTTGCTGTTGGAGGGTGTTTTGGTACCATTCTTTATTGATGGCTGTATTTTTGGGCAAAATTGTGAGTGAGCCCAATCCCTTGGATGAGAAGCAACCCCACACATGAATGGTCTCAGGATGCTTTACTGTTGGCATGGCACAGGACTGATGGTAGCGCTCACCTTTTCTTCTCTGGACAAGCCTTTTTCCAGAAGCCCCAAACAATTGGAAAAGGGCTTCATCGGAGAATATGACTTTGCCCCAGTCCTCAGCCGTCCATTCGCCATACTTTTTGCAGAAGATCAATCTGTCCCTGATGTTTTTTTTGGAGAGAAGTGGCTTCTTTGCTGCCCTTCTTGACACCAGGCCATTTTCCAAAAGTCTTCGCCTCACTGTGCGTGCAGATGCGCTCACACCTGCCTGCTGCCATTCCTGAGCAAGCTCTGCACTGGTGGCACTCCGATCCCGCAGCTGAATCCTCTTTAGGAGACGATCCTGGCGCTTGCTGGATCGCCCTGAAGCCTTCTTAACAAGAATTGAACCTCTTTCCTTGAAGTTCTTGATGCTCCTATAAATTGTTGATTTAGGTGCAATCTTAGTAGTCACAATATCCTTGCCTGTGAAGCCATTTTTATGCAACTCAATGATGGCTGCATGCGTTTCTTTGCAGGTCACCATGGTTAACAATGGAAAACAATGATTTCAAGCATCACCCTCCTTTTAACATGTCAAGTCTGCCATTCTAACCCGATGAGCCTGACATAATCATCCCCAGCCTTGTGCTCATCAACATTCTCACCTGAGTTAACAAGACGATTACTGAAATGATCTCAGCAGGTCCTTTAATGGCAGCAATGAAATGCAGTGTAAAGTTTTTTTCAGGATTAAGTTAATTTTCATGGCAAAGAAGGACTAGGCAATTCATCTGATCACTCTTTATAACATTTTGGAGTATATGCACATTGCTATTATAAAAATTAAGCAGCAACTTTTCCAATTTCCAATATTTATGTAAAACTTTTGGCCACGACTGTAGAGTGATACATCTTCCATTTAAAACAAGTTTTTTAAGACTTGGGCTATTTTACTCCAAGAAGTCACAGTATGTATTCTAGCCCCATTAATCCTTGTAGCGCTGCATTCTAAACAAACAATATTAGGAGAGCAGCCAGAATCTTTTAAGGTCCTTGTCAGGAGTGAACCATTGCTGTAAAATAGTTTTTTTTTATCTGCAGTGAAAATAATGCGGTTTTAATTTGAACAGCATTTTAAACATCGCCTCATCCAGACTGGTGTTTTTCCTGCATTTCAGAAACGTATTGTACATGGTCATTCACATTCACTTGGCATGCTTATATTTTTTTGCACTATCTGCACTTGCAGTCTACTGCTTGTGTCATTTTATTAATATTAACATTTTATTTATTAATATTAAAATAAATGTTAAATAAGTGAATCATTGTTTGTTCTGTATTTTCATTTTGTGCAGTTGCTAAGAGTGAGGCAAGTTGAATTAATTAAATTAAATTAATGTTCTGATCTCAAAAAGGTCTGCAAGAACATTCATATATATTTCCCCCATGTTAATGAAAACCATTTCTTCAAACCTGACCATATTTTTTGTGTACCATTACACCTCTACTAATGAGCAGAAAAACAATGTTTCCGTGGCATACAGGTGACATCCAAAGAAAAGGATAACAAGGATTTGGAGAAAGAAAAAAAACACACAAAGCACACAAAGCAAAAGAACTTAATACGTTTAATGAGGGCTTTTCAGAAATGTCAATGGTGATTGAACGGAGATCCCATTTTAATAAGAAGAAAAAGAGAGAATATAGATGTTTTCTTAATTAAGTGTCCATGGTTACATGATTTCCATGATCCAGTTGTAATTGGGCGGGTCGAGGGCCCACATGTGGCGCAGGACTTGAGAACTAATTACAAGCCGAACAACCATTTGCTTTCAATGGCTTCAATGAATCTTGGAGCGCTGCCATACATTAGGCTGTTAGGGCATTTATCAAAATGAAAAACCCAGTAAAGGACTGCAGATGGAGGTATAAAAGTACTTCTCGCAGAACCGAAAGAGTCCATGTGGTGTTCATGAAATCTCTTTGTTCTTGTATTCAGAAATAAGGCAGAATATTGAGATTTGCATTTGTGTTGTATTTTAAAGGCATGCAATATGGATGTTATTTTACCCTTTAAGAGCAACCCTGACGATCTAATCACTTCTGTTAGCTATTTGCGCATGCCATTCCAGTTTCCTTAACATGTTCAACTTGCCAGCAGAAAGAGGATTAAAAACAGCCAGTGGTTGTTACAAAGGGCCAGATGTACTAACAACTTTTGCCAACGTAAATCCTTTTTTTTTTTTTTAGGCATTAAAAACTTTCAAACTCTGGATTAACTGAAGACACGCAGTGATACATTAATGCCAAAAAAAAAAGATTTTTGCAGCTTTTCTTAACTCTGCTTACTTTGGTACTCAGTTTACTAATATTTGCACCATGATTTGGGGACCTATCACTTTTATAAGGAGTTTAAGCACAGTTGTGTGGCAACAGTCTGTGAATATAACCAGCTTCTAATGTTGAAATGTATTAATTTTATTTTTCATAATCACAATTGTTTTTATCCATCTGCAGAAACACTTTGATTGACATTCTCCCTTTGTACGTGTCATCAGAATGTCATCATCTCTCCCTCATTAGCATATGACATTAGTCTTGTTTTTAAATCTGCCACTATGCTGAAACTCAGGGATTTTTAGCCCCACCCCCCTTTAAGAAAAGAGTGCTGGGATTGTAATCTCATTTGAATTTAAAGCGACAATCACCAAAATAGCACAATTAGGATCAAACCCTAAAAGAATCCGTTTTAAAGAGTTATAAAACATTATTTGTTTGGTATTTTGCATACTTCACATACATCAAAAGACACCAGAGACTTATTTTACATCTTGTAAAAAGGGGCATGATAGGTCTCCTTTAATGCCATCTTTCCTTGCATTGTTCTGTGTTGTTAGAAGATTACATGCACCTTATTATCATTACAGTTAAAGGCAAATTATTAAAGGGCTGTATGTATGTTTTTGACTCTTCTAAAGCATAAAAATACCATAATATGTTTGGAGATATTTAAGAAGCATGCCAAGTGAACATTCTTGTTTATCTGAATAACAATACTATATAAAAGTCAGATATTCTGCTTTGAAAATGTGCGTTACGTGCCGGAACGGGTGTCTTTGTTTTTGTTTTTTTAACCCACTCAATGCCACTTTAGCCAATTATATTTCAGCACCCCGGGTTGCCTTCATGGAAAATCGCGTATTTCATTCATTCAGTCAGAAAGGCTCTCAAAGCATGCGCCTGTGACCGAAATGCGACCTCTGGTGGACAGTAGCAGACTCCGAAATGAGACGCAGATTCACAGTTCCACATGAGGTTATTAATTAGCAAATAATACAAATATTACGAACATAAACATTAGGTGAGCAGGTTACATTGTAACCCCGTGTCCTAACAACACGATACGTGATGAGATTTGCAGTGATAAGCAGTTTGGCTGTTTGCACCAGACGAATCATGACAGAAATTTAAATACAGCCATTCAGAAGCACAGAATATGCATTCACTCACGAAATGGCAAGATTTATGGTCTAATTAATACATATTAAACCTCTTTAATAACATAAAATGTACATGCTGAGTCACTGATATGTGTTGGTTTTGCGTCTAAAGTTCAATTTCAAATGATGTGATTTTATTTTCAAGATCTGAGGTGAACTATCTGCTGCTGCTTTCAGTGGTATGGCAATAAATGTCATATAAAATGGCATTTAAATTCACATTATTAGCATTTACCACTGAATAAAACACATAAGGTGCACCTGAGGTGATCATTGTCAGTTTTCTGTTGTTCAGGTGCAAGAAATACAAGCTGTTTCTTAAATTAAAATTTGAGGTGTTGACTAAAAGAAAAACTCCTTTTAATTTAGAAAATATTCCTTCTATCGTGTGCCATTGCTTTTATTTAGAGCACGACTTAAATCAGCCTCAACCAGGCTTGATAGGTCAGGCACACTCCTGATGGTCCTGCGGTTGCGAGTGTTTTGATCCAGGAATGCAATACCTAGTTCAACCACTGGGTGTCAAACTTACATACTGCACCTTACATTTTTAAACATAATAGTTTAACTCAGGGGTCACCAAACTTGTTCCTGGAGGGCCGGTGTCCTGCAGATTTTAGCTCCAACCCTAATCAAACACACCTGAACAACCTAATCAAGGTCTTACCAGGTATACCTAAAACATCCAGGCTGGTGTGTTGAGGCAAGTTGGAGCTAAACCCTGCAGGGACACCGGCCCTCCAGGACCGAGATGGTGACCTCTGGTTTAACTCATAGTCATAACTCATTTCTACTAACTAGATTCTTCTGTCTTTCCTATTATGACAGTGCATACTATTTTACTAATTGTTTTACAAGATAAAAGTGCAGTTTAAAGGATTAACTAGGTTTATTAGGTCAACTAGACAAGTTAGGTTAATTGGACAACAGTGGTTTGTTCTGTAGCCAGTCGGAAAAAAAGTATTTCTTAAGAGGCTAATATAAATGACTTTAAAAATGCTTTTTTAAGTAGTAAGACTTTCTCCAGAAAATGAATTAATCTCAATTAAAACTTCAACTGTGTGTATATGTATTTATTTATTTATTTATTGGGGACACAGTAAAACAATTATCTTAATATTTAAGACTTTTTGCTAAAGGTTTTTACAGGATTTTTTTGTTGTTGTTTTGCAACCCGACTTTTAGACCTCTCACTGATGCCTTGCGTCATAAATCAAAGTAGCTAGAAGACTTTAGACTGAGTACTATTACTGCTAATCAAGCTATAACCACTCACTTTGAACACATTTTATAACTTTTTCTTGTCACATTTATTATTTTGACTACAGCTTTTTCAAGTCATACACAACGTCGCCTGGTGATTTCACCCCAGCTGAGATGTCAATGAGCCTCTCTGAGTGACATTTACTCCCTTACAAACATGGCTGGAGCAAAAAAACGGTTGTTTTTCAAAGAGCTTGCCTATTTAGTTTGGTGATTGAAATGCTGCATTAGGATAATAGAACAGACAAAGTGGCAGTAAAGATTACACCACGGAGCGACATTAGTCTCCACTTGCGTGTATCATTACATAACAGCTGTGTTGCACAAACAGTATCCCTCATATCTATTAAAAGCAGATTAACCAAGTTGCCTGAGTGGAGAACTCGCTTGTCTTTCTTGTTAAAGTTTTCAAATGTTTCATGTAATGAGATTAAAGCTATCCTCAAAAATAGACTGCTATTTTCTATTAATCTTCTCGTGGTTAATGAAGTAAATACAAATAAATTGAAATAACAATGTTGTGTAGCTAATCTCACTAATGTGCTGAACACATTCACCTCAATGCTGAATGTGCTATTGGCAACAAGAGTAACTACAGTAAATGGTAATTGATTTCTGACAGAGCACTTTTTAGTCAATGAGGGTTAACAATTTATATGGGCTGACAAAGCATTAAATGGGAATCAGATTTCAATTTGGTGTTGATTAACTCTTACTTAATATGGATTAGTTTCCATTAGAAAACTGCTTGCAAGGGAAGCCATTATTCTGAGCACTTTTTTTACTCATCATCAATCTCTGTCTCAGATACAGAAGAATTTAAAGGGGAAAAATGTCCTGTGGAAGCAGGAGAAATATTAACTAATATCCCAATACTCTGACCATATGAGTTTGTATCTCATTTAAAACTTCACATACATAGATCTTGTTGCATTTTCCATCTGAGCATCATATTCATATCCACACTTAACATACATGATTACACTAGTAATATCAAATCAGTGGCCAATTGACTATATATATATTTATTATACACATATATATGTAGTGTCAATATTGTCAGTAAAAAAAGATTATTTTACATGATTATTTATTTATGTATTTACTTGCTTGTAAATTACCAGTTCGAAAAACTGGCTTTTTTGAAAAATTGTTGAGAAAAAATTGGTTTTGGCTTTGTCGGTCTTAAGTCTAATTTACATTGAAGAGCAAAAAGTGCTGTCTTATATTTACCACTGTCTTATATTTTTACTCCTAAATAGAAAACCCCATTGTAAAATCCATATTTAAAAAAATCCTGTAGGTTTCACTTTTGCTTTAAACACTTTACTATTCCTGATAGCATGTAAAGACCACTAATGTAGGTTTACTATTGGCACTAGTTCACCCTCAAAATGAAAGTGCTCCAAACATGCTTTGCATCTATTTTGCATTTTCAACCATTTTGATGACATCCCTGTGCACACTTCAGCTCCTCATCAGATTTTCTGATCAATCAAATGATCTCTAGAATCTGAAGCATCCCACCTTCTAAACACTCCATCCCTGACATTAACGCTGCTGCTAAAAGCAGTCCCTTATTCACATGTAACTGAATCTTTTTGTAAAATAATAGAAGATAGCTGACATTTACATTTATTCATTTAGCAGACATTTATTTAACTGACATTTATTTATTTATTTATTTACATTTATTTTTTCCCAAAGCGACTTACAAAGGAGGATAAAAGAAGCACTTAAAATAGGGCTGGGCCGATACAAGGTTATCTGTATTTATTAACTGAACACCGTTGTCAATAACGATAAAAAAATGTTCGGTACGAAGTTTCGGTATGAATCGCTAAAGTTTTATTAAAACATGTCTGCTGGGCTTAGGCTTATTTCCAATCGAGGCACATGGCTACAATTTGTAATGTTGCAATATGTATTTGAATAATGATGGTTGGTTCCGGGCCTCACAGTGGCGCAGTGGGTAGCACGTTCGCCTCACAGCAAGAAGGTCGCTGGTCGCTGGTTCGAGCCTCGCCAGTTGGCGTTTCTGTGTTTGCATGTTCTCCCTGTGTTGGCGTGGGTTTCCTCCGGGTGCTCCGGTTTCCCCCACAAGTCCAAAGACATGCGGTATAGGTAAATTGGGTAAGCTAAAATTGTCCGTAGTGTATGAGTGTGAATGGTTGTGTATGGATGTTTCCCAGAGATGGGTTGCAGCTGGAAGGGCATCCGCTGCGTAAAACATATGCTGGATAAGTTGGCGGTTCATTCCGCTGTGGCGACCCCAGATTAATAAAGGGACTAAGCCGAAATGAAAATGAATGAATGAATGAATGGTTGGTTCCTTTACTTGAGAGTTCAGATTTAATTATCATAGTTTGTTTTGTTTACAGAGTTTGAGGTTGACTGAATCATTATTATTGACATCTTACAGATGTTGATCTATCTTAAAGTTTGCTTTGACTGCATGTACTTTACCATTGCACACACTTTGTAACATTTTATTTATCAAGTGTAAGAGTCTCTATAACTATCTCTTTAATTTTTGTTGTTTTTGACTATTAAAACTATTTGCCTTAGTAATGTTGGTAAATTAAAATAAAGTGATTAAATAAATAAAAAATCCTAATATTCCTAAATGGATTGTTAAAAAATATTTAATAATTATCGATACCGAATGATATGAAACATTTAATTGTGATATTTTTTTTTGCTGTATCACCCAGCCCTATATATATATATATATATATATATATATATATATATAATTTTTTTTTTTTTTTTTTTTTTTTTTTTTAATCATATATATATAGAGAGAGAGAGAGAGAGAGTCCTTGTAAGAAACCTATAAGTGTCTGGTGCACATAGAGAGGAAAGATTTCTACAGGTGGTTTGTCAAGCCCACTCACCTGTATTGTAAAGAAGAGAAATGGTTAGATAGATTCCAGCCAACCGTAAAAGCGTCGTTAAAAAAATTTCGTTTTTTTTTGGACTGGAAAAACTGGTTGACCAATGAGATTGGCACTTTTTACATGCCTGGAGGTGCTTAAGTTACAGTGAACACGACTTGGTGGCGCTCAAGCACAAAACATTCTATCCGAGCACTTATTCCTAACAACGAAGAAAATGCATGGAGGCAAGAGGAATGTGGAGCTGTTTGTTTTATTGGTTATTGGTATCTAAACACAAAGAGCTGTAAGATAAATGCGAAAGGAACAAGCAGTTCAAACACCGTGTGAATAGTTTGAACAAGTCTATTCAATAATTTGGATAGTTTGAATAGTCTTCTTTTTCTGTGTAGCTAGTAAGCGTAAGAAGCATAATGTTGCGCAGTGCCACCTTGTGTATCAAGGTATTTCTGTTTTTCATTGAGCACCATCTAATATTAGGGAGTGATTTTGCACGTTCCTCTGCTAATAACCAATGAAAATATGAATGCCAAAAAATGCTATCGATAGGCTTGAACAAAATTTGTTCCAGTATACACAACCCTTCAGTATTACTTTACAGATGCGCTTTAGATGAATGAGTCTGATTTGTAGAGCTGTGAAATAAACAAAACGCTATTGGCTGTTTTTAAAAAGAGGAGGGGCTACTCAGTATGAGCCACCTTGTCCTCATGTTTCAGCTGAGATTTTGTCACACAAAGAACAAAGCTGTGCATTTCAATGCACATCAGGGGACCTGTAAATATAGGTTTATTCTAAACAATAGCAAATCAAGTCAGAAAGGTTAAGACAATGTAAAAATGTTGCCAGTGAACTAAAATAGAGACGAGACAGGGACAAAGTGACCTCCAGTCTCTCTCTTTTTTGATCAAGCTGTCATGTTGCAAGACACTAAAAAGTCCAACAGCAAGTCCAGGCTGGAGTCGTCTAGACAGGTCAGAGTGAGCAAGAGCAGTTATTGTACAAGTTTCAGGCTTTTCCCACTGAGATTGCAGCTCTGGGTTTGGAGGCTCCCAGATTTGTCTGGACTGAGTGTGAATTAATGAGGCAGAGAGTCTGCGCTTCAAAGGTCACAGTTCTGTGCTTAAACGGGTTCATTCAACACAGCTAGAGGGAGGTGACGCTGGGATGCTTTTAGAGTTTAGAAAGGTTTAACTGAGGCCTGAGGTAATGTTTTAAGACTTGCTTTTTATGCTGTTTATAGAGAAGGAGCTGCTTTTTAGTTTTGAAGTTTTTGTTTATAAATCCTTAAATGGCCTGGCACCTCCTTATTTACCAGATCTCCGACATGTATACAGTCCTGGTAGGTTTTTAATGTCATCAGATCAGTCTCTTCAATCTTTACATGTTTTTTTTTTTGTTTTTTTAAATCTTCAAAAATGGCATCTTCTTTTCTTAGCATTTGAGCCTTCTGAATGTTGAGGCTTTGTTTGTATGTTTTAGTTAATTATGCGTTGTGTGATTTGTCATTTTAATTAGCGTTGATTGTGTCACTGTGTTGTAAAAATTGTGCTAACTACTCTGAAAGGGGCTTTATGATGATTTGATCTGGACGTTTGGACAAGTTGACTGAAGTCCTCAAAGGATGATTAATGTTTTTAGGTGTGTGTGTGTGCGTCTGCAGACATGCGGACCGAGGAGGAACCACCTGATGATTCACCATTGCTTTTCTTTAGGACTGTCTCAGCCAGTTTCCATGGAAACCAAAAGTCTCCCTCGCAGGCTTTTCCTTCAGGGATCGCTCTTGTCCTTCACGTAAATAAACTCCAAACAGCAGCATATTTAGCTTCTCACCTCCAGCGTTTATAAAAACTACATTTTCATTATTTCCTCTTGCAGCATTCTGTCACTTTACGGGCAATTTCTTCAATAAAGCCTGTCTAGTAAAGCTCTGGCCGTCTGTCTATACATCCCAGTGATAGAACTATTGTTTTGTGTTTGATTCGGTCTTGTTTGCTCTTGATCACTCTGAAAGGAGGTTACAAATGTGCAATAAAGTAACAGACAAATTTTGCCTAACATTAAATGACACAGTCGCTTTCACTTCCTCTGAAACATCAACATTAAATGACATACAGGGTAGTAAAGATGTGGCTAATATTGAAGCATAACCAGTGTTTGAAATGCTGTTGTACAAAAACAACTATGGGGAAGCATACTATTAGGTGTAATTGAAGCTGTGCAAATGCATACTTCCAGAAATACTATTTAATAAGGATTTCAAACCACATATAAATGTACTGTATCTTGAAACAGATTTGTAAATATTGCATTTTACTTCGTTATTTACACTTTCTAATATGAACAGATTTCAACTGGATGTGCACATATTTGGCATATTTGGATTGACAGTCTGAACAAAGTAAGTCTCCAAAAAATGGATTTATTTAACAGAGAACACACTTCAGACCAGATTTTATATAATATAAAAATACTGTTCTATTATATAAAATATTGTTTTATAATAACAATGTATTAAATTCAGTGCCCATTTCATAATGACAGGGTGTCCGGGGGGGTCTTAAAGTCTTAAATTTCTTTCATTCATTTTCTTTTCGGCTTAGTCCCTTTATTAATCTGGGGTCGCCAAAGCGGAATGAACCTAGTCAATGCCCTTTCAACTGCAACCCATTACTGGGAAACATCCATACACTCATTCACACTCATACACCACCGGCAATTTAGCTTACCCAATTCACCTATAGCGCATGTCTTTGGACTTAAGTCTTTTTTCAGTTTTTCATGACAATTTGCATAATGTTATTACTAGTAGTGGTAGTATTTATTATATGCATGTTTATATTTGTTTTAATAAAAACAAGTTTACATTTGTCCACCTGTCGGGTTTTGGAGACGTATGCATCAGTATATGGGGCATAAGAATAAGACGTGTGTTTGGATATAACTTTTTTTGACCACATTTGGATATTGTTGTTCATTTATTCGTTTGCTGGAAATTAGAACTGAATTTAGAAATAGTTTTGAAACGAATCTTTGCGCTTAACAAACTAAATTTAATATGTAGGCTAATGGATGTCTTCAATGGAGTGCGTGCACCACTGTTTTCTTACTTCACAAAAGTAAAGGAGTAAAGTAAAGAGTAAAAGTCAAATAAAGAGAAGGCAAAGAGGCAGAATGGAGGAGGCTCATTCTTTATCCTCGAGCTGCAGATGGTCTGTTTAACTGTTTTCTCACTAGTGAAGTGTTCAGTTTTCCACTTACAAATGCGCCATGGTGTGACACAACTGACTCTTAAAGGGAATGGGAGATGAGACTCTGATTGGTTTAATGCATGTTATGCTCAAAACACACCCATAACTTATTAAGAGAATAAGCACAACCCTGTTAGACCATGCGCCACAGCACAGACCACATTTTTCCATCCTTAAAATTGCAAAAGTGGATTCGGAAACGTCCTTAATGCTTTTGCACCATGCGCTTTAGACTTTGCGCTTAGATTGTTCAAATAGAGCCTTTAGTGTTTTGCCCTGTATAAGTCTGCGATTTCATTCATAGTGGTCTTAAAAATAAATAGTTAAAAATAGTTAAATAGTAACTTTCCCTAGCAATAGTTACTTTTATTATGATGCAATTCAGTTACTAAATCTAGTTACAATTTTTGAGAAGTAACTTGTAACTATAACAACTATTTTAAAAAGTAAAGTGCACAACACTGTATATCACATATACATCAATGTTTCATATAATATTAAAATTTCATTATTCACAAATAATCTTAAAATCACACAAAGCAGGAAAATCTTTGCAGACAAACAGAGCCGAGTGTAAGTCAGGCATGTACATGATGTCAGCCTTCAGTCTTTCACACTTTCACACAATAGCGCTGTGAGGTGTTATCTTACTCCAGCATTCGCTCTTTCCCATTATTCACCAAACCTCATTTGCCCGCCATCTTCATGTGCCGCCGATGAACATCAAAGTGGTGTTTTAATGGCGGGCTGTGCCGAACTCCTCCCGTGGCTATGAAAAGCATGCGTTTTTTTCCGAAAAGGCATACCTCCATTGCCAACATCATCTCAGACAGTGACAGCTCCATTCAAAGCCAAATCGCCCACACAAGTGCCTCACCTCTCATGCCTTCATACCCAAGAAAGACTTTTAATTCACACTTTAAAGAATACTATTTGCAAACACATTTTCTAGAACATTTGCAGAAAATTAGATGCAGCTGGTTGTGATTCACCTCTTGTTTTTCTCATTTATCTTTGCATATTAAAACAAAGAGAACTATTATAGGAAGCCATTAGAAAGTCTTTTTTTTTAAAGCAGGAATTCTGTCCTCTTCCAGTCTTAAATCACGAGTCTGTCTTTAGTTTTGAATATAGTTTTGTTCATTCTCCTCTCAGCTGTCGTTAAGCAGAAAATAAACTAAATTTATATAACATTTATGCATATTAAAATGCGGATGTCTTCATAAACTCTTGAGTTTTACTTTCCACAAATGTTTTTCAGAAGAAGATAGGACTTTAAACTCAATAGCATAATTAGTTTGTGGATGAAAGTGAGATAACTTTGCATTCCATCCACATTAAAGGCACAAAATGTAGTAGAATGTACAGGTTATTCTAAACAGTAACAATAAAAAAGCAATAACATTGAAGCCTTCACGTCACAAATCACAAGTCATGTTCAGGGATTCGTGGAAACACTGCAATCTGATCATTTAAATTCAGATTATTTTATTTCACTCTAATGAAATAGCTGGAATTAACAGATAAAGTATGCTCGATTACTAAATTGCGTGGTAAAACAACATGGTTTTACATGGTCAAAGCCCCCCAACTATTTTTTTAGCTAAATGTATGTATTAGCTCAGTGGCTAGCATGAAAAATTGTTGCACATTGTGGCTAGCTAGATCGATATTAGACGATTCGGTCTGGCAGGCTATTAAAATACATGCAAGATCAACTTCACTCTCTATTCCCAGTTTCTCTGCCTTGAAAATCATAATATTGATCATCTTTTTTAGGTCTTGTTGAGTCATTGGCAACAACAGAGGTACCAAAACCATTGGTTTAGGGCCGGTATCCTGCAAATTTAGTTCCAACCCCAATCAGGCATAATTGGGCTAGCTAATCAAGCTCTCACTAGACCTTCTAGAAACATCCATGCAGGTGTGTTAAGGCAAATTGGAGCTAAAATCTGCAAAACAGCGGCCCTCCAGGATCGGGTCCAGAAAACAACTTTTATGGCTGCATTTTACCAAAGTAAATTATATTTTAAAAATTCTTAAAAATATATATATATTTATTTGAGTTACATGGCTTATTTTAGTTTATTTTAGTTACATGGGTTAGTTCTTGGTGCCAGGTCTGAATATTTCATATTCATATACAACTATCTATAAGGTTTACAGATAATTGTCAGAAAATGAGAGATTATCCAGTAAGTAGTCAAAATGTTGATGCCAGAGGTAAGATGAGAATAACCAAACTGGTTCAGCTGATAAAAACAAAACAGTAACTCAAAAAAACTAACTTGTTAAAACAGAGGTCTGCAGAAGAGCATCTCAGAAAACAAACCATGTCAAACCTTGAAGAAAATCTGAGAAGATCTTAAAGAAAAGCTACAGAAGAACAAGGAAAAGAGCAGCACACAGGTGACAAACCAAGGCTACAAAATTAGACAATGGAAGACTTTTCTACCTTACATTATTCTGGAATCTCTTTGCCATTTCAAGACCAGCCACAAATACTGTATATTCAGGTCACCCAGAAATACACAATGTAATGTGACTGCACTGTATAAAATGCCTGAACTTCCTGCACATTTATTCGAGAGGACAGATGGTATTACACATACACACTAAAGCAATCAGCGATAATCAGAAAAAAGCCTCGTTCTACAAGCAGCATAAAGAGCAATCCAGCACACATGGCCTTCTGGGGGAAACAAACCTGTCGGCATGTAGCACAGCTGAGGGGAGGTGCCTTTATCAAGCAGACCTTTCAGACATGCCTAAGCAGTGATCAGGCTACCCTGCGCCTCCTTCAGGACCTTTCTCAATCTGAGAGCGAATGGTGCAAGAAACCGTGATTGCCTGTTTACCTGAAAGTCTTTGGAGAGCCGAGCTACTAAAGCCAGGCTCAACTGTTTCACGATGAATAGCAATGGTATGTTGCAAATACACAACTTACTTCCAGAGGGGAATTGAACAAGCGTTCAGGAATTCAGCACTGATGTGGAAATAACTGAGAGTGATTCTGTCTGTGTTCTGCTTTCCATTATCGACAGGGTTGTGTAACTCAGATCAATTGATCTGTAAGCAATGCTAGACCTTATTAAGAGACGCTTCTGCACTACTGTGTTGCATCTTCAAATTGGATTATTTTTTAAGATAACGAGGTGATTTCTCTTAGTTGTGGTTAAAATATTACAGCTTGATTTTATATATATATATATATATATATATATATATATATATAATAATTATTATTATTTTTTTTTTAAGAAGTCATGTTCTGGCACGTTTCCCAGTTTTGGAATCACAGTTCCGATATGGGTTCAGTACAAGAACAAGCAACAAAACAACAGAACAAGCAACAAATCCCCAGTACTTGTTTTTTTATTTTATTTTTTGAACAGGCAGAAGTGTTTTGTCACAATCAGCTACAGAACTGAATAGCTTCTTGTGATACAAAAGAACAAAATAAATAGTATAATGAATAATAAAAATGTATTATTAGGAGACTGTATTAAACATTCAACCCTCTCCTAAAACAACACATTAATTGTGCATTACATTTAAGATTTATTTAGCTTCAAAACTGAAATTTCTTTTTAATGAAAATGCTAGCATGGGAAGTCCAATAATGCCATCCCAATCTGTTAAAACAAAATCGCATGACTTTTTGATTCGCATGCTGGAATTCTCATAATGTGTGCATAAGTTTATTGTGCACATTTTCAAAATATATGCGCATCTTGGCATTCCCATTAATAATTTTTATGCGATTTTTCCAAAGTGCACATGAAAATAAGTGAATGGAAACATAGCTACTGACTGACTTATGAGCACATGTGTTTTCTATCGTTTTTCTATGTACATGTGATGGACGTGTGTGACCGTTATACACTTGTGTCTTTTGCAGTGCATTTTTGCAATGCCTACAGTGTGTTTTTTAAGATGCCGTGTCAAGATAAACAAGATATTTCAACTTTTACACGCACCGCTGCTCAGTGTCTTTTCCAAAGCAGTGGACCAATCAGAAGAACTCAGAGGCGACGCAAGCATCGCAATTTTTTATTTACAGTAGCAAGTTGGCATGACAACAGACCCTTTTCACAAGACTGTTATGACCCGTTTATTTATTATGATCATGAGCATCTTAAATCCTTGAAAGTTTTTAATATTTAGATTTTTTTTTTAAACGTATGTATATTTATATGTAGTTATTCATCTTTGTATCCAATAAAAAAAAACGAGTTACTGCTTGTGTGAAGTGTTTGCAATGTATAGTGTATGAGCAGGACAGTAAATTTGGCGTTTTTCTCTCTTCTGATTGTCTCAAACATTTTTTTTTCCTGAAAGTCTTGATAACACCAGTTTAAAATAGTTTTTTCTTTTATTATTTCAGCAAATAGGATTGTAAAAAAAATATCTGTACTCTCCCATTCACTGCGCTCTAAGTTTACCCAACTATGATGACTTTCGCTACTAAGAAACCTGGAAATGTGAAAAGGGTCCACTGTTTTATTTGACAACAACAAAGTGAAGGAATCGCTATTCCCTAAAACCAATCCTGCATTTTTAGACGCAATCTCCCGAGATGATTCAGATTATCTGGTCCATGTCTCTGCATTTTCCTTTGCTCTTCAGTTCACCCACTCATTTT
The DNA here is from genome assembly GCA_903798125.1 of Danio choprae. Taxonomy (NCBI): domain Eukaryota; kingdom Metazoa; phylum Chordata; class Actinopteri; order Cypriniformes; family Danionidae; genus Danio; species Danio choprae. Next base: position 4,266,555 of record CAIGQW010054063.1, on the reverse strand, counting down.
AGGTCAGAGAAGTGGGTTGATGATGGCACAACTTTAATTTTGTGTTCATTTACCACTTTTGTGTTGATTTTGATGTTTGTATTGGATTACTGTTCTGTCATTCTTAAGGAAGATCCAACATTATCAGAGTTCTAGCAGAGGCAGAGAGGTTTTGTTTTTTGTATCTGAACAATATGTACAGGACAGAAAAAGAAGCCCAGAAAATTCAAGATCCAGCAGTAGTGTTAATTGTGAACACGAGGTAATTTTCTATCCCTGCGTGTACTGAGAAAATCTAGTGTGTTGGCTGAAAAACAGCTTTTTAATTAGATGTGGTAATAGAAGCTGTACTGTTTGAAGGTCCAGCCGCGTCTGGCAAATTAATAAGCCGGAGTTCTTTTCTTTTTTTTTTTTAAATGAGAGGATACAGTAGTTTTATTCTCTCTTATGAAACCCTTCCATCTGACCCCAGGACTCTGCTAATTTCTGCAATTCTCCATCTGTAATCATCGGGGAGTATTTGCATGCTCAAACAATTTTTCTGCATCAAGACAAACATACAGTAGACACACATCCTCTCACAAAAAGAGATGTTTGTGAGTCTGGAAGGCGTGAGCGCGTCACTTCCAATATTTTCCGCCTTGGAAATAACAAACTTGCATGCGGAAAAGACGCAATATATGAACGCCCCCTAAAAAGGCCGCTGTCATTTGCAATCTTCAGCAGTTGATCATCTTCCTGCACAGACATCCTGGATTCACCTAATTTGTTGACAAATGGGTTGCAGATCCATTCCTTGGCAGTCCATTGGTCCTTCACTGGCCTTTGCACTTTCGCAAAGAAAGTTTCCAAATACATCTGTTTCTTATTCATTTTGCTAGCTTGTGGGTTACATTTTGTCGCTTAAGTGACCGAGATGTAACCGAGAGAATACAGTCATTTTTCAAAGTAAAATATTTTTTTTAATAAAAGCTCGTTCAGGCTCAGATAATAAATACAACGGAAAAATAATTAATGATTTCTTGTGCGCCCCACGGACATGGGGGTTGGGGACCACTGGTTTAGAGCGTTTAGATCAATAAAATAGAGCCCTTTGAGTCTATTTTACTTACTTTTTGGCTATATGTATATAAGAACACCTGTTTTACAAGAAAAAAGTGTCTTTTAAAGAATTACTGTTTCTATCGTTAGGCTAAATCTACCTGTTTCAGACCACTGACTGAATATTTTCCCTGCTGGGTGCAATCATGCATTGGCAATATTATGAAATTTATGACCGATTCATCACAATCTTAAACACATGGATTTGTTTTTCTGACCATCTGTTCTTACTGTAAATGAGAGACATCAACAGTAAGGTTTTATTTCTTATGTGTGAATTACTCATCTGTATCAATAAAATGTTGTTATTGACCAGTACAAAACTAGAAGAGACTGTATCTTTGTTCCGACTCCCACATATCAAGATCTTCTTGCCGATTCTGCAAATAGCACAAAAACTCATTTCACAGAGAGCAAGTTGAATGCAAATGAACATCTACAGTGAACAGATAGCACAAAATCCTCCTTTGCTATGGATTCTGACTATATGGGATATACTGAATAAATGCTTTCAGTCACACTTTAGCATTTGACTGAGAAGATGCTTTTCAAGCACATGTGGTGTGGAATCAGTTTGTGATGCCTACCTTAAGCACTTCAGACATGGGTCAGACCTGTTCTTACACGTGTATACATTATGAATTTTGAAAGCTTTGAAGAGGTATTGAGATGTAAACAAGCTCAAAGGCTAATATGCTGATAAAATGTATCCTTTAGCTCAGTGTTTCCCACCCTGTTCCTGGAGGCACATCAACAGTACATATTTTGGATGTCTTCCTTATCTGACCCATTCATTTCAGGTTTTGGAGTCTCTTCTAATGTCCTGATGAGTTGGTTCAGGAGTGTTTGATTAGAGAGAGGTTGAAAATGTGTACTGTTGGTGTGCCTTCAGGAACAGGTTTGGGAAACACTGCTTCAGCTTACATGTAAAGACTAAAGCCCAGGTCGCATATTCGCAAAACATCTTAAGGCTAAAACTAGCTCCTAACCTGCTGATTTAGGAGAGAATCTTAAAAATAATAGGTATGTCTCCTAGATCTTTGCTCTGTAATTAATTCACAGAGTGTTTAAGAGCTAAAACTACCTTCTAAATCAGTGAAATGTTAAGGGTAGTAAAGAGGACTCCAAAGTCACTAAGACAAAACCACAAACTATCCTAAAATGCATGTTGCTGGCATTCTGCCTGGTAAAGTATTAGATATAAAAATATGTTTAAAACATTTGACCACAATGAGTTTTTAACAAGTTTTTGCCTTGATCACGGGTGACACGGTGGCTTAGTGTCGCCTCACAGCAAGAAGGTTGCTGGTTCGAGTCCCGGCTGGGTCAGTTGGCATTTCTGTGTGAAGTTTGCATGTTCTCCCCGCGTTGGCGTGGGTTTGCTCCAGGTGCTCCAGTTTTCCCTTAATCCAAAGACATGCAGTATATAGGTGAATTGAATAAACTAAATTGGCCATAGTGTATGTGTGTGAATGAGTGTGTATGGATGTTTCCCAGTACTGGGTTGCAGCTGGAAGGGCATACGCTGTGTAAAACATATGCTAAATAAGCGACCCTTGATGAATAAAGGGACTAAGCCGAAGGAAAATGAATGAATGAATGCCTTGATCACGGAGGTCAGAAGTCAGAAAAATATTTCCAAATATATATTTTTAATTTTAATATCTAAAACATTAAAAGCAAGGAACATGCTTTTTAGAATGCAAGTGTTCACTTAGACTGCATTTAAAATTGTGGCAATATTTTTATTTTAAAACCTTTATTTGAATGTGGCATCATAATATTGAGCCCTATAGAGTTACCATGAATTAATCACTGAAGAAACTCCTTCCCTCCCCATCAGCCAATCACTGTGAGCTTAGTCAGTAATCATGCTGACATCATCCATAGCAACGAGGTCAACCCTGCCCTTATGCCGCGGTCACACTAGAGTTTGAGCATGCGAAATTCTGTTGTACATCGCTGCAAAAGGGGCGGGATTAAACAAGATGATTAGACAATTAAAAAAGCGTGGTACATATTTTACATTTCTGTCCAGAGAGGTCATGTTTTAGTCTTCGATTGGTCTCACGCATTCACGTGATGAGATTTCGCATGTCAGAGTTCACCAAGCTTAAACTTTCCAACGCAGCGAGCTGCAAAACTTGTCGCACGAGCTTGCATTTCCGGACTGCCACATTTGCGTGCATATGAATGGAAGTCTGTGGGGTAAAAAGTGTAGTGTGACCGCAGCTTAACTCTTAGCTTAAAATATCTCAGTTGCTTAGTAAAAGTTTGTCTCAGCAGCTTTGTGAAAAAGTTACTGCTATTTAGGAGAACTCTTAGTGGTAAGATAAAAGGTTTTGTGAACATGGCCCCAGATCCAATAAATCTTTTGTTTTCATTTAGGATTTCAGTGTGTGACGAGGACAAATTCCGCCACAATGAATTCATCGGCGAAACCCGCATCCCCCTGAAGAAACTAAAACCCAACCAGACCAAGAACTTCAGCAACTGTTTGGAGAAACAACTTCCTGTGAGTTAAACAATCTTCCACACAATTCATCTCTAGGAAATGAATCAGTCTGAAGACGGAAGCTGCTAGTCCTGCTAATCATCAGTGTCGTTGTCTGTGAGTGATGGAGAAATTGAGGGAAATTTGAGAGCTTCATAAAGAGATTGAGATATCAGATTGATTAGGAGTGACTCTCATTAGAATCAACATACTAATTAGAAATCAATTATGATTGGAGCAACATCCTCACATCCATCAAGCATATGAGACAAACATGACAGGCTTACAAACACCACAGTACAATACAATGTATAGGTTGCCAGAAAAGGAAAAAAACGTACAACCATACACACAATTTCTGCTTGTATCACTTGACTCAAAGCAGTTCAATTCAAAACCTGCCACATCCTTGATGAAATATATATTTTTTCTCTTTGGTAATATGCAATCATTAATGTATGAGGGGTTACAGTCCCACAATGTAAGTGTGTGTAAGTGAGTGTGCCTGTATCATAACTCATATCTGAAATGTTCTTCAGGTCACAAACTAAACCCAGCTCAGCAGGAAGTCTTTTTCAGTAGCATGGCTTTTGGTGCACATCTTAGCCATAGCCACTGCTTTAGTCACCTTATTTTTCATGTAAGAGCGGGTGCTGCCATTAGCTGTGGTTCTACTGTCATGCATAAAGAAAGTGTGCAAGTGCATGCCGGGTCCAGTCCTGTTTCCACAGTAATGTTGTCACAATACTGGAATTCGATACCAACCGGTACTGACATTTTAAAAACGTCCATTTCCTGCTAACATTTGAGCGCTGAAATGACTGTGATTGGCCATGAAGGTCATCAGTTCACCGAACTTACTGCTGTTTACTGAGTTGTAACAACAGATACAGGGACACTAGAGCATTTTAAAGCCGTGAAGATCAGCTGGTTTGTTTATAAGCTGACATACGAGCGATCTGCTGATGAATCGACTGATTTTCACAGCTTTAAAACGCTCCAGTGTCCCTGTATTTGTGGTTACACTCAGTAAACAGTGGTGAGTTCGGTGAACTGATGACCTTCATGGCCAATGTTCTGATCAGGGTTTGTCAGGGCCTCCTTGACCAGTCAGCACTGAATCATTTTAGCAAAAGCAGAATAGCTGGGGCTTTGGGGTGTGGTAAAAGGTAAAGAGGGTCTGCAGCAAATTGCCCGTTTACTATAATAATGGAACTTTCGGATAATTTTACAGACTCAGACCTTTGAGTCTTGTTCATCGAGATGAACAAAACCGTTTTCTAATCATTTGATTCAATTTGCCACATTTTGTTACAACTAGCCCAAATGTTGATCACACTACAAACAAGTCATGACTAGAATGCTATAAGAAATAATCATTCATTGTTTACCTGGGTCATATCTTTTGTCTATGATTAACTTAGCTCGCCTCTTCTGACATATCTTAAAATACGAGTCGTTTGTTCACGTGACACTGACAGTCCCATATAAACTTAACCAATACAAAGCATCCATGATTAGTTCACCTTTTGAGTCTTCAGATTTTTGAGTCGTTCATTCATCACGTGACAGCATGTAAAGAGTTTACTCAAACCGAGGACTCGAGAAATGAACGGATCAAATCTTTTTCTGGCTCTGACTGCATATGATTGGCTTATGTCTTTTATGTGAAGAACGAACGACTCAAACCCGATAGAAGATTCGAAAAAGGAACTAATCTTCTCCTCCATCTGCGCAAATGTGCGCATGCACGAATGAACGAATCACTCCCTGAGAGAACTCATCGTTCTCAAGTCACATAAAAGATTCGTTCAAAATCATTGAATCGTTCAAGAACGACCCATCACTAATTTACTATTGCAGTTGCAAAAGTAAATAAAGAACAGACAGTATTGATCAGGGCTCTACTAAGCATTTGTGCTGAGGAGAATGTTTGACGGTTTGAATGTTTGATACATAATTACCATGCTTGGGAATATATAATGCACAACAGTACACATATGGAAAAAAGAAAACAAATTGTGGGCACCCATTAAAGGGTTCCTATTTTGCCCCTTTTTCAAGATGTAAATTAAATCTGTTGTGTCTCCAGAATGTGTCTGTGACGTTTCAGCTCAAAATATCCATCAGATCAGTTATTATATCCTGCTGAAAAAGAATTTTTTGGGGTCAGAAAAAAGTGTAGCTGTTTTGAATCTGTACCTTTAAATGCAAATGAGCTGGTTTCCCCCCTCCCACCGTTTTGACATCTCTGGTTCTCTTGCATCAGATGTCAAATAAACACAGCACAATGACAGACTCAGACACGGATGAAGCAGAGATCAAGTTTCTGAGTCAAAAATACCATAGTAAGACTGAACCAGGATGTTTCTGAATGGTTATTTGATGCAATTGTTGTGGAGTTTATTCAGCCTTTCTGCAACAATGAATGAGCCACACAAAAATGCCGCTACAAAGTTCGCTACACACACACATTTTACTTTATGCTGTTTTTGCATGTCTACTCATAATCTGGGACTCCTTTTGTGTGATTGAAGCATCCTCAATTATAGTTCTGTACTGACATTATGCAGCTGTGGTGATTCAAGCGGTTATAAATCACATAGCCTTTTTTTGAGCACTGCTACATCACGTTGTGGATGGCCTCAAAATAACTGGGATTTGGATCCTGATTCAACATTGGAAAATCATTTTTTAAAAAGGACTTGATGTATTTATACCACTAATATTCCTGTGTACATACTATAGGTTGTTTTTAATCACGTGGTTCTGGTGACGAAATTCAGCTGGAAGGCAGTTAGTAAAAAACTGAATAGGAGACACTCTATTTTTACAATTGATACCATATTTCAAAGGGGATATAAATGGAAAATAGCCACATATGTTGGGCATGATACTTATATCATGAAGAGCGCCAAATTTTCTACTAAACTAAAATATATTTGCCTGGCATCAAGGCGGTATATACTGTATAAGCTATTACGTTACATGAAAAAGACTATAGTAAATACTATAGTGTTTGGAAGCATACTATAGATAATTACTTGAATAAAAACTGTTGTAGTAATTATATTGTTGCTGTGGTACGACACAACTGTAGTGATAAACGAATTATTCAAGAGGCTTCAGTTTTCTACGCTATAATTATACACCATTACAATGCACCACAGTTTACACTAACGTTCATTATTACAGTTTATCAGTTTACTATACTACATTATGCTGTACTGAGTATTCTGTACTGAGTTGTACACATTATACACTGTGGTTCAAAATCATGTTTATTATAAATTACTATAACGTTCGTTTTTTTCCCAAAGCGAATATCTTCCAGACATCACGAAATAACAGATGAAAGCATACAAAAGCGTGTTGCATAGTCTACATTTTTATTTATTTATTTTTGTAAGGTAGAATGAACTTAATAAACTTACCATCAACAAATATTCACTGATGCTGTGCATCTCGTTGTTTATTGTGCCGAAATTCCAGTAAAGACTTGGATTATAGCAAAACAAGACAGAGATTTCATTGCAGTGATTTCATAGCAGTGATTTCATGGCAGGGTACGTTATTTATATTCTCCTGGATTTTGTATAAGTGTGGTGGTGTTTGTATCTGATTTTTATATAACACATTAACATATTTATACACATAGCTATGTCTGTATATAATCTTTATTGGTGTTGTCAAACGAATTATCGTGTTCAAAAAAAGTTTGTACACATGGATGTATTGAAAAAATGTTTATTACATGCCGCCTTTTCTTCCATTTTTCAGCCAGTTTCTTGAACTTTCCCCCCTTTACAAGCAAAAACGTTTAGAAGTCTATAAAACCTGTTCGACATTTCTTATTTTGGCTGATTTAAACAATTATAAACAACATAAAACAGAAACATTTTGATGTTCTGATAGCAATCCCTATGCAGATGAATCACTTTCTGCCCTCCATCTGAATTTCGCGAGTCATCAATGACCTCATGTGAAAACAACCTATACTACACACGTCTGTCCAAACAGCTTCCAAAACTGGCCAACTAATGTTATAGCCGGTTGATAAATAAAAATAATTAATGAAAATTGTGAGTATATATAGATAATTTAATCTATCATTTAATCTTGTAAATTGTAAAACATGCAATTTGTTTTAGTTTTGATCAATTTGTAATGAGGCGATGGTGTTTCACCTGTGTGATTCTGATTTGACTTTATTCATCCCGCTGAACTGGGCGGGCTGCGTGATTCAGGTGAGGGCTGTACTTAAAGTGGGGTTTTCACTGCAATCTATTGGCCCTACAGAGGAAATGCAGCATTTGGCCTCGCTGCTTGAGCTCCAAAGCTATTAGCCCCAGCCGGCCCAATGAAAGCCCTAGCTCACTTGAGCCTGACAGTGGAAAAACGGCTACTGAAACGAGACATACAGTTCATCAATTCCATAGATTTTTAGCCTTACGAACTTGTTATACTGCTTAATTTTGCAAACTGGTATTTTCCTATCATATTATTTACATTTTAAACACACTGGTTTGTAGCGCAAGTAGTTTGACCGTTTACTGCCAGTTGTTATTCCTGATAATTTACCCGTAGTGGCAAATAAATTAAAAAAGTCTTAAAACATTCACAGAATAGAGCTTACATCCACATTATCATGCAAAAAATAAGCAGGATATGTTTTAGCAGGACAAGAAGGAAAATGCTGAGGAAAGCAATTCGATGCACTTCATTGTAGGCATGTCTACTCCATTTAAGAGTGATGGATGTGGGTTTAAAGGCATGATTACGGTGTCAAAGTGCTCCATAGATTGACAGGATGAGCAGGTACAGGGTGAAGGATGATTTCATCTAGGACCTTTTCTCAGAGTACCTTTTGCTTGAAAGGAAGATGTCATATAAATCTGGACTTTTCAGAAGCTGATTGAATTAAGTTGAAATAATGCTTGCTGTTATTGCTATTACACATCTCCCTGAAATGCTTGACTCTCATTGGTCAGTTGAAACATTCCACAGTCTATTACTGTAAATAATGAATTACTGCTCACCAATTTTTTCCATGTGTTGATAAATAATAGCATAAGTAATAGTATGCTATTTTCATTAGTTTTGGGTCAGGGAATTAAAAAAAAAAAACATTTTAAGACAAGACAACAAGTCATGAAATTTATTGCAACATCAGAAATTTTGATATGCAAAGAACATATTTAACAATTTGACAAGTCTAAGGTACTTATTGGATTTAGTAAGTTAAAGAACTGCAAATTAAATGGCAACTAAAAAGATATATAGCATTTCTCAGCGACAAGGTAATAACTGTAGTGTATTTGTATTTGTAATTTTTACAGTTGATCAACAGTTGCAGTGCAAAAAAAAGCTTAGTTTCTGCCATCTATATGGAGTATAGTCTGTGTGTGTGTGAGAGAGACCTTTGCGCACTTATCTTGATATGTCTGAGAAAATCAAAATAAGCAGCTCAGCTCTCAGAACATAGTAAACATTGTAAGTGTATTTATGGTTAATAACTGTAGTCACTGTAGTGTAATACAGTACAGCGGAATGAACCGCCAACTTATCCAGCATATGTTTTTCACAGCGGATGCCCTTCTAGCTGCAATCCATCACTGGGAAACATCCACACACACCCATTCACACTCATACACTACGGACAATTTAGCTTACCCAATTCACCTATAGCGTATGTCTTTGGACTTGTGGGGGAAACTGGAGCACCCGGAGGAAACCCACGCGGACACAGGGAGAACAAACTTTACACAGAAATGCCAACTGACCCAGCCGAGGCTTGAACCAGCGACCTTCTTGCTGTGAGGCGATCGTGCTACCCACTGCGCCACCGTGACGCCATTCCGCTAAAATGGTGGACAAAATTGTACAGCTGCTGTTTTGGATGCTCTCCATTTGGAAAGCATTATTAAAAATTAATGTCAGTTAGTACATGCTCCAGACTGCGAGGTGTTTTGGCATGTCTCCCAGTACTGTATTCTCACTTGTTTTACTCACAGCAAATCCACCTCACTGTCCGTCTATTTAAAAAAAAAACTCTTTTCCTCAACATATTGCTGCAATTTTTCAAAGAGCCAGAAAGTAAATAAATGCGACTGGAGCTAAAAGTATCTTAACGCATGTGCAGTATAGGGACGGCAGCATTTTTATGATGCGTTCACAGCAGATGTAGATGAAGCTTCATGGCGAGTGATTGACATGTTAAGTCAATGCAAAGATGCGAATAGACATCATGCAGTGCTATTCGAATAAATGAGGCGGCGCGACTGACGCGATTCACATGAAAGAAGCAGCGTGAATTGAGCGTTTTGCACGCTCGAAGTGCACATTGCGAGAATCGCTCGAGTTGTAAAATCTGAATTTTGGCAGACATTCGCGTCAGGAGCTTGCTCTAGTATCGGCGTGATTATGACGTAGCACCTGTTGTTGGTGTCCCAAAGAGAAATCCTGCTGCCGACACGGGACAACAGCTCATCACACTGGGCTCGGCTCAGTCGGAAGTACAGCTGAAAGCTTCCATCATCTGCACCAATGTTTTCAGCCTTCCTAAAGCACATAAAGCACAGCTACTCTCTCAATAAAATCCATGTTAGCCATTTAGCAACTAAACTAGAGTCACCGGGCAGACAGATGCCCCACCCATGATGCGAATCCGCGTCCATTGTGAAGTAAATTTCACACGCGAATGAAGCGAATTTCACACACAAATGAAGTGAGTAAACTCAAAATGTTCACGCATCTATTTACAGGTGAATAGTGTGATTTATTCGTACAAGCCATGTCTGGTGTGAACACCCCTTTAGTCTTTCATTGTGAATGAACAACTTGTGGTAAACAAATGAAAATGACAGTGTGGACACAAAGCTTTTTGTAGATGCCGTTTTCAAATTGATCTGGATTGGTGTAGATGTACTCTACGCTCAAGCCTCTGTTACTAGCTCTAAAATGACGTTTTGTAATTTGTAATTGCCCCTTACTTGTCATACATTGATCCTGTCATACTGTATACTTAAAGATTCTTCACCCAAATATAACAATTCTGTCATTAATTACTCGCTATGCTGTTCCACACACCTAAGACTCTCATTCATACTCAAAACACATTCAACTCTGAGAGATATTTGCCCCTAAAAAAAGATAATGAAAACGTCACTATTGGTTCAGACTTAATGTTGAAGAATGCTTTTGTGTGCCAGAAAACAAAAACAGCAACTATATTCAGCAACTCATTCACTTCTGCTTCAGTCTCCAATGCACATTCAGGAGAGCTGCTGCTTTTTTGATACGTGACAGCACCACAATAAAAGAGCCAACATAGGAAGCGTTGTACTGTTTGCAAACAGAAGATAAGGAGCACTACTGTAGTATTTGCAAAATGTCTGAAAGACTGAAGGACTTGCTTTTTTTACTGGCTTCCTGTACATTGGCTCTTGTGTCAACACAACACACATGCATGGTTGGTGCTGTCATACTTAAGAAGGAGAAGCATATCTACGGAATATGCATTGGTGACTGAAGTGGGTGTGAATGAATTGTTGAATATAGTTGTTAAAAAAAGTCCCACTTTATATTAAGTGGCCTTAACGTATGTTTACTTGCATTAAAATATAAATACAATGCACTTACTATGTTTGTAATGTATTGCTGAACACTTCTGATGCTACTGAGTTAGAAACAGGTTCGGTGGTATGGGTAGGTTTAGAGATGGGTTAAGGTGAAAGAGATGGGTCAACAGTTTAATTCTAAATGTTATTACAAAAATTATTAGTATATGTAATTATATGCAGTTATTTAATCAAGCGTAAATACAATGTAAAAACATGCGTTTACACAATAAGTAGATTGTAACAAATGATTCATTTCTCTCTAAGTACATATAAGTTAAGGCCCTTTAATATAAAGTGGGACCAAAAAAAAAAACATTGCCATGGCTTCATAAAATTATGGTTGTCACAAAGATTGATTCAATAATTTTGAAGTGTCAGTTGTGGAGCAGAGATGTCATCCAAAGTTTTGCTGTTACTTTTATATAATAGTTTAAAAAACAAGTAACAGACACAATGTTGTCTACAAAATTATCTACAAAAAAGTTTTAAAAAATGAAGTCAAAGCAGATTTACAGCTTCAGCAGCACAAAAGTATAGCATTTCCTCCAGAATTAATTTGTTTCTGAACTAATTGGTTGTTATGAGTGACGCTATCAGCACATTTACATGCACACCATTATGTAGATAACTATTAAAACTCAGCTCATTAAAACCTGTTTAATGGTTTACATGCAAACCAATAAATGGAAGACAATCAAAATTTAGTTTTTTAATTTATCAGTTCATTTCCCTATGATGATGCTTCATAAACTTAAGCATCCACATATTACACTGAAGAGAATCATATATATAGTTATAACGGTTAAAAACAAAAAGCATTTAAAACAACAAAATGAATTTCCAAACATTGGTTCTGGAGGAGCCTATAGTCATTCAGACCTGTCAGTCATTATCGTGAGTGTTTATTAGCATCAGTTTACAAGCATAAGTTTTTCCTTTTAAGTGGGGTTTCTCAAGTGGAGCCTTAAGTTGTAGTCCCCTTCCAGGACAACAAGCCATAATATTTAGTTTCTGCAACTGTATCATTTCTCCTTCATCTTCATTGTGATGATAACACATATTTGTGAGTGAGTGTGAGTGTGTATAATATATTTCCTTCCCTACAGCAAAGCACATGCTCTGACGATTTCCTGTTATATATTAAAAGTCTACTAGATCAGCATAAACTATTTTAGAGGAATATAGAGGAGGGGAAATTGACTAAAGGGAAATGTTTCTCACTTTAATAAGCTGAATAAATGCAGGTTAATGGTTTTTGTGCAGCGGGCCCAAATCTAGGTGTGATGATTGGTTTTTAAGCCATTTATGACCTTTCACTTTTTGATCGATTGGTTATCGGTCCATCCTTGACACATCTAAAAGTTTCTATGTCTATGTAAAGAGATCTCTCTCACTGGCCTCTCCAATCCGATGAGATTCCAAATGGGCAAAACATGAGTGATGGGAGTCCAACGATGCCTGCCTATTTACCTGTAGATCTTTTCATTTTTGCATGCAATCTGATCTAGACTGATTGTCTTTGTATTTTGCACTCAGGAGACAACCCAGAACTGACCTAACTCACATGTGATAGGGCTTACCTTACTGTAATACACCTTAACCCTTAAGTACTGTTAATGTACTACCCTTAATGTACTACCTTTTCGTTATGTTTGTGGCTGTTTTTGCCCCATTGACTTCCATTATAATGACATTTAGTTGATTGCAAAGCCATGACACCATATAATCATGCATTCTTGATTGTTGGTGGTTTTCCCTGTTGGGAAGAGGTAAAATGTGTAATTTTTACTGTTGATCATCAGTTGTAGCATTAACCCTTTAGATTGCCCTGTGCAAAAAAGTTTCTGGCTTTTATATGGATTCTATGGAGTAAAACAGCAGATTATATTGTGTGTGCATAAATACCCTTACTATGTTTACTATGTTCTGAGAGCTGAGCTGCTTATTTTGATTTTCTCAGACATATCAAGATAAGTGTGCAAAGATCTCTCTCTCACACACACAGACTATACTCCATATAGATGGCAGAAACTAAGCCTTTTTTTGCACTGCAACTGTTGATCAACAGTAAAAATTACAAATTTGACCTCTTCCCAACATGAAAAACTAGCAACAATCAAGAATGCATGATAATATGGTGTCATGGTTTTGCAATAAACAAATGTCATTATAAATGGAAGTCAATGAGGCAAAAACAGCCACTAACATAACAAAAGTGTAGTAAATTTGCCCACAGTGTATTGTTGAGTTTTGAAAATTTTCAAAGCATTTTCCCAAAATATGTGTCAAAATAGGATTTGTCACCAAAAATCATTCCATTTGCTGAAACACAGAGAAAATTGTAGCCAAATTAAGACTCAAAAGAGTGGATAAAAACAGCACACAAGGGTTAATCAAAGATTGCCATAAAAACTTGTGTAAGTTTTTGGGTAAGATTTGTCTCTCAGTTGACAAGATATTTCATTAATATTTCAGGGAAAGAGTTACAAAATATGCTTAATTTTTTATATATATATATATATATATATAAATACTTTTAGAGGAGGCGGGGGGAGTCTGGTTTGATCGAACTCTGGTCACCGTGAGCACAGCAGTTCTATGTGTCAATGCACTTAACCACTAGGCTATTAGCGCCAATAAAGAAAAATTATTACATTTGACTAATGTACTCCAACCAAGAAATTTTAAGATGTTTTGAAAAGTTGGGGAGCACTATTCATCACCTGCTATTAATTATCTGTCACCCACCGGTAAGATCAGCACACAGACTGATCTGGGATATGCTACCAGCGCTGCAGTACAAATAGAGGTGTTAAAAGTACAACACAAAGACTGACTTGGGATCTGCTCTTACCCTAAGACGGACTCCACCAGCTGGCAAACAGTATGAACCATGTTTGTTGTGTGAAGAGACTCTACAATGTGTATGCGAGCGTGTGTGTGTGTGATCTCCAGTGGGGACGGAAATGAGACAGCAGTGTGTGGGGGATGAGCAGAGACGCCTCCTCCACAGCTAATTAACTTCATGCTTGACGGCTTTGGTAGGTCCACAAAGTTCTGAGCGAGAGAGAGAGAGAGAGAGAGAGAGAGAGAGGGAGAGAGAGAGAGAGAGAGAGAGAGAGCAGATTTACCTCACATTCAACAGTTGAGATGATCTCTGCTCTGGTTCTGCGCAGCCATAAAATGTCTAGACAATAAAACATTGGAATGAAGATGAGAGTGGTGCATGAAACTAATTGAGCGAATGAATAAATTACCAACGGGGACACAACATTTGATTTAATAGATATTTCTCCCCATTTATGAGCTTAGTGATGCAGGCATATTCATAAAACTGCAACAAATGAATATTGTGTTTCGGTAACACTTTCTAAGTCTGTGCTAACAATTAACTATATGTCAGTTTATCAATATTTATAATCGAGCATTCGATCATAAATGTATTTATAAATGTGTAACAAAATCTATACTGTGTTATTATGGCTGTGCTATACATTTATAACAATAAAAATGTTTTTAATTCTTATCAGTTGTGCATTTCATTTTTCAATATACAGTACATGTTCATAGCATATACAAATCCTGTTTTCACTTTACCTAAAGTGATACATTTATACAGGTTAGTAACTGTAATATAACTCACAATAAGAATTTATAAAGAAACAGGGCTCTTATAAATAATTGTAACTGTAACATAACATTTAACATTGCAGACTGCATCTTTATAAATACAATCATGACTGACTAATTAATACATAGAAATCACTGTGTAATAATGTTATGAATGTGCATTGAATAATAATACTAATAATATAACACTATGAATGTAGCTAAAACTGGCATTATAACACAGTATAGGTTTTATTGTGTCTTTATAGATACAGTGTGTCCGGAAAGTATTCATAGCACTTCACTTTTTCCATATTTTTATGTTACAGCCTTATTCCAAAATGGATTAAATTCATTTCTTTCCTCAAAATTCTACACACAATACCCCATAATGACAATGTAAAAAAAGATTTTTTGAAATTGTTGCAAATTTATTAAAAATAAAAAAACTGAAAAAAATCACATGTACATAAGTATTCACGGCCTTTGCTCAATACTTTGTTGATGCACCTTTGGCAGCAATTACAGCCTCAAGTCGTTTTGAATATGATGCCACAAGCTTGGCACACCTGTCTTTGGGAATTTTTGCCTAATCCTCTTTGCAGCACCTCTCAAGCTCTATCAGGTTGGATGGGAAGCGACGGTGTACAGCCATTTTCAGATCTCTCCAGAGATGTTCAATAGGATATAGATCTGGGCTCTGGCTGAGCCACTCAAGGACATTCAAGGTCAAGAGCACTCTGAAGCAGGTTTTCATTCAGGATGTCTCTGTACATTGCTGCATTCATCTTTCCCTCTATCCTGATTAGTCGTCCAGTTCCTGCTGCTGAAAAACATCCTCACAGCATGATGCTGCCACCACCATGCTTCACTGTAGGGATGGTATTAGCCTGGTGATAAAACGTAATGCCTGGCATTAATTCCAAAGAGTTCAATTTTAGTCTCATCAGACCAGAGAATTTTGTTTCTTATGGTCTGAGAGTCCTTCAGATGCCTTTTGGCAAATTCCAGGCGGGCTGCTATGTGCCCTTTACTAAGGGGAGTGGCTTTTCAAATCATGTCCAATCAACTGAATTTACCATAGGTGAACTCAATTAAGCTGCTGAAACATCTTAAGAATGGTCAGTGGAAACAGAATGAACCTGAGCTCAATTTAGAGCTTCATGGCAAAGGCTGTGAATACTGATGTACATGTGATTTTTCAGGTTTTTTATTTTGAATAAATTTGCAACAATTTCAAAAAATCCTTTTTCACATTGTCATTATGGGGTATTGTGTGTAGAATTTTGAGGAAATAAATGAATTTAATCCATTTTGGAATAAGGCTGTAACATAAAAAAATGTGGAAAAAGTGAAGCGCTATGAATACTTTCCAGATGCACTGTACATTTATAGAACTGTTATTTTAAACATCCCTATAAAAGTTGGTTATATTCACACACTGTTGCCAAACTGTGTTGAAACCCCATATGAAAGGGATTTTTGCATAATAGGTCCCCTTTTTTAACATATATTTATTCAATTATGTACAGTCTTCATGCATCCTTTTCTGTATAGTTCTCAGAAGCTGAACTGACAGCAGTGATTTCTATTTATGTGTCGACACACAGATTGACAAGACA
This sequence comes from Danio choprae, assembly GCA_903798125.1. Lineage (NCBI taxonomy): Eukaryota > Metazoa > Chordata > Actinopteri > Cypriniformes > Danionidae > Danio > Danio choprae. The sequence continues at coordinate 4,250,128 of CAIGQW010054063.1, read as the reverse complement.
GATGACAAGTCTCTGGAGGAGAGAGGCCGCATCATGATCTCTCTGAAGTACAGCTCTCAGAAGTCTGGTTTAGTAGTGGGCATCATCCGCTGTGCCCATCTCGCTGCCATGGATGCCAATGGCTTCTCTGACCCTTATGTTAAAACGTAAGTCATCTATCAACTATCATTATCTTTTCACTGTAAAAAACAAAAACAAATGACACTTATTTTTTGTTTCTCTACACCAATAGCATCTTGAAATTGTACAAGTGCAAAAGTACTAAATGGACGTAGTGAAAACAGTTCATGTGGAACTTAAAGAGGAAACATTATGCCCCACAAGATGTAAACTAACACTCTGATGTCCTTAGAGTGTGTGTGTGTGTGTGACATTTCAGCTCAAAATACCACACAAATAATTTTTTTAGAACAACTGCCACTTAAACCAAATTGTGCCATTTTAGTGACTGTTGCTTTAAACTCAAATGAGATTGTGCTCCCAGCCTCTTTTCAAAAGAGGGAGGAGCTACGCAGCAGATTCAAACTCTAATGGTGGACGGCTGCTTCTCACTTAGGGCTGTTTATGCTAATGAGTTAGAAATCATCACAAATGGGCAGGGCTTTACCCCGTCCGATGACATTTACAAAAGGAGAATCTCAAAGTGTTTTTACAGACTGTTTTTATTAAGTGTGATTATACAAAAATAAAATTAATATAATTTTACTAATAACAGCTGGTTATATTCACACACTGTTGCCACACAACTGTGTTTAAGCCACTTATAAAAGTGATTTGTGCATAGATACTTTAAGATACTAGCATATAAGAGTATGTAGATTACAGATGTCAAAGGAAATCATGGTCAGCTCTATTCTGTGATATTCATTCATTCATTCATTTTCCTTCGGCTTAGTCCCTTTATTCATCAGGGATCGCCACAGCGGAATGAACCGCCAACTTATCCACATGTTTTACATAACGGATGCCCTTCCAGCTGCAACCCAGTACTGGGAAACATCCATACACACTCATCCACACACATACACTACAGCCAATTTAGTTTATTCAATTCACCTATTGTCCGTAGTGTATGTGTGTAAATTAATGTGTATAGATGTTTCCCAGTACTGGTTTGCAGCTAGAAGGGCATCCGCTGTGTAAAACATATGCTGGATAAGCTGCGGTCCATTTTGCTGTGGTGACCCCTGATGAATAAAGGGACTAAGCCGAAGGAGAATGAATGAATGAATATTAAAGCACTTTGGTGTTTCCCTGTTTGTACTAGTGGTTTTTGAATTAAAACAATCGTACATATTGTGCCGTTAAGAAATCATTCTTTGGTAATTCTGATTTTCAATCGTAACATGTTCAATTTGTTATTTTGACTGCGGAAAAAATGTGGAAACATTTTCCAAAGCTGCTGTATAGATGAATAGCTCAAAATAGATAAGTACCATAAATTTAAATAACTGATACAGAGAAATTTCATGTATATGTTAAGCTAAAGGTCTGATGTGAGAGGGAATTATCCTAGTGGATGTAGGTCTGCATCAGTAATGCCACAGGAGTGAGCCAAGGCACTTAATCCCAGATTTCTCCCGAGGGATTTTTCCTGGAAAACATGTATTGCGAAATCACTGTGGATGAAAGTATTTGCTAAATGATTACCGACAATGTGGAAGTATGTGCATGCATATGTGTGTGTGTATGTAAAGGAAACCATCAGCACATCCATTCATCCACCCAAACATAAGCATCCAAATCATTTACATCAATGCTTGATTCCCATCCATCTGATTTCTGATATGGTGAAATGTTAGTAATTTAAGGACACCGAGTAAAATGAAGCAATGATGTCTGCTTCAGCGCACAGAGGAGATTACAGCTCTCGGCTCCCTCTCTTCCTAAATCCAACGATTTATAGAGGGATTATTGCAGCGGGCACTGTGTTTTTGTTTCTTACATGCACAAACATTGGTCAATTGAAACAGTCTGGTTCTATCTCTACAAAAGCTTTGAATGCTAAATTATTAATACATCACTTCTGCTGGTGGCAACAAACTGTGTAAATCTCGTGCATTTGTGTCATTATTTCATCTCCATCTGTTATTATCATTTTGTTCTTACTTTTGTTTGTCACGTCAATGCACAGAGCAGTTTTTTCCAGATTGAAACCAGTCGATGTTCACCGTTTTTCGGAACAAAACGAAATGTACTAGTTTTCCTTTTTGGAAATGGAGAAGATCATTTTAAACTGCTGATTGATTTAGTCACAAGAAAAGAAATAAAATGGTTGTCCAGAAGCCCCATTACAGGAGCAAATGTCATTCCCTGTCGAGAGAGCTCCAGGGAGACTGCTATGAGCCTTTCACAAGTTTCCTTTTTACTTCAAATGTGTGTCATTTATGTTCTGCCTTGAACAAGGTTAAGCCTTGATTTATTGAAGTTTATTCTCTTTGATTTCGAGATGGATAAATATAAAGACTGGCATTTTACATGGAATTTGTATTATTGCCTTAACAATATAAGGCACCAGTTGTGATTATTAGGCTGAATCTTCTTTAATGAGCAAGGGACCCTCATTAAGAGGTGTTGCTAACGTTGAGCCAGAAAGAGACATTTAATGACCTCAAAGTTAGCAGACAAGTCAGGTTGGGTTTAATCTCTTTTTGTTTAATTTTTTCTTCTTCTTTTTTTTTTACATGAACCTTTCATTATTGAAGTAAGCTTCCAGAGCATATGGTGGATTTATCCTGCAGTGAGCCTCATGTATGCATCTATGGCTTTTTCTTTCTGCTTTCCAGATTACATTTACAAGGCTTGCAATGCCCTCTGGTGGCCATAATGACTTGTTGCACACCACAATGCATTCTTTATTTGTGCTCAAATTGTGTTGCCTGTGCATCACAAGTAAGGCTTTGTCTAAGTATAGGTATTTCAGAATTAGGAACACATCAAAATAGTTCTGAAAGAAAGAGAATTTGACTTTAAAAGAAAACTAAAAATAGGGGTAAACAATTGAGTTTTTAAATAAACAATTAAGTTTTAAATAAAGACTTTTATTTTACAATATCATTGCGCCTGATGCAGCCATGGTACAGCAGCAAAGTTACGAGTTAAGATCATTACGCCGGAATGAGAGTATAGTTCCTATATTGGCCTAGAAAATAACTTTTAAGTTTCTGTCTGTCTTAGTACACGATGTAACTATACAGAGCATTCAAGCTTTAAATAGAAAAAAATATTGAAACACTTTATTAAATTTTTTGAGATGCTGGTCTAATCCAATTCAATGATCTATGCTAAGCTAAAAGAACTCTTGCCAGACCCAGAGATTGGCTGAATGTATTCAAAAAATAGTAAAATCCAAATGTTTAAGTTGTATAATAAGTCTATCTCCAAAAAAGTGGAGTGTTCCTTTAAGTAAAAGATGTAATCAAACTACGTTCATCTTGCTTTCAATGTCACCAATGTGTTTCAGGTATCTCAAGCCAGATGAGAACAAAAAATCAAAGCACAAGACAGCTGTCAAAAAGAAGACTCTCAACCCTGAATTTAATGAAGTAAGATTAGTCTAACCAATCCCGAATTCACAGATTCTGTAACTTAAGTTTTTGTTTTTATAAATGCTTAATTCGTTCTCTCTATAATAGGAGTTTTTCTATGAAATCAAGTATGCTGACCTCAGCAAAAAGACCCTGGAGGTGACTGTCTGGGACTATGACATTGGCAAATCCAATGACTTCATTGGTAAGGACTATTGATGAATCTTGTTAAAATGTTTTTACTATTTTATATCATTGTCTGTTTTTATGCTGAATGAATGCAATACCAAAGGTTATCTCAGTTCACAATATAAAGGCTTACATAGAAGATTTCTATTTGCCTAAAGTATCTCTAAACTCCATTTACTTTTAACAAAAGAAATTACTTTCAAATTCATTCAACAAACGAAATTACTAAATGTTTTAAGAACTCCCCAAAAAATTACAAAATGTTTTAATAACTCTGCTCCCAAACACTAGACACTATCTTTAAGTGTACTTTCTGATCACACTGCAAAATGATTTGTCATTTATCAGTATCTGTTGTTTTCCAGTGCAAACGTCTAAAGATTCATAAAACTCAAGCTACATTTACTTGGAAAGAAAAATAACATGACATGAGAAGTCCTACTTTGTGAAATTGTCAAAATGAAGCAAGTTTATGAATAAAACATGAACAAATATCTTCAAGTGGGCTGCAAAAATTAACTTAATTCAAACAGATATGTAATTTGACAGATTAACTTAACTGGGAAATATAAATATTTATATAGAGAAACAAAAAAAATACTGAGGATGATATAATTTTTTGCAATGTGTTCAAATTTGATAAAAGTACCGCTTTTTGGGAGTCTGATTTAAGAGCTTTTATGAGCGTTTTTTTTAAGACTTGCAGAATAAGAAACCAAATGTCACAAACGTTAAAGTTTATAAAACCCTGCATCAAAAGATGTAGGATACAGTGCTGACCTAACATGCTGGACATCAGTAATCTAATTATTTGCTTTAATCTGAATAAGACAATAATATGATTAAGGTGTTAACATGAGTTGCTTTTTGAATGTTTCTTTCATGATCAGGTTTTACATGTTATAGCACATAATTCGATTAACTTCATTCTGTCGCAGCGCTATACACGTTTCCTCCAGAGTCTCATGTAATTTCGCGTGTTTCATTTTTAATTTGTTGACTTTAACTGCAGTTCGGCAGTTTCACTTTCATTCAGGAACATTTCATTCATGCCCCCGTGACAAACTGAGGTATTGGATGCAATTATGAACTGATGGAAGAGTGTCGTTTTAAGGGAATTTGATACCGTACTCCGTATGGGGAAAAAAACCTCCGCATTTCGCGATGCAGTTTTCTGTGGTCCTTCACTGTTTCGGTATGTGCAGAGAATAGTGTCAAACAGACATGTGTGTATAGACTGTCCTGTCACAAAATGTGGTGAAAATCCTACACGACGGTAATAGTTTGATTAAGGTGTTTGCATGTCTGTACTGCACTTCAATAATGCGATTAAAATATGCATACTCCACGTCTTAATCCGATTTCTGTTTAGTTCAATTATGACCTTAATCGGATTAATCAAAAATTGCTGTTTACATGGTAGACTCTTAACTCTGAGTATTGTCTTAATCGTATTAAAATCGAATTATTGGTGTAAACATAGTTGTTTACATAGACATCAGTAATGGAATTATTTGCCTTAATCTGAATAAGACAATAATATGATTAAGGTGTTTACATGAGTTGCTTTTTGAATGTTTCTTTTATGATCCAGTTTTACATGTTATAGCACATAATTCGATTAACGTCATTGTGTCAACGCACAATCCAATGTTTCCTGTAATTGAAGTTTCGTGTCATTTTGGGTTTCATTTTTAATTTTTGGACTTTAACTGCAGTTCGGCAGTTTCACTTTCATTCAGGAACATTTCATTCATGCCCTCATGACAAACTGAGGTATTGGATGCGAGTATGAAGGACTTGTGGAAGAGTGTTGTTTTAATGGAATTTGATACCGCACGCCGAATGGAAAGAAAAAAACTTCTGCATTTCGAGATGTGTGTATCTGTGGTCCTTTACTGACTCGGTAGTTGCAGAGAATATTGGCAATCAGCCATGTGTGTATGGAATATCGTGTCGCAACGTGGCGAAAATCCTACTCGACAGTAATAGTTTGATTAAGGTGTTTACACGTCTGTACTGCACTTCAATAATGTGTCTAAAATATGCATACTCCACATGTCTTAATTCCATTTTTGTTTAGTTCGATTATGACTTTAGTCGGATGAAGGTAAACAAAAATTGCTGTTTACATGGTAGACTCTTAATCAGAGTATTGTCTTAATTGTATTAAAATCGAGTATTGGTGTCCATGTAAATGTACTCCATGTAAGTGATGGTTTAGTCAATTTTATAGTCATGTTTCATGGGGAACGGCTGACCATTGGTTGTTTTTAGCTGTTTTAATGAACTTTCCTCCCTTTTAGGTGGAGTGTCTTTAGGTATCAATGCCAGTGGCGAGAGGCTGAAACACTGGTTTGACTGTCTGAAAAACAAGGACAAGAAAATCGAGCGCTGGCACACGTTAACCAATGAACTCCCTGGTTCAGGGTACAATGACTGAAAGGCTGCAGCGAAGCCCCGCTCCTTTCCTACATGATGTCCATATAAAGCTCAACAGTCTACAGTGACGAACAGATCAACACTCCAGCAGCCCACTAATTTAGAGATGAGTGCCAGAAATCACATCTCTTGTACTTTTTCCTGGTGTTGAGCTTGCAGTCTGATTGTGTGGCTTTGATGTGGCTTTTGGGCTTATATAAGGGTCTGTGTTTGTACAACCTCATTGAAAAAAACGGAGAGGCGTTGTTCCCACAGCCAATGAGAGATCAGTTACCATCTTTAAAATATATAACCACACCTTACTGCTCTCTATCTCCATTCTCTTGGCTGTCTCCATATTCAAGAATGCTGTTTACAGATGTTAACTCTCAGTAAATGTATCATTATGCGTATGTATTGTGGGCAGCAAAGGGGCTCCGAAGATATTATTTTAAAAACAAGCGTATTGTTTACATCTAGAGTATATCCCAACCTTTCTGATGCCTGTTTTTAGGTCAGGGTATGAACTACGCTGTTTATTTTTTCAGACTGATTATTGTGAAGATTATATTTGACGGTAAAATTTTTAAAAACACTCTTACAATTTATTTGAGTTTTTACTTCCCCCGTCTATTCTATTAGAATAGGCTAGAGGTAATTTTGTTCCTGATGAAAATGAATAACCTCCAAGTTCGTCTCCTTAATGAATGTAATTTATCTTTAATTCTAGTGCTCACCATTATTGCAGCACACACCAGAGTTTCAATAGCAATTTATTTGCAGAATGAAAACCCGGTTTACACAGAGAACACATATATGCTGAAAAGGTGCTTTTCTAAAAATGGGCACCATGGATTATTCAACTTTTAACTGGAGGTTTTACTTGGCCATTAATTATATATTAGCCTAATTTATGTATCATATTAAAGGCATAGTTCACCCAAAAATGAATATTCGATCATCATTTACTCTGTAAACATTAACTTCCATAGTATTTGTTTTTCCTACCATGGAAGTTGATGGTTATAGATTTGTTCAGTAGATGAAACTCTTAACTATTTGGAACCATTTAAGAGTGAGTAAATAGTGAGTAAATTTACATTTTTTCAGTCTGTAAATCCAAAAAATGGATTTGACGAGCTTTCACAAGTTAAAATTGTTTTGTGATTTTATCAATAGCATGTTTATCTTATTCTTCCTTTGAGCGTTTTAAAGAAGACTAAATCTATTTTTTTAAAATACCGTTTATCGTTTAACATGTTTCTTTTAATTCTTTCTGTTTCATTATTAAGTTGTGTTATTTTGTGGCATTATAACCAATGTATTATTTTAACCTTTCTGTGTTATTGCATATTTAGCATGCTGCTGGTGGGTATGGTAGATATTATTATATTACTGTATGTTTTAAAATTCAGTTGTTGTTGTTGTTGTTTCATTTTTCCCTAAATGATCAGTATGTTTTATTTATTGTTTAAGGTCTAGATTGGAGATGTTGGCCATTTATTAAACATATTGAAATTCTGAGATCGACAACCCCTGTATACAGCCCTAAGATGTATGTTCATCAACTGAGAAACCTTATCTCTTTCTGACAACGTTCATTGTGCGAGTCACGCCTGTGACGTTTTTGTAAACTTTTTGCTTTTGTACACGATCTCTATAGCATAAAATGCATGCAATGTTCTTGGGCTGTCATTAAAATAACTTTGCTTAATGTTTGATACTGCTGTTCTCCTCTGTAAAAAAAAAAAAAGAGAGTTCCTGCTCTTGGATGCTACAAGAATGTCAGCCTTCCTTCTCGGACCGTTTTTTTGTACTTTTGAACGCTATCGCATTGCCCGTCAGGTTGCTCTATTGACTGGACATGTGACTGCATGTTACAAAAAAATAAAAACTCTTGTCTTGTTTTGATCATTTTTATCTCTCAGGCAGTTGTTTGAATATTGTAGTGGTTCTCCTTTTAATCTAGCACCGAATGGCCAAATTATCATGCCTATACAAATGAAAGTTATATTCTTGTCTGTGTTAACACTGTTAAAACATTGTGTCTCTTAAACAATATGCTTCTTGAAGACACATTATGAGTATCCTTATACTGTTATAGTGAGATGCAAGGCTGAGGTGAAAGATGCTAGTGTAACTTCAGATTCTGGCATGTGGTAGAGTGGTTTTCAACCCTGTTTCTGGCACTAATCAAACACACCTGATTTAACTAATTCAAACTCAAAGGTGGGCCTGATTCTAGTGCCACCAACTTTTTGTCCAAATCAATCTCCCATTGTGTGGTGTTATTACAATTATTTTAATGGCTTCAAGTCCCCAATCCCAAATCATATCACTTTGGATCAGGCTGTCTCTGACAGGATATCCATAGTAACAAATAAGGGTGAGTTTCACCAACTAGCAGCTTTTATAGCTGAAACATGGCAGCCACAAACATGTCACCAAATTGATTACTGACAAAGAGGATTGAATTGTACAACTTTGACAACAGTATGAGTGCAAAACAGATTGCACACCAGGAAAACTAGCTGACATCATACTTTTTTTTGGTCATTAATTTACACAACGAGTTTTGGAGGCAAGAAAATGGAAACTTCAAAACTGTTTTTTTTTTTTTAAAACAATGTTATTTATCGTTATTACACAGCTCTCTGAATTACTTGATTCTAATTGATCATTCACAGCATTACAAGCTATGTTATTCAAATAAAAATCGGCACACTGTTGCTCACAAAGAATTTATTCAGTCAACGTTTTGATCAACACAGTCTTAATCAGGCAAATTCTTTAAATTCATTCTTGAACCAATGAAGACCTTGTGGTCAAATAAACTGTATTTGAGAGCAACAGTGGCCATCTACCAATTTATGTTTGTTTACCCTGTCTTGTTTCATTTAATCAAGCATCTGCTTAAAGTTTTTTTTGGATGAGCGCTCACTCACTTTTCTTTATTAAAATATGTTATGTAAGGGATAAAGTACATCCAGGTGGTTGATATCACTGATCATTATTCTGTAAAAATAACCCTCTGGATGGACTTGTCTCGCTTATTGCATGGCTACTTACCACAAAATGTAAAAAAAATTATAATAAATTGAAAACATTGTTCTTAGCCATAACCATAGCCTTATTCATAGCTTGCTAATGCTTCACACTCAGAAGTAATGGTACAAAAGCTGTCACTGGAGCAGTTCTTTTAAAAGAGACACTTTTATACCTATATCAGATAGCATAGACTAACCAATGTATTATTTAGTCAAAAGATGCCACCAAACAGTCAAAAATGAAGCAAGACAGATAAGCATATATGTGGATGTGAACGTATTCACTGAATGTCAAGATGATTCAAAGTACCTTCTGTTGACGTCAACCCGAAAGCTTCCATAACAACTGTATATCAATAACCTTAACCACGAGAGAAAGATGGACAAAAGAAAGACCCCACCCCCTACTCAATATTCTGTTTCAGCTGGAAGTACATCAACATACTGAAATAAATATCTCGCCAACTTCCGGTTCACACAGACTTTAAAAATAATTTTTCTTTCTATAAGCGTAACGTTTAATTAAAGAGATATGAAATTATTACAGCTCTGATCAATGTTTTTGTCTAATTGTTTAGTTTTTTTATCCAGTCATATAATAATTGTGATAATGCACATCCAGCTGGTTGTTTTCGCAGATTAAAGCCCTTAAGTCTTACAGAGCAGATGCTAAGCTTGTCTGGATTTATTCTTTGATAACATCTAGCTGGATCTGCATTATCCATTACTTTATTTTTTATATTTCTTCAGAATTTCTAGTACAAATACTGGCAAGTGTGTTTTATTAGACAAGGGCCAGAGCTAGCCACCAGTGCTGAGACATAAACAAGTACTTGACAGCCAAAGCAACAATTGCTCAAGATACAAGTTAATGAATGCTTCTTCAACACTGTCAACTACTAGCCTGGCATGCATAAAAAAGTGATTTTACAGATTTTCCCAGATCCATGTGAAGGGCTATCATACTGACAGTGTTGTCATTTGCACACATCACTTTTCAGAATTGCAAAGAAAAATCTCTTCTGCATTAGTACACTGTCAATTTGTAAATATACTCCTACATCTTAAAGGAACGTGAGAAAAAAGACATTGAAAATGTGCAATGTGAGAGTTAAGATCCACTGGTTTTAGCCATAATTATACGTACTTTATGAGTACTTTGTAAGTTAATTTTATGCATGCCTCATTAATGTCATTGAAAGCCATAATGAAGTGGCAATATTAGTATGAAGAATATGAAAGCGTGAGGAATTTCAGTATAATGTCTAGGACTGTCAGACACCAGAATCTGTAGTTTATGTCTAGTTTAAAAAATGGTCAAGTATTATATCTAGTGAGTGTTTTTTACTACGGTGAATGATGCTATTATGTTCAGAACTGGAAACCCATATCAAATAAAAGAGGAAAACTCCTGCAAATTAGTTCTATTTTGTCTTGGAGTTTAATATCAAAATGGAAGAAAGTGCTGCCCTTTTAGCTTGGTTTTTATAACCCAGAATACTAAATACATGTGATAAAAAAAAGATATAATAATAATGCTATAACAGTTTTATTGTTTCAGTAACCTTTCAGTTACTTTACCTTTTGTCCTCTATCCTTTGAAACATTGCCTTTTATGAAATGGAATTAACACATGAAATTATGTTTTTGGCTTAAAACAAATATGATGTGGAAAAGCCAGTGACAAACTTTAAACTTTGAACCTTTTGACAAGTACAGATGCCTGCTGGTCCTCACTATTCTGGACTTTCCATCCATCTGTGGCCTGGTTGGGCTGGTGGGCTTAGCAACTCAACAGCTCCACCATGTGCTGTAAGCCTAGTCTCTCAGCATCATCTATAGGCCTGTTGTTGAACCTGTCTCTTTGCTGTTATTTCAGAAAAGATTGAAAAAAGGCTTAATTTCAATCATTGAAATTTATAGAGATATAATGATGCTTTTATGTCCTTTAAGTACTGAAAGTCAGAGGTTTAGACACATCTGGCTTTCTCACGACATAAATTGAACACATGTACAGTATGACTTTCCCAACAAAATACATATTTAATTTAATGTGGTTTTTTTTTCTAAATAATAATTTACTTGATGGACAAGTTGAAAAGAATGAGGGAAATGTACAAAGTCAATGTATGAGAAATGAATCAAAACTACTGCAAACGTATACCAGCGTGCACCTCACAAGAAAATTAACTAGGGATGCACCGAATTTTAGCTTTTTTGAAAATAAGGTTATACTACGCCACACTGTCCTAGCACGCTAGTTTTAGTTTCCCGCCAGCTGTAGACACTGCATACCAGATGCAGAAAACACTGAACTATACTGTATAACCATTTATTTCAATTCACTATGCAAAGGCCAGATAAATTTTTGCTGCGTCGACACACATGCTGTCACAATCACCAGTGATCTAGCATGTATAGATCGCTGAAAGACATTTAATATCACCCAAACTACAATTCTGCCACTGAACTGCACTACATTTTGGCATCAGGCACCTCACACACACACCAGTTCCAGATCACCCATGATCGCTCACACACACGCAGCTGAAGCTTGTAACGACTAATGACCAGGACTATTTATACTGCTCTCATTCTCACACACATTGCTGAGTCTTAATGTTTGCTGTAACATTACAAAGCGTATTCTTGTTTAGTCTTTCCGTGTTTCTTGACGCTTGCCTGTGACCTCGACTATGCTTTTGGATTACCTCTTTATACTGTTTGTTTCTGTTTGACCAGTGCCTGCATGACGATTCTTAATTAAAACTGCAGATTGTATTCTCAACTCCGTTGTCACCCCGACTCCCATTGGTTACAAATGCTCCCCAGAAAAGTAAAGTCCACTCAAGTAATGCTCTGACAGAACATTTTTATGTTGTATACCTGCTTCTTTAATAGCACTACTGTTGTCATAGCAACGCCAGTAAACCAATGTCTGTCCATTGATGGTATGGTTTATTAGGGTGGGACAATATTTGGCCAAGATAAAACTATTTGAATATAACCAATCTGAGGGTTCAAAAAAATCTTAATATTCAGAAAAAAAGCCTTTAAAGATGTCTAAATTAAAAGTCTAGCGAATCAAAAATGTTTACTAATCAAAAATTTTGTTTTACAGTAGAAACAAATTATAAAATATCTTCATGCTATCTTCATACTTAACATACAAGTGATTTCTGGCATAAAATCAGTTATTTAGATTCATAAAATGTATTTTTGGCTATTGCCAAAAAAGAAAACTTGTTCATAATAAGACTGGTTTTGTGGTCAGGCTCACAAATGTGATTATTTTTTTGGCTTGTGTTTATTTCAATATGTTTAATCTAAGTTATTGAGTTACATTTAAAAAGTCTTACAAAATTATATTATTTAATCAAATAATAAATAATTATTACAAATCCTTTTCGGGTTCAGTTTTGGGCCAAATGCAACCACAATTTTCATTTCAATATCAATAAAAACTGTGTAGAGCGGTTATCCCACCACAAGGCCTCAAAAAGAAACAGAGCACAAAGTGTGTGTTTATCAATAGTTACACTATCTGCATCTGTTTTTTGTCATAAATACAATTTCAAAATATCATGAAGGAGCAATCAGTTTCCCTTCTAATGTAAAGTTTGGATAGAAACATTATCGTAAAATAGATGTATTGGAGTAATTATTTTATTTATTTTATTTTTTTTTACTGTATGTTGCTTGAATTAACAATGTTTTTTATATAAAAAACAGGTAATTGTATGTGTGCTCTAAGTTAATGGGTGTGTGTGTCGTCACACATATGCTTGTGTTTATCTGTATGTCTGCTTGGGTGTGTTTGTGTAAGTTGAACTTGTATTTGGCTTATTCAGTACTCAAATGTTGTACCCGTCTATGCAATACAGTGGAATACTGCAATAAGTTTGGTATACAACCCTACCCTATTAGTCGAACATAGTTTTTTTTTTCTTTCTTTTTAGATATCATACCCTCATTGGGGACTGAGCCGCCATAAATTAAAATCCATACATGTGTCCAATATTTTGCCATTGCTTCTAAATCCTTTGTGTCCATACCTCAGGATTTGATCCATTGTGGATACAGAACTTCACAATTTCAGGTTGATTGGTGCACACCGCCTGTTAAAGCACATGAAGGAAGACGGGTCAGGTTTATATACTCTTCGAAGGAACAATTTACTTCTCATTTCTAAGAAATCTCACCACATGCAAGGGAGTTCGGCCGTGAGCATCAGCAACATTAAAACTGACTCCAGCCGCCTTCCACGCCTCCATCTCTTCTGCGTTTCCAAAGTATGCAAGACTAAAAAAAAGCACAATTCATATACAGTAAGTAATTTTTATAGCACCTTTCAAGAACAAGATTCAAAGTTTGAAAAAGTGAGGCACATTTTCCTTTATCTTTAATCTAGAACTACAGATGGCTACAATAATTATTAATATAAAGTAATAACATGCTTATTTCAATTTTTAAAATATAATGTCATTTACCAGCACATCTGAATTCCAAGTTCTTCAGTGGATTTGTCCAAAACTGCCCCTGCAGAAAGTAACAGCTCCACCACCTCCAAACTCCTATTGTTTAAAAGGGGCAAAACATGAACAATTAAAGTGTGGATATGTTAAAAACTAGTAGTTCATTCATTCATTCATTTTCCTTCAGCTTAGTCCCTTTATTCATCAGGAGTCACCACAGCGGCATGAACCGCCAACTTATCCAGCATATGTTTTACACAGCGGATGCCCTTCCAGCTGCAACCCAGTACTGGGAAACATCCATACATATTCATTCACATACATACACTACGGCCAATTTATTCAATTCACCTATACCGCATGTCTTTGGATTGTGGGGGAAACCAGAGCACCTAGAGGAAACCCAGGAGAACATTATTAAATTTCTATTATTAGCAAATAAAGCTATTCAAGTCAGCTGGTGAAATTGTAAATACAGTTGAAGTCAAAATGATTAGCCCTCCTGTGAATTTCGTTTTCAAATATTTCCCAAATGATGTTTAACAGAGCAAGAAATTTTTCACAGTATTTCCTATAATATTTTTTCCTCTGAAAAAAATCTTATTTGTTTTATTTCGGCTAGAAAAAAAGCCATTTTTTATTTTTTAAAAAAGCTTTTTAAGGTTAATATTATTAGCCCCCTTAAGCAATATGTTTTTCAATTGTCTACAGAACAAACCACTGTTAAACAATGACTTGCCTAATTAACCTAGTTAAGCCTTTAAATAGCACTTTAAGCTAAATAGTAGTATCTTAAAGATATAAAATATTAGAACTATATTCTAATGTTTTAGAGTTATTAGAAGTTATTAGAACTTAGTTATTAAAATTATTATGTTTAGAAATGTGTTGAAAAAATCTTATTTCCGTTAAACAGAAATTGGAAAAAGAAATATACAAGGGGCTAATAATTCAGGAGGGCTAATAATTCAACTGTATATTGCAATATTTATCACAGAAATACAAAATATTGGTAGATTTTTCCAATATCGTCCAGCCCTTTTAGATTTTTTTATTTGTATACCAAGAACAAATGTGTTGGTACCTGCAGCGTATGGCGTCCCGAAGAGGAGTTTCTTTATTACAGTCAAAGGCATTAACATTTGCGCCATGCTGCAGCAAGAAGCGAACAGCGCCTATGTGGCCTTGCGCTGCTGCCACATGTAAAGCTGTCCGACGGCGATCATCACAACTCGAGATATCAGCACCCTATGGTCAAATGAGTACAAAACATACACATTAAGGGTAGTTGAATACTTTAAGCTCACTGGAAAATGTGTAATTTCATATTTTGGTTTAATGTGTTATAAAAAATGACACGAAATATGGCTGTACAATATATCGTTTCAGCATCGGCATCAAGATGTATCTGCAATAATCACATGGCAGGATGTGCATTTTCGTCATTGCAAAGTTGAAACATAATGTGGAAGTTTATGATTTGCATGTTTTTTGTGACTGTAAGCTTTTTATATACTATGTACAGTTGTATAACTCGTTGGATGAGTGTGCATGTTATTTACAACAGTTGAGAACTGATTATGAAGAGCTCATTAAATGTGCGAACGAGTCCAAACAGTGCCAGCCACACCTACCAAACACACAAACGAAGATGATTTTTGATGTCATTGCCAAGTTTGACCACAAAATAGAGAAAGTTTATGATTTGCGTGTGCTTTGTGACTGTAAGCTTTTTTAGAGTATTTTTAGATCGTTTTTTTTATTTAGTGTATTTTTATATCAGTCCAAACAGTGTCAGGGATACCAATAAACACACTAATGGAGACGATTTTTGATTCTATTGCAAAGTTTGACCACAAAAGAGAGAAAGTTTATGATCTGCATGTGTTTTGTGACTGTAAGCTTTTTTATGTGAATTTTAAGCATTCTAGCACAAGAAATGATAACATTCATTTATTCATTTTCTTTTCGGCTTAGTCCCTTTATTAATCTGGGGTCGCCACAACGTAATGAACTGCCAACTTATCCAGCATATGTTTTACGCAGCGGATGCCCTTCCAGCTGCAACCCATCACTGGGAAACATCCATACACACTCATTCACACACATACACTACGGACGATTTTAGCTTACCCAATTCACCTATAGCGCATGTCTTTGGACTTGTGGGGGAAACCGGAGCACCCGGAGGAAACCCACGCCAACACAGGGAGAACATGCAGACTCCACACAGAAATGCCAACTGACCCAGCCAAGGCTCGAACCAGCGACCTTCTTGCTGTGAGGCGATTGTGCTACCCACTGCGTCACCCATGATAACATTTTAACAAAATTTAACAAAGATTGTTAAACAAAGAGAGATATACTAGGTATAACTACTAATGTTATGTGCAACGTAGTTGTGAACGTTTTATGGAGAGAAAAAAAGGTGGTATTAAAAGAAGATTTCTGCAGACTACAGCGAATAGTCCGGACAGCTGAACGAATCACTGGCACTACCCTTCCTACTCTTCAAGAACTGTACTCCTCCAGAGTGAGTAAAAGTGCTTACAAAATCACTCTGGACCCCTCACACCCAGCGCACTTCCTGTTTGAACTGTTACCGTCTGGTCGGCGCTACAGAGCACCAAGCACAAAAACAGCCAGACACAGGAAAAGTTTCTTTCCTCAGGCCATCTACCTCATGAACAGTTAAATATTCCCCTACTGTGCAATAAACGTGCAATAAACTTTCTCATACGCCCTCGTACACAGCACCTTATAACAATTTACAGTGCAATACTTTCTCATACGCACTCGTACACAGCACCTTATAACAATTTACAGTGCAATACTTTCTCATACGCACTCATACACAGCACCTTATAACTTGTATATTTATAACAAATCTGTACATACAATTCACCATCCAGAGCTTTTTGACTGATTGCATCTCTGTTTAATGTTTGTTGTGTTTTTCATATTTATTTTGTGTTGTCACTGTTCTCTTTATGTACACTGGAAGCTTCTGTAGCCAAAAAAATTCCTTGTGTGTGTAAGCACACTTGGCAATAAAACCCATTCTGATTCTGATTTCCATTTTAAGTGTTTGAGGATAGACACTCAGTAGACTAGTGTGATAACACTAAAGTGTAGTGCAGAACTAACAGATTATTTCAGCTTCATTTTAGGAACAACTGTTTAGATTTAAACTGGAACTGACAATGACAACAAGTGACCGAGAGAAACTTATACAACAAGAAAGTAGCAGATAATAAAAGTGAGCACATTCCAGATATGAATTACCTCTATAAGATGTTCCTCGAAGCCAAGAAAATCTTCTTCTGTAGCGGATGAGCTCAACAGATAAGGGAAAAGAGCAGTCTGACATGCTTTAATCTCCTAGATAAAGAGAAAGATTTTAAAATGCTGGCACTTAAGTCAGTGACACTTTTGCTTGTACAATAAACTGCTTGTACAATATCCACACGTATATGTTGACTCAAGCTCTGACTTTCTAGTAATTTATTTGTTACATTCGACATACTAGTTATCCTTTTCATTGAATAATGAGTCGCTTTAACTAGCTAAGTACACTAACCGCCCTGTCATTTTTCGTCCCAAGCCAGCCGAGTCGAAGAGAAGATGCTACAGCAGCCCAAAATCTATAGGATTCATCTGGGATCTTTTTCTTTTTTCGTGAAAAGCAACTCCCCATAATGAAAACAGAAATATGCCAGTCACTCAGATTAGTTTAACGGTCGAGCGAAATGTTTGTGTAACGTTAACCAGCGCGAAATTGGTGTGGTCACGTGACTGATGTTTGTCGCGAGATTAAATATTTAAATCTAATATTTTTTTATATGTATTATATATAAATATATTACTTTTTCAACATTTATAATTATTGTTGTGGTTGTCTGTTAAATGAAAGATAATGGAAAGGTTTTAAAAGATTTTGATGAACAATTATGTCATCTGAAGAAAGTTTGTCGCTGGTTCGAGCCTCGGCTGGGTCAGTTGGCATTTCTGTGTGGAGTTTGCATGTTCTCCCTGTGTTTGCGTGAGTTTCCTCCGGGTGCTCCGGTTTCCCCCACAAGTCCAAAGACATGCGGTATAGGTGAATTGGGTAGGCTAAATTGTCCGTAGTGTATGTGTGTGAATGAGTATGTATGGATGCTTCCCAGTGATGGGTTGCAGCTGGAAGGGCATCCGCTGCGTAAAACATATGCTGGATAAGTTGGCGGTTCATTTCGCTGTGGCGACCCCAGATTAATAAAGGGACTAAGCCGAAAAGAAAATGAATGAACGAATATAAATAATATAATAAAATTTATATTTATTCATATATTTAAACATCCATACATACACATTCACACACATACACTACGGACAATTTAGCTTACCCAATTCACCTGTAACGCATGTCTTTGGACTTGTGGGTGAAACCGGGAGGAACATGGGGAGAACATGCAAACTCCACACAGAAATGACAACTGACCCAGCCGAAGCTCGAACCAGAGACCTTCTTGCTTTGAGGCGATCGTGCTACCCACTGAGCCACCGTGCAATGTATATTTAATATGTATATATGCTAACCAGTTTAGGAGGTAAAAATGTTTGTTAAATTAAAGTTATTGTGTGTGCGTGTGTTAACGTTTTTCAAAAATGTATTTTTTTTTACATTTTATTATCACTGGCATAAAAATTCTGTATAAAATACATGTATATCAAAATAATCTTGTGTGTAATGTATATTTTCCTTGTATGCTCAAAGAAAATACACAGTTACAAAAAGAAACAATAAATTATTATTATTGTATTTTTTTAAATCACAGAAATATTGAATCTAAACAAATACCTTTACACGATTATAAATGTAACCTCTGGTTTACGTCACTTCAAAGGTTACCACAGAAACGCTCATATGGCCGTAAAATGTCGCAAAGTCATGCAGTCGGTATAAAAATGTGCCGTACTGCTTCCGGTGTCTTTCTTAGCTTCACTCTGTTTGGGAGAGCGTGCAGAGCTTAAAGACGTCTGACTGAAAACTTGGTAAATCGTCGTCTTTCCACACTCAGCGTTTGTGGTTTGTTTATCTTATAAATGTGTCATTTTTTATTTGTTAATTTGCTGTCTTATTGCCACATAAAGTTGACGCAAAATCTTGGTTTGCGTTTTGAATAGTAGCCCAATGTTACACCACGTGGTAGAATTGCCCTGCAGATTTTTAGCCTAATATGGGTCTTCAAAGGGTCTTAAATTAGAGCAGAATATTATTATAAAACTTATTTAATAGAAAACCCTTTGTTTCAAGTTTCAGTTGTTTCAAAAAGTAATTATAATTTGTAGAATTGCTTTGTTTTTAGTACCTGTAACGTGCGTGTAATGGGTTTATTGTATTTGAGAACAGATATAGTGCTTTTTTCCGTTTTGTAAAGCGAGTTAAAAGAAATTTGTTTAATCCTTTTGATCTTCAAGTTCTGCTTTTAATAATTAACTTCGTAAAACCTACGAAAACTTTAGGCATTGTGCTGTAATTTTTATTTCCCTTTTTTTTATTTAATTTTATTAAGAAATACAGGAGTCAACATTTGTAGTGGCTCAACAAAGGGCATCAAATTTGTCCTAAGAAAAGAATGTTAAATTGATTAAGGACTTTATTGGAAGTTATGATCCACTTCAAATGTCGAGTACTATATCTTAATATTTTGTTGTGCGTTTGATTGGGGTAAACTTGGTTTTATATTCACACATTTGGTCTTTTTCCTTAATAGAATTTCAGAAAAGTATGCTTTATGAATTCTAAAAGGGGAAATCATATTAGCAGCCAATGACTATCAAACTACAACATTATTCAGTCAATTAAATAAAGCAGATGTTAAAGTATTTTACATGTGAATTCAGACCAAATATTTAATGTAGCATGATAAAAAATATAGGCAGCGTGTCGCACGTTGTTGTTAAATATTAATGTGTGAATATAAAACCAACCTTACCTTGTGTGTTTGGCTGTTGATGGGTCAGAGATTGCCAAGCAGAATTTCAAAACTGGAATTTCTCAAATAGAGCAAGTTCCTCAATCTGCAAGGCTATAAAAACACCAGGTTTGCTTTCATCACTGTAGACACCATTGCAGTGATGACAATGAGGCCTGGAATATTCTCTACTTGGCAGTAATTTAGGACCCTATGAAGCTTAATGTTTTTATTTCTCCCACCAGGGAATTCTTAAACCTCTCGATGTCGTTTGAAGCCCACTATAACACATACATGCAATATGGTAAGTGCTTTTATATTGTTTCTCAAAGTAAAATGCACAGTACTAGTCACTGTCTAGTCCTAGTGGGCTTAGGAACTAGTGCAGTGCAAAAATTACAATTCCCTTCTCTTGCAACCCACTGCTGTGCCATCCCAGTAGCAGTGTTACTTCTGAGAAGAGACATTACCACAGGAATTATACCAGTTTATTTTTATTCCCCCAAATAGCCTAATTGTATTTACTTGCAGGTTTCGGATGACGTTTATGATTCTCCTCTGAACTGAAGGTAAGAATTTATTGGGATATTAAATTGGGGTTAAGATTTGTAATGATGATTGGCATAAGTGTTCAACTGCTCTTAAAACCATGAAAGAGGATTTGCCTTTCTGAACACAAATGTTTGTGCTTAAAATATGCATGTCTTAGTCTTTTTTTGGTTTTAAAGTGTATATACATGTCTTATCTGTTTTCAGGCTCCAGAATGGGAAATTGGATCATTCCTGGGAGTGTACTGATAAATTTCCTGTTTTCTCCTAAGGAAACTTGATAAGGTAAGCGTAACTACATATTAGCTTTTTAAATGTTGTAATCTGTTTTGTTTTTATAGTTAATACACTTTTTACTGCTTGGTCAAACTAATTTAAAATTAACTGAATGGGGGACAACTTAATTTTGTTCAATCTTCTTACATTTGTAAAAGTTATGTCAACTTTGTTGAGAGAACATGGAGTTGTGTGGAACCCACCATTTTTTTTATTATTATTTTTTTATAATGTATTAAGGAAATCTGAGGTCTATCCCGACTGGCCCCTCTCAGTAGGGCTTAGTCGTTGGAAATGCCTCAAAGATAAAGTCTGTAGTATCGCTTTACCCATGTTGCTAATTTCATTAGCTTTGTGGGAAAAACACTGCAGTACATTCAATTAGATTAAGGGATGTACCTTAATTTGTTGAAGAGCAACCTCTCATCTGTAAATTTCTGCTCTCTAGGTGTGATCGGATGAATGTCCACTAGATGGCGCAGCACCCGTATTCATGCCGATGGAGGACTGTTTGAGGTTTGTAGTGTTGAATATGCCCATTAGAAATGTTGTGAGCCAGCACTGTTGGTATCTGCATCCAGTTGTATGTCTGACTGAATGCTCAAATGCCAGTGCTAGAGAACCTCGACACCTGCTCTTAATGGACCTTGCATTTTTTGTTGTTGGGTCCTGGCAGTGGTTGAGACAAGACCATCTTGAATTACTTTTCTTTTCTTCTTTTTTTTACTCTTTATTATGTCCACTCTGCACATTTTTTGCATCACAAATCCAGTCACATCATGTCAACTTAAACTACTTTTAGACCAGTTATTGTAAAGATGCTTAGTTTTTTGCCGGTTTGATTACTTAAGATGTGATATGATTTCTTACCTACCTGTGATTTTGCTTATCCATTGTTTGATTTTGAATTGACGTTGTTGAACAGTAAATTAGATTTAAATCCCTCCGGTTTTGTGTAATCTAGTCAATGTCTTATGTTGTGGATATCAGTCGCCCGTTTAGGTCCATCTAAATTTCATTCGATTTGCACTTATGCATTTGTGGAACAATTATTTAGACATCAAGTTAATATAGAAATGGCTGCCTTCATCTATTTGAATCATGCAGCACCCCCCCAGCCATGTCATTTGTTTCAATAGCACTGCATGTCTTTATGATCCTGCCTCATTTTTGTGCCCACAGCTCCCATATGGCTGGACTGAAGAATGAATGGAGGTCTTCAATCTTGTGCACAGTGCTACAGAATGAAAAGTAAGACTTCTGTGTTGTGTTCCCAGTTGCATGAGTATACCTGGTCATTTACCAAGGCATTTGGGATGCATTGTTCCTGACTTGCTATGGACGTGACCAAAAATTAAAACCCATCCTAATGAATCACTTCAGTTTCATTGCTGTTGGGATTTTTTAGGAACATTCCCCTTTTTAAAATGCACTCCAATGTGATTTGTACATCTGTAATTGTTTCTTCCTTTTTATAGGTTCAGATTTGGAGAAAAGTGTTTCCTAGCCAGACTTTTCCAAGAAGGTGAGAGCCATTGCACGTCTTTGGATCACTTTCAAAGGGGGTCAGCCACTTCTCTTCACTGGCGATCCTTAACGCCGTGATCCCACATCAGTGCCCTGTGAGACCTTTTGCAGGTTTTATTTTTGGTAAAGTCCTGCTGTCTTTGGGGCAACACTTGATTTAATTGTAATCAGTTTCAGATCTGTTGTATTGGCATTTTAAATATGGACGCCACTTTTGTTTTTAACAGCTGGTGAGGAGTTTGTGCTGTACTGGAAACTAAAAACCTTCCATTGCTTTGTGGTGATGCAGTTTTGATAGTAATGTATCAGTGTTTGTGTACCATTTAATTTAGTAATTGCTACAATAAAGATCTTATAGACAAGTTTTCAGAATTGAAATCATATTTAACTTCGAACATATTTGTGTGAATTTTTATTGTCCAAGTAACTTTTTTGTTTTTGTTTTGTTTTTATTGTAATACGATACACGCATCTGCTTTATATACACACATCTGCTTTATATACACACATCTGCTTATATATACACGCATCTGCTTATATACATGCATACAAGTTTACTCAAAGTACTCCATGTGTTTTTTTTTTTTTTGTTGTTTTTTTTTTTTTTTTTTTTTTTTCTTCAATGTTAGAAGCCAGTAACTATATACTTCCAATTTTGTAAGTGTTCTATAAAATTGCTGAATATGCAAATTATTTGTACAATAGGTTTTATTTTGGTATATGCGAGATCTTTACCGGACAAGTGGGTCTAATTAGATTTGCAATGCAAACCCCAAGTTAATTTTCAATCATTGTTTGCAACTTTTTTTTATTTTTTTGATAAATTTCCAAAATTCTCCACAAATTGATTTTGGCCCTGGTCATTGGTGTTAAACATTTTTCAAAATCTTTTGTTTTAGCTGGACAGTTCTCCCAAATATTACATTTTAAACTACTCGACAGCTTTTTATTTTTTTTTTTCCCCTCTTAACATGAAATGTTGGAAACCGATAGCCACTAACTTCCATAATTTTATTTTTCCTATTGTGAACATCAATGGTTACTGCTTTTCTAGAATTTTTTTATTAGCTTTTAATTTAGGCTGATTTAGAAAGTAACTATCTCTTAAATCTTATAAAACCTAATCTTTTGTGCTGCGGTTTTGCTTTATTAGAGGCTCACCTTGTAGAGGGTAATGTTCAGATTTTAAGCCTCGTAGCCTGTCATGCTGGCAGGAGATTGGTTCTCAGGGCTTCATGTGGGTCATGGGGTTCAGATTAAAGGATTCGCTCTGCAGAACGCTGCTTTTAGTGCACCACTTCTGCTGCCTTTCAGTGTGTAACTAAGCCTGTATTTGTGAGTGCTCGAATGTTCTATTGCCGTGTTTGCTTTCTTGGGAATGTCCGCTGGCCACTTGTTTATTAGGTGTCTGATCAGGACTGATAAGTCTGTTTGACCTAAACAATACTCATTAAGCATTTTATTAGTTTAAATCACAGCTCCATGAATTTCCACTCAGGTTTAAGTAAGCTTTCAAGAAGCCTACAGTATTCAGGGATCATTAAAGTCAATCAGCAAACAAAGCTTTTGCCTGTCTTCAGTGACGTTAAATCAATTTAGGTAATTTAATCATGTGAAACTTAAACCATTTATTTAGTGCATTACTTGCATACACCGTAAAAAAAAATGCTGGGTTAAACGATTCCTGTGTCCCAACACAAATTAAGTACACTTAATTGTTTGTACAAATTTAAGTGGATTGAACTTAAAACAATTAAGTTGGACCAAAAAACCCTCAAGAATTGTCGATTTAGCTCCTTTTAAATATGTGGTTTACACAAGGAGCAAAAATTGTGTAGTCTCTTGAAGGTTTAATTCACCCCCCAAAAAAATGAAATTAGCCCCATTTTACTCACCCTTGTGTGGTTTTAAACTTGGAAGTTTATTTTGCTAAACTTGTAACCTGACATCCATTGTAGGAAAAACAAATACTATGGAAGTCAATGGTTAAATGTGTCCAGCTTTCTTAAAAAAATTTTTTTTAAAAAGACTTCAAAAGAATAGACAAACGAGTAAATTGACCTAAATTTCAGTTTGGGGTGAACTATCCTTTTAAGTTTTAATGGGACATGCATTGTAGTCTTTAAAAAAAAAAAAACTCAAACATAACGCCTTTAATTGTGAGTGTAAACATGCTTTTATATTTTAAAAAAGAAAAAAAAGCACCAATTTGCCTGCGGAAAGTCAAACTCACCGCACAATACGTTTTAAGTGGTGACACTGAAAGGAATGGCATCTAAAGATGAGCGCTGTCCTTTGAACTGAACAATGCTTGTCCCTATGAGAGATCAGAGTGTCCCAGGGATCTTATCACAGCTGCACACAAAGAATGCTTGTTGTTTTATGACACACTGCAGCACCGGGCCCTGGTTACCAATAGACTGCACTTGTGAATTATTAAACTTCTGGCTTCTTGTATTGATTAATGTGGTATGATATAATTATGTATATTATTTGCATAGTCTTGTTTTAAATATACTTTTTTTGTTTTACATATTTAACAGGGAAACAGTATAGTTGGATAATTTAATCAACATGTCTGGGTTTCGTTACACATCAGATCTTCAATCTGGAAATCACCTGTTTTTTGGGGGGAGGTTTAGATCAACATTGAACGGTTTGATATTGACCATCTCATCTTTTACACAGTCAATGATTAGCGGGATTTAGTTCAGGCTTAAGAAAACGTCAGACTTTATAATTCAGTTTAGGAGAAGCTAAATTTTGCACACTTCCTTAATCTAGAAAACTGGACAATATTAGAGTGCATTTCATCTATGAAAGCTTTTTCTGTGCATTTTTTAAGTACAGTCAATAACATTGTTAAGCTGTTTATCAATCACAAAAACGTATGAATGTGTATGCAAGGCCAGTATTTGTACATGTCACTTTGAAAAGCACCCATTCTGAGTAAAAACTGTATATGAATTTGAACTCACTGCATGGCTGTTAAGTATCTGGGTAGAATTAAATTATTAATTAAATTTGGGCGTACACTTACTACTTCCACATTGTTGTCATTATCACATCATATGTCAGCAATAGTTGAGTTGCTTCAGCTCTATTTATAAATCATCTCCCATGGCCACACTGGATTGTAAAGTGTCTATTGAATGTGTCTTCGTAATGTGTAATCCTGCAGTTCGTGTAGGTTCTTTCTGATCTTATTCTGATCACAAAATTGTTAGAAAGTATGTGCTTTTGAATACAGCGATGGTCTTGTAGTCTAACATTGTTGTGGTCACAGTTTTTACAAAGTTACATGTTTGTAGTTAAAATGAAGATGAGAAACTACTGTTTTTAGAAACTTACTTTCAAAAGGTTGCATTTTCAGTCCACTCAAAATGCTGTTGTCATTTAAATTTCCTATAAATAATCACTAACACTAATTTTGATAGGTAACGTGGTTATATTATCTTGTAATGAGCAGGTAAATGTACTCGCTGGGGCTTAGGGAAGAAATTAACTATCCTAGCAAGGTCCTGTAAAGGGTGGCCTGTTCCTGTAAGACAAGTTTCACATGACCGTTTTAACTTTTAACATCAGCAGAATAACATCACTAAAATTCGTTAATATATTTAGAGTTCGAGAAACAAACACATAATTTTAAACCCGTGACATTTTATGAACCGGCTACATTTCACAAACGTATCGAGGAACACTGTAGCGCTTAACTACATTTCCCAACATGCACTTCCTGCATAATTGGTCCCGCCCCCTTTTTTGAGTGACAGGTTGTTTGTTTCACTGTTACCAGCTGCTGGCCCATTCCAATCCTTGTCGGAGTGGAAACACGGGGGCCGACAGTCCTCTTTTTTTTCCCGTTCCCGTTTACCTCGTTGTGCTTTCTTTTATTTCACCCCGCTTTACTCTCTTTCTCTCTTTTCCTCGGCAGACAACTTTTCCTTTTCTCTCCCCTCCTTTCCGCTCCGTTTTGAAGGTTTTAAAGCCCTGTCCATAAGCTCCAGTTACTTATTTATTTATTCTCTCTCTCTCTCTCTCTCTTTTTTTAATCCAAACGAAATAGGCAGTTATGTTGTTTTAGATGTACCACAAATGAGAAGACGCAAAAGATGGAATTGCATATTTTAGAGCATAGTTTAAAAGTAGCAAGTATAGCGAAAGAGGGCATCCAGATTTGCACTCACGGATTAATCAAACTAGCCTTTCTGCCCTCCAAAACGAGGTAAGTAGCTTCTCGAATCAAGTTTGCATTGTGTTCAACTTGTGTCCGCTGTCATTTCAATGTCTTTTTGGATAATGTTTGTGGGAATTGCGTTAGCTTACCGCTACGCACCTCGTACGAGAGGCAGATGCACTTCCAGCGCTCCTTTACCTTGCTTTTTTTAACCCGAATGTTTATTTGCTCCGTGTTAAGAGGCGCATGACATCATCAAGCAATCGGTCAGGGCTGTTTTGTTTATCGCTAAAGATTGTCTGTGCTCTTGCTGAAGTTCATTCGACGGTAGAGGGGTGTGTGTACGTGCTCGGGGTTGTTTTTCTTCTTGTGCAGCGGTATAAATATACGGAGGGGGGTGTTGCTTTAAATCCCCCCGTCTGTGATGCTCAATGCACGGTCACGTATTCAGCATCACGGCTTTGATACAGATGAAGGGGCACCCTGGTGACTTATCCATTCAGTGCTTTAATCAACAACTGACCTGTTCTGATCAGTTTGAGCTGCTGATGGAAACCTGTAAACAACTGAGAGAGGAGGGAAAAGTTGTGGCCTGTGCATGATTTGAATGCATTGGTTCAATGAAATGTGTTTTTGACTAGTTGGGTAAAACACATTCTGCAGTCGTTTTGTGTTTCATAGTGATGCCCTCTCTCAGATGAGGGTCTTTGTAAAACCATCTATTCATCTGAAATGCCCCTTGCTGTGTTTGCATTAGCAGAGTGTGTGATTCTACAGTCCAGCTTCGGAGACTGAACCTCAGGGAGAAACATCCTGCTCGGTCATTTAGTCTTGTTATACTACACACACACACACACACACACACACACAGAGAGAGAGAGAGGCCTCTAGCAGTATAGAGTAGGTTGTTTTCTTGTCTTGAGTTAGTGTCTTGATTAAAAAAGATTGAGTGGTTTAGATCAGGGGCTCGTTTCCCCTCGAGGCCCTTTTGTTTTACATGTTTATTCTGAAATCTCATTTTCCAGGGCCATTTGGATCAGTGCAAGTGCTTTATTGGTGCTGTGGTGGTTAATGGCTGTCATGTTTTGACAGTATGCATTCTGGAGACAAATAAGCGAATGAATTTACATAAATTTAATCTGTGGCTATTTGAATAGGAAACTTTTTTTTTTTTTTTTTTCTTTGGAGATTAAGGATGTTTTGTCATGACTCATGACTCGCAGCAAGGATGACATCATCTCCAATCGAAAAGGAAAAATACTGAATATCGCAAAGTAACGCATCAGCAGAAACATGCGTGGTCTGCCTGCAAATGCAGGCTTATTAATTCGTGGATTGAAGATTTATCACTGCAAAAAGCTTTGCGGCTGGGCTGTTTTTAACATTCAGGTTCTGTTTGCAGTTACATATTCCTCCTTGTGGTTTGCGTCTGGCAGTGAACAGCATTTCTTCAGGGGTTTCTATTGTATTCACTGCTATATGTCTTGCCCGATGGGCCATGAAATCCGTTTTAAGAGCTTTTTTTGGATCCACATGCAATTTCATGTGGAAATGCTTTTTTTCCGACATGCCTTCTTTTTTTGTATTCCAGCCTTCGAATTGATTCAGACTTGGCAAACACTTCTGTGCGAGGGGAGAGAGGGGGAAACACTTGTTTTTCTGTCACAGAGGCGCAGCTTGAATCAACTTATTTAGTAGCTGTTTGTGAAGTGTCTCAGAGTGATGCAGAATGTGCACAATACGATCTGGAAATAGTTGCTTGCAGTTGGAAACATTATTCTCCAGCCCTCAGGTTGTGCTTGCTCACTGTTTGTCCAGGAAAATAAAGAGGAACAGCTTTTTATTTATTATTGTTCAAGAAGATGCAATGAAACATCCAGACCATCATAATAATAGCAAAAATAAGTATGTATAAATATATTAGTGAACTTGTTACCCTGTTTTTGTATCTGAGTTTCTTTCTTCTGCTGAAAGAAGACACTTGTGAAGTTGTTGGTGACCAAACTGTTGATGTTAGTTAATAACCTATATAAAATGATAAGAATAACTGTAGAAGTCTGTTTATCCTCAGCTATTTGGTTATCAACATTTCATAAAATAGCTTTTATTGTGTGTTCAGCAGAAGTAAGAAACCTGTACAAATTTGTAATGAGTGGAGGCTGAGTAAACCATTTCTTTCAGCTTACAAACATGGTTTTATGTGCATAAGACACATTTAATGCAAGTAAGTAAACTTGAATGTTTCAAGTAACTAACATAGTATCGAAATATGGCTTTAAAACATTTTCATTTATTGTAATATATATAAAATGAAACAGCATTCTTAGTTTAATTTGTATTTATTAAAATATACAAGCTTCTTGCTGACAACTTTGTAAAACTTTATGGTTTGAAGCATAGTGGCAAAGTATAAATATTTAAAATTGCAAATAGACTAATTTGTATTTTGGGGCATCATCACTTTGATCTTTTAATGTCAAAATGTGCTTGTTTTAAATTTGCCAGATTTTTAGGCGTATAAACTACTGTTACACTGAGTGACATTATTGTTTGTCTGCTGAAAATCATGGTTGTTGTTGTATTTTGACAATTCTCAGCTTCTTTGGATTTAGTATGTATAGATATAGGGGTTTTATTCTGTAAACTACTGATGACATTTTCTGTGTTATATAATTAAATGATGTATTAAATTATTATTACTATTTTGCATATGTCTAAAATGTCACCTTTTATTGTGTTTAAATCTAATACCAAATACCAAACTAAATACCAAGTATTTTACTTCAGTACAAATAGGAAATCAATATTTGGTAGAATAATTCAATCACAACTGACTGTAGCGTTTGTTATTCTCTCCAATTTTCAGAGTTCAATACATGTTCAATACATTTGTTACAACAGATTTATTTTCATTGTATTTTGATTTTGAATTAGGGCTGCACGATATCGGACATTGCAATATTTTATAAATACAATTTCACCAGATTACTTAAATAGCTCTATTTGGAAAGTCATTGCTTTAGATTGATTGGGAGGATTTTGATGGGAGTGAATGGGAGTGAAATATAAGTATATTTTGTGTAATTTATTATAATAAAGAAGCTACAGCCATAAATAAACACAATGGAGCAAATGTTAAAGTGAAATAAACAGTGCTTTATGGTTTTCTGGAGAAGAGTCTAACAGTATTCAGATAGATAAATTGAATGATCAAATGTAAAAGAGCACTGCATAGCCTTCATCATATAAATAATTCATTACAATGCATCTTTATTAAACTTTTTATGGTCTATGTTCTCCAAAAATG
Source organism: Danio choprae (assembly GCA_903798125.1). Classification (NCBI taxonomy): domain Eukaryota; kingdom Metazoa; phylum Chordata; class Actinopteri; order Cypriniformes; family Danionidae; genus Danio; species Danio choprae. The sequence goes on along the minus strand of CAIGQW010054063.1, from coordinate 4,220,676 downwards.
CTTCAAACCCTTAAAATGCTCACAAATGCCTTAATGCATGAACATTTTAAAGTTTCACTCAGTGGTGGTTATATTATGTGTGTCCACAAATCTCATGTGTTTTGACCTGTGGGTCAACTCAACATTGCGTATATTTGCGATGTGACTATTGCAGACTCACACATTGCAATATCGATACTCAAACGATATATTGTGCAGCCCTGCTTTGAATGTTGATTGCTTTTTAGGGGATTGTTCACCCTAAATAAAAAAAAGGAAAGAAAAGAGAACATTTTGATTGATTTGGATGACATGAGGGAGAATTTTCATATTGGTGTGAAGCAATTGTGCCTGCTGATGTTATGCCTCCAACAAAATATTTGTTCTGCAGCTGATGAGGATTTCACTGTGATGCAGTGTCGTGTTGTTTTTAGATTTAGCATAATCAGTCTGAATTTCCAGCAACATTAGCAGATAAACAGGACCAGCCTTCTAATAATTTCAGAACTTCTCCTATAAAATTGAGTTAGGAAATAAGTGTGTGCGCATGTTTGTTTGTGTGTGCAATTGTGTGTAAAACATGTAATGCACTGACAGAAAAAATCACAACAAATATTTGTATGTGGCTTTAACTTATTTTAACAAGTTAATCTGGTTTCAACAATCAGGTTTTTTTTTTTAGAGTTTGTGCGTTTGTGTTTTGTGTGTGCTTGTGTTTGTGGTGGACGAGTGTGCCTGGTGTGCGCGCATGTATTTGTGTAGGCACGCATGCTTGTGCAGTTGTGTGCGTGCATGTTTGTGTGTGCGTGCGTGTGTGTGTGTGTGTGCGCGTGCACGCACATTTGTGGCTGTGTTTGTATGTTTGTGCATTGTAAAAAATATAATGACAAAAATTGCCATCAAATATTTAGTGGCTTTAGCTTATTTTAACAAGTTAATCAGGTTTCAACTAAATTTAAGTTATATAAAGTTGAACTTGATATTTGTTGAGTTGAGATGACTAGAAAAGTTAATTTGACTGAAAATGGAAAAATTTAAGGCGGCAAGATTTTATTTTACAGTGTTTGTGTTTGCGGTGCACGTGTGTGCGCGCATGTGTTTGTGTGGGCGTGCGTGCGTAAGAGCGATAGAGCGTGCATGTTTGTGTGTTTTTGTGTGTATCTCCTAAGAAATCTGCTCCTAACAAACCTTCCTGAAGATTCTGAGCAGAGGCTTTGAGTGACTCGACCTGTACAGTAGAGCTGTTTTGTTGCTCTGATTTAAGGGCAGAAGACCTGTCTTTCCTCTATGATTATTGCTTTGCTTTTATTGCTCAGCTCAAGACTCACATTAGTGTAGATCCATCACTCTTCACACGGTGACTCAAATTCAGCTCAAAACTGAATGGATTCGTAGAGCTACTGAAAGGTCAATTTTTATTTATTTATTTTTGAATAATGTAGGAAAAAAGTCCCTTCATTTACAAATGTATAATTTGGTAGTTATGACTAAGCAGGGAATTGTCTATTAGCACTTTAAAGGTCCCGTGAAGTGCTTTGAAATGTGCATTTTTATTTTTTTACTGGATGTTTGACGCAATCTCAACTGAAGAAGAGGGCGGGACATAGAATAGCCCTTCCTCTTTAAAAAACAGCCAATAGCGTTTTGTTTTACCACAGCTCTGCCAGTCTGAGTGGTTGAGCTCAAGCACATCAAATGAAAAGCAAATGAGAAGCATCTTGATGATTTAGAAAAAAGCTCCCCTTTCCCTAGCCCCAATTTGGCAGTGTCAGATAAGATGCTGCTTTCCGGAGTCAACAAGTGGCCTGCTTACAACCCCCCCACCCCCCCACCCCCCAGAGGCAAAATGATACACTGTGTAGGTGACAGGCCCATAAATAAGGACTCCGCTTACCTGGTATCTGGTGCCTTTTAGGCTATACGAGCAGCGTTACGAGCCAGCTGTGGCTACACGTCATTTGTGCACCAATGTATGTCAGTTTATGTTTGCACAGGCACACACAGCACAGATGTATTTTTCCTGTGTACATATCATTAGAAAATAAATTATGCTGTGTGTGTGTGTGTTAAATCAGCATTTCATTTAGAGCAGTTGAAAAAATGCTTCTAATTTGACATGATTGTGACATTTAATGTAATGCAACTGTCCTCTTGATATTATAAGTGACACATTTAAGCATCAATCATCCTTTATTTCATATAGGGGACAAATATTTCAGTAAAATATCTAAGTTGGAAAAAAGAATCATATTTAAGCCTCATCGAGTAAAAAATTATATATGTCAATTTAATAAAATTTATGTTGTAATTAATGTCAAATAAGTCATAAATGTTCAAAAGTAATACTCCAGCGTTTTATTTCGTCCAGTATATGCCTTATACACTCAGACAGGCATTAACAGCGTCCAGTATTTCAATGAGTGCCCTATAAAGAGTTGACTATAAGAAATATAAATGTGGTCAACAATCTTGTTGCTGCTATATATATTCATATAAAGTTATATGAAATCCAAAACCAGCAGATTATACTATTTAGTTTGCATGTCTTGTACTTGCTGTCATTCAAGGTTCTGCTTAATAAAGTATTATAACAAAAAAAGAAATCAGTTGGGTTTTTAATTTATTTTTTAAATTACTAGACCAGGTTAGTTTAGATTGAAAAATGTCGCATGGTACACCTGCGTAAAAACTATATTTAGGCTTTTAATTATTAATAACTTAAATACTGTAAAAATTAATCTCATTTAAAACATTGAGAATGATTAAAATGTTTGCATTCCAATGTATTCATGCTGTATTTAAAAAAAAAAAAAAAAAAGAAACACCTTTACTTTATACCTCTATCTGTGTATTATTATTGTTTTTATTATTATTATTATTAGAGCAATATATTGGAATTATGCAAATTTGGATATCACACACATTGCTGTGGTTTGCAATAAATATTAAATGTTTGTTTCCTAATTTGTTTGTTTGTTAGTTTGTTTTATTCAAAAGTAAAACATTTTTGTAAAGCATTTGTCAACTATCCATGTTTACTTTTGCCATCTCTGTCTGTGATCTCTGTGAGGCTGTTGAAGCAAACTGACACTCATAAATTTTACTCTGGAATATGGTATCCATTTCTGTTTATTACTCGACGACTCATTTCCACAATTTTGTTTTTGTATAACTGTCCTTACAGGAAGAATTAAGGATTGCAAAACCCTACCTTCAGACTTAAAGCCACTAAACAAAAGCTATATTCTAAACAAATTGCGAGCATGGATCAATCCTCAGAAAACGTATTTCAAAATCCAGCCCTTGGTATAGTGGAAAACTATTCTTTTAGCTCAAGGCATTATGAGGTTGTTTACACAACTTGCCATATTGGACACATGAGACTTGCTCATGGATATTTACTCAAAGGAGAAATTCCTCCAAAATGTCAATATTGCAATAGCAACCAGACTATTAAGCGTATACTTTTGAAATAATTTGAATGTTATCAGACAATGATTTTTTTATCTAGAGAGACTTTAAGGGGGACCTATTGTAAAATAAATGTAAGATGTAAAATAGTTCTCTGATGTCCTTAGAGTGTTTATGTGAAGTTTTACCTCAAAATACCTTACAAATAATGTTTTATAACTCTTTGAAACTGCCCCTTTTAGGCTTTAATCCTAATTTTTCCATTTTGGAGACTTTAAAATGCTTTAAATTCAAATGAGATCACAATCCCAGCACTCTTTTCAGAAGAGGACAGAGCTCCAAAAGTCTGTGTCAGCATAGTGGCAGTTTTTAAAAACAAGACTCAACATCCTATGCTACGGGTGTGGGGGAGTGTGATTTATAAAAATAAAATGAATGCATTTTTACCATTAGAAGATGGTTATATTTACAAGCTGTTCCCACACAACTGTGCTTAAACCCCTTAAACATGTAATATTTGCATAATAAGTCCCCTTTAAAGGAAAAAAAAAATTAAACGCGAGTCCAAAAAAAGGTAGAAATCTTTAAAAACAGTTTTATATTTTTATCTCATGTATTATTTATTGCTGTTGATGTCTTTTTATTGTACTTTTTTATTATAGAAAAGGGATATTTATAAAAATCATCATTTGTTAATTATATCTATTTTTACCATGACAGCTGACATGAAATAAGCTCAACTCTTTTTTTATTTATTTATTTTTTTTCTCTCTCTCTCTCTCTCTCTCTCTCTCTCTCTCTCTCTCTCTCTCTGTTTCTCTCTCTCTCTCTCTCTCTCTCTCCAGATGTAAGTTCTTTAGTTTAACTGAAACTCCAGAGGATTACACCATCATCGTGGATGAAGATGGCTTTAAAGGTAGGTCTTATGGTTACTCTTTTACTAAGAGTGCACTGGGTTTAGTGCAGCGAGGCAAGATTAAGTAATGTAAAGTATCACAGATTCTCTATAATTCCTCGCCGCTTGACTCCCTGCCAATGTTTGACCACATATTGCTCCATCAGCGGGTTCCCCCCCACATTTCCATTATTGGTTACTAAAGGGTAAGCTGTCAGTGGCTTTGGTTTTGTGGTTGATTGAGTGAATCTATGTCATTACACACTGGTTGCCAAGGTGAAACCCGTTTGTGACCAGGGATTTCAGAGGCAGTGTGTTGCGCAACAGGTACAGGTATTTTAAATGCATGGAAGTTGTAGATTTGTTGGCAGCTCTTCCAGTCGCAATTCATTTGGAGGATGAAAAAAACACATTCATATTTTTGGTTTTCCATACAGATTTAACACCACATTTTGCATGCAACCCATTAAAAATTCTAAGACCACTTTAATATTTTTGTACCGTTAAACTAGTATAAAAACTTATTCATATTTTTGCAGGAAACAAAATAGATTCATTGATTAGTCCTGTTGAACTGCACAGATTTCTGTCAAATCAGAAAGGCACTTTCTGCAAACAAGCAAACATTATCAAATAGGGAATAATCATATTTGTGGCTGTGAAATAACAATAATAAGACTTTTGGCAATCTTGCAAAAGTGATGCACCACACCAGCTTCCTTTTTTAACACAGGAATGTTTTATATATATATATATTTAAAATTAATAAAACACTCAATGTATTTTCAACTAGTATTGTATGTTCAACCACTTTTCATTAACCCTTGTGTATTGTTCAAATTTACTACCCTTTCGTTATGTTGGTGGCTGTTTTTCCCCAATTGACTTCCATTAGAAATTGTTTTCATTGCAAAGCCATGACACCAAATAATCATGCATTCTTGATTTTTGGTGTTTTTTTTTCTGTTGAGGAGGTCAAATTTGTAATTTTTACTGTTGATCATCAGTTGGTAGCATTAACCCTTTAGATAGGCCTGTGTAAAAAAAAAAAAGTTTCTGGCTTTTATATGGAGTTCTATGGAGTAAAACAACAAATTATAGTGTGCATGTCCTTTATAAATTCATGGGTCCGAAGTGACAACAAAATGTATTGAATTTTAAAATGGCTATATCTATAAAAAAAATGTTTGTACAAAAACGGAAAAAAAATAATAATAATAATAATGATTTGTAAATACCAGAGTCCAAATTGATAATGATATGTATAGTATTTTTTAAAAATGACTTTGTTTAAAAGTATTTGTAAAAAAGAAAAAAATTTTTTGTTTTCCCCATTTCCCTTATATAAGTTCTGTTTATACTGGCAAATGAGGAAAATGACAAACATATACAGTGGTCCCTCGTTTATTGCGGGCATTACGTTCTAAAAATAAACCGGGATAGGCAATATCCGCGAAGTAGTCAGCTTAATTTTTTTTATTTTAAATTATTATAGATGTTTTAAGGCTGTAAAACCCCTCACTGCACACTTTATACACTCATTAACGTTAGACAGGCATTAACATTTTCACTCTTTTCTCTCTTGTTTAAACACTTTCAAAGTTCAAACTTTCGTAGAAAAAAAAGTCCAGTATTATAGAATGAAACCAAAACCTTTTGTCAGGCTCAAGCATTCATTGAAGTCGGCAAAAGGTTCATAAAGCTTTTTGTGTGCATAATGTGAGCATTCAGCGTAATGTTCTTTTTTCCTGCAATCACTGATCCACAAAGCGAAAGCAGACTCTATCCTTAAGGGGGTCACATACTGGATGAAAATGAAATTATTCAGATGGCGCTCTGTGGCACGGCAGAAATATGAACAGTGTCCTGAGTTGTAGCTGGGCACCACAGACAGCCGCTGATATTTGATATTTTTTTTCTGATATTTTTTTTCTGTTTGTCTGTTTCAGAGCTGCCGGAGTCTGAATATCTCAGTGTGGCTGACGCGACGTGGTTGGCTCTCAATGTGGTGTCTGGGGGAGGAAGCGCTACCAGCTCTCAACCAATTGGAGTAACCAAAATCGCTAAATCAGTCATCGCTCCATTGGCAGACCATAATATCTCTGTGTTCATGCTGTCAACCTATCAGACGGATTTTATATTGGTGAGTCTTACTAATTGCTATAAAGAGCAATACGTGAACTTTATAATGTATAGTTCACCCAAAAATGGAATTTAATTTACTTTTTCCAAACCTGTTTGAGTTTCTTTCTTCTGCTGAACACAAAGAATGTGGGGGGGGGGGGACCAACCATTGACTTCAATAGTTTTGTTCCCCAACATTATTTAGAAAATCTAATTTGTTTTAACAGATGATCAACTTGTATGTGAGTAAATGGAGAATTTTTTTTTTTATCTATTTAATGAATAAACTAATTTTCAGTCATTCAATTAAAAATTTGACACACACAAATGCATACTCTTACAGCAATCTCTCAGTAAAGAAAATGTCAATTGTATTTGTAAGCATAATTTAAATAGAGGTTAAGGTTTAAATATTTTGTGCTCATCCACTTTGTCACTTAACTTTTTTTAAAAAATCTTTGGCCAATTGTTTAGCGCAAAAAAAATAAATAAACACATATATTCATACCCGTTAATTCTTCCCATTTGCACATTTTTCATATTGCAGATGTAAAATTAAATTTATGAAAATGTAAAATGGCTTCAAATTTCTATTTTCTCCCCATATTTAATATTTCTCCCAAAAACCTGAGTTATGTCAACTTTGCAAAGTTATTTAAAGGAAAATCTTAAGTATCAAAGGTATCATTCACCTAAAAATGAAAATTACCTCATCATTTCAACACATTTCACCCATTGACTTCCATAGGGGAAAAAAAAAAAAAAGAGTCAAAGAAATAAGTTTTGAACTAGGCTTTTGGAGTGAAGAGTATGGTGATAGAATTTTTTATTTTTACATAAACTATCTCTTTAAATTATGTAATTATTCATACCCTTAACCCAGCACCTAATTACTTAATTGGTGCACCTTTTGCAACAATTACAGCTTAAAGTGTTTTGGGCTATCTTAATGCAACAAGCCTTGTATTGCATTTGCATTTGGGCGTTTTCTGCCATTCTTCTCAGTAGATCTTCTCAGGATCTGTCGGTTGAATATGGGCACTGTCAATGGATGTCCATTTCTAGAGTTCTCCAGAGATGTCTAGATTTAGTTCAAGTCAGGGTTCTGGCTAGGCCGTTTAAGGAAGTTTGTCATTCCTAAACCTTACCTGCTTTGTTTAATGGGGATTGTCTATTTGAAAGGTCAACTCTATCTTTAATATTTTGCTTTATTTAGCTTTCCTTCTACGCTCATGACTCTTCCAGTGCCTATTGATAAACAAATTGATACAATGCCTCACTACTGGAATGGTATTGTGGAGGTGATGCCTGGTTTTGTCCTGAGATTTGTCAGTCAAGAGATTCTTGTTTCTCTCAGTCTGAAAGTTTTTGTAGGTGTAGATTTAATGCTGGTTTTCATGTGTTTACCAAGGAGAGTTTTGAGTGCGTTTCCCAAACAATGACCTTGCGGACAAACTACCAAAATATGATGCATTGTTTGGAAAATAAACGATATAGTGGCAAGTGTTTCCCGAACTCATCCATAGTTTGAGCCATATTGGTTAAAATGAAAAACTTTGGTAATGACGCTTCTCAAAGTGTTGGAGCAACAACAATTTTTTTAGATAAAATCCACAACAGATGTTTTTTAAAAATATAATAGCATGTCCTATAGGGCAGCACGGTGGTGCAGTGGGTAGCACATACGGCTCACAGCAAGAAGGTCGCTGGTTCGAGCTGGGTCAGTTGGCATTTCAGTGTGGAGTTTGCATGTTCTCCCCATGTCGCGTGGGTTTCCTCCGGGTGCTCCGGTTTCCCCCACAAGTTCAAAGACATGCGGTACAGTTGAATTGGGTAAGCTAAATTGGCCGTAGTGTATGTGTGTGAATGAGTGTGTATGGATGTTTCCCAGTGATGGGTTGCAGCTGGAAGGGCATCCGCTGTGTAAAACATATGCTGGATAAGTTGGCAGTTCATTCCGCTGTGGCGACCCCAGATTAATAAAGGGACTAAGCCGAAAATGAATGAATGAATGAATGAATGAATGAATGAATGAATAAATTAATGAATGAAAACGTCCTATACACCGTATTTTATATTTAGAAATGTATATAATATGGCTCTTATAACATCATAAAAGGGATACAATTCCCCACATGAAGATCTAAAACTCATGAAAATGGTAAAAAAGCTAAACATTAAATTTATTGTAAAACAACCACCGTATATTTGACAAACATAAACCTGTCTGTTGAGACGATATATATATATAAATAAAGCCATCTATACAGTGGATTTATGTCATCTTATTATAAGAAACGCATATCTCCCAATTCATGACTAAAGTTAATACTGCTTGTTTATATGAGGACATTTCATAAGTACAGTTAAAGTCAAAATTATTAACCTTTGAAATTATTTTTCTATATAAAATAATTAATATTTATATATTATAAGTGCTGTTTAAAGTTTTTGCAACATAATAGTTTTACAAACTAATTTCTAATAACTCATTTTTGAATAACTCATTTTTGCCATGATGACAGAACATAATATTTTTCAAGTTATTTTGCAGCATGCTAGTATTTAGCTGAAAATGCAATTTAATGGCATATTTAGGTTAACTAGGAAAGTTAGGCCATTGGCATTGCCCATTGGTTTCTGTAGTAAAAAAAATGTTAAGGGGAATTTGTTTAAAAAAAAATAAAAACTTCTTTAGTTCCTGCCTAGCTCAAAGAAATAAGACTTTCTTCCAAATAAATAAAAATAAAGCAAAACTTTTCTTTCCCTTTTAAACATCTCTTGAAAATCTCTTGATGTCTTTAATTTCAAAAACACAGTTTTAGGCCTTAAAACAATCTTAAATTATTATGTTGTAGGTCTTAAATAATTTTAAACATGTCTAAATGTTCCTCTGTCCAAGTAAAGCTACACAGTCGGGCCGACATCAATCCAATCACTCACAATCCATCTCAATAAAACCTTTTATGTATGTTTATGTATGTAAGTTTTTGTTTTTTTTATTGCAAAGAGATACAGTTTACAATAGCTGTTAGACATTTTTACAGCAATTTCTCCAAATTAGATTCCCTAATCAGGGAAAGAAGACTAAAACAATTACACAATTCCTCATATAATAATAGAGCAACTTGTCGCTTTACATCATCTTCCATTTATACAAAAAATATTTACAGAGGTAAGGGGGATTGGACATAATATTTACAAATAGGCATGAAACATAAGTTTTTATAACTGAAATATATTAGGTAGCATAGGAGTTATACTCGATCAATTTGGACCAAAAGTCAACAAATATATGTTTATTTTATTATTTATGTAATTGTCTCCGTAATAAATATACTTATAACAATTTTAAACTTGTCATTTTCTTAAGAAATATTATTTTGGACAAAAAAACGGTATATCTAAAACTAGTTTTCTTGTTTTGACATATGTCGCTAAGAAATTACCTTTTTTTGGCCATTAGAAATAATTATTTGTTTTTAGCCCTGTATAAGTCTAAAGTTTCGTTCATAATGGTCTAAACCCTGGAAATATTTGAAAAAGAATAAAAATAATAATAATTTTGACATCAACTGTATGCATCCGTATTGCTTTTACATGCTCAAACAAAAATTTACTGTAAACATACAGTAAGTGAACAAGTCATCACTTCTCCTTTCCTTAAAGCATCCCATCAACCAGGACCACAATCAGCTGCTGTCATCTCAGCACATGTCCAGTGTGTTTGTGAACACATGTCCAGTATATCAGAGGCTGCACGCTCACCACTGCCTGTTTCTGAAACCAACAAGAAATCTGGGAGCGATGGTAATCTGGGGGTAGTTATGTAAAGAGGATAAAGGATCAGCAGCCGCTTGTTGGAATTTACCAGAAAGTTTGCGTTCCACAGCAGCTGATCTCAGCCAGAGGAATAATCACAGAGTTTTCTAGAAAGAGAGGAGATGACCGGCCTCCTCCCCATCCTCAGCCTTGGCCTGCTTACTCAAATCTTTAAGAGCAGTTATGAAATGCCTGTCTGTATCCGGCCCATTAGGCCTAGAGCACACAGATGTCTCCTTTTTTTGGGTAACTGAGAAAAAAAAAGAATGAGAATATTGTCTTCTACGGGGGATGTTAATGGATTTTACAGCCCTGGGAAAAACTCCTCTATGTAAGATTGAGCGTTGATGTTATATTTCAGCTTTTTGAACATTTTCAATATTAGATATTGTTGTTGTCTTATTATTATTATTATTTATTATTATTATTATTATTATTAATATTATTATTATTATTATTATTATTATTATTATTAATATTTTGTTAATGTATGTTTAGCCATCATTTTAGTTAAATTACCAGTCTTATGTAGTGTATATAATAACTTGAATTTTAACATTATTTCAGCTTTTCGATCATTTTCAATATTAAATATCGTTGTCTTGTAATAATAATATTATTTATAATATTATTATTATTATTGTTATTATTATTATTA